>JALPQD010000037.1:8365766-8725530 GCA_023101885.1 Typhlomys cinereus | reverse complement strand
AGAGACCGGGGAGGGGAGGGGAGCAAGGGGGCGGGGCGGGGCCGGGTGGGCGGGGCTTAGGGGCTCTGCGGCCACGCCCCATCGGCCTCGCACCTGGGTCTGCTGGAGGTGCCCTGATGCTTTCCACTCCCAGCCAGGAACTACTTGGGCTTTCATCGTCCTCGATCTCTCCCTGATCCTGTTTCTGCTTTCATCGTTGAGTTTCTCTTCCACATCCTCTTTCATTTCCTCTAAACTATCTGTTCCACAAATAATTGCTTATGTTATTGGTTGGTTTTCTCCTTCCACCATGTGAGTTCTGGGGCTCGAACTCAGCTCACCAGGCTTGCCTGGCAACCACCTGCTGAGCCATTGGTTGACTCTTGCATTGCTCTTCTGACCAACCCAATTTCCTTTATTCATAGTCTCCTTTAGGTACTTCTCTTTTGCACAATATCTTTCCCTTAGCTAAAATGCTGTGATTTAATATTTTCGCCTGTCTATTCTAATCTCAAAAGGAGTAAAAGTTAACCATATGTCTTAATTTACACCAATTAAAACCAAAAAATTAAAAGGCCCAAATTCAAGTCTTGGGACTTAGAATTCTAGCTATGTAAATATAGAAAGGTGTTTTTTTTTTTGCCCTCACTTTTAATTAACTTATATGTTAGTTTCTACATGGGAAAATGGTTGCGCACCAGACGAAGTGGATAGTGTTGGCATGACCGAGCAACATTTACGGATCATCCCTCTTGAAACAAGTTTTTAAAAAACTTGTTAATGATTGAAATGCTTCAGACAATTGATAGAGTGGAGGGAATGCAGCCGTGTCAATGTCTGAAATGGCCAGAGATTCCCAAAACACAATGTGACCATGAATCACACACTCAGAAGGCTACCAAGGAGGTGTTCTGTAAAAATACTACAAATGGATGGAAGCAATTGGATATACCTAACAGTAATAAGGTTAAATTGGGCATAGTGACACACATCTGTAATCCTGGCACTTGAGAGGCCAAGGAGGGAGAATTACTGTAAAGCTGGGACCTACAGTAAGGATAGTGACTTCCAAGCCAAGACTGTGTAGCAAATTTTTTGTGGACAGATAGTTTAGAGGAAATGAAAGAGGATGTGGAAGAGAAACTCAACGATGAAAGCAGAAACAGGATCAGGGAGAGATCGAGGACGATGAAAGCCCAAGTAGTTCCTGGCTGGGAGTGGAAAGCATCAGGGCACCTCCAGCAGACCCAGGTGCGAGGCCGATGGGGCGTGGCCGCAGAGCCCCTAAGCCCCGCCCACCCGCCCCCGCCCCGCCCCCTTGCTCCCCTCCCCTCCCCGGTCTCTTAGGTGATGCTGCAGCCAAGATGGCGCTGGCGGCGGCCGCGGCGTCCTGAGCGTCATGCTCCGGGCTCTCGGCGGCGGCGGCGGCGGCGGTAGCGGCTGTGGCCTGAGCCAGGGCCTCGGGTCTCTCCCAACGGCGAGCGCTCAGGCGCCTCCCCTCCGGCCGGCTGAGCGGGAACCCGGACGAGACCCCCGCGGCTGGGAGACGTGGAGCAGCCGAGAGAAACCCGGCGAGTGCTGCCGCCCGCCCGCCTCCGGCGACCATGGCCGGGATCATCAAGAAACAGATCCTCAAGCACCTCTCCAGGTCAGCGGGCGCCCGACCGTAGTCGGCGCGAACGGGAGGCTCGCGGCCGGGAGCGGCGGGCGGCAGCGCGGGGCGGCGGGCGGCAGCGGCGGGCGGCCTGGCTCGGTGGCGCCGGGGACGCGGCGCGCCGCTGGCGCGGGCGGCGGGCAGCTCGAGCCCGGGCAGCGCTCGGTCCGTTAGCCGAGGGCGTGGGGGGCTGTCTTCGCGGGCGCCGTTCTACCTGGCCGTGGATCTCAGGTCCCCCCACTTTGCGCTGCGCCCCAATGCAGGGGTGTCCTGTTTTGCACACTTAGGATTTGTCGGCAGCGAAGAACCGAGTTCTTGGCTCGGGCCACTGCTGTCTGGTCCCGCCGCGTTCCCACCGAGTTTTTATCTTTTTCTGTTGATTCACGCATTTATCGTTTGCATCCGAGAGCCTTTATTCCGGGAGTCAACATCTCCGGTGTTTCAACCCAAGACGTTGTCATTCTTTCCATTCATAACCCAGTTTTAGTCAGAAACATGACTCAGTAAACTGGCAGTTTGCTACTTCTCTTGGCTTTTCCATATTTGTCTCAAGATGCAGGCTAAATGAAGGATCCCCTTCCAAGTTAGTAACAGGGAATTCAGAGCTTTTGGCCAGAATCTCTTTCTCTTCTCTGTTATTTGTAAGTTAATGATTACTTTTAACTGATTAAAGGAAGGGACTCCTTTAATCACATTTAGTAAATGTGATTCTTCATTCTCCAGATTTATTTGTACTACAGGTGATATGTTAGGAGCAAAACCAATACTGTGATTCAGCAAATTTTTCCTAACAAACACTGAGCAGATAATTCTATATACATGTATTTCAGAATAGTAGCAAAGTAAGTAGAATTTAGGGATTTATATTTAGTTTCTTAGCATCAGTAATTGAAAAGTTCTTTGCATGTATGTATTTTATGATATGAGACAGGTCTTTGTGCTAGTCCAATCTGTCTGGAACAGAATACACACCCGGCTGACCTCAAGCTCAGTATGGGTTCCTGCCTTCCTTACTGAATGCTGAGATTACAAGTTTGTTGCAAAGTTTTTGTTTTTAAGATTGTTTAGATACTGAACGTCTTACTTTGGAACAAGGTTTAATCTTGTTAAAAATTATTATTGCTTAGCTAAGGCGGATTCATACCAGATGCACTCCCTCCCTATGTCCAGTTCCATAAGAAAATTCAGTCCCACAGAAATGTTTCAAATGTATTTTTTTTCTCTGTCAAGGACAGTGGTACAGAGCTAGTATACCGTAATTGCGCTAGAAGAAATTGATTGAATTGGTAAGTGCCTGAAGAGCATTACCGGTCAGTTCCTTTTTAATGTCCATTGAAAGACTGTTGAAGATTAAGAGCAAAAGTGTAATGTTCTCCTAATCAGATAACATCCCATGTTATTTAGAGTAATTCTTTAGGATTATGTTGTGATCTGCATGATTTCTTTATAATTGCATGGCAAATGGGAGTTTTTTTAAATTAGACACAAACACTATTAATTTTAGTTTTTGCAATTTTAAAAACTTCTTAGGAGACTAAAGAGTAATCAACTCTTTTTTGGTTCTGTTGATCTGAATGCTATGGTCATCTTTTCCTGAGGGGATGGATATTCAAAACCTATCAGTTTGTCATACATAAAGCACATGTTATGATACATTATGATTGCCCTAGTAAGAATGGACTTTTCAAATTATTTGTGTCAAGTTTAATCATAGAAATTTTCCGTTGTCATGAATGTTGCTGTATTGATCTAGTGGTCTGAAGGATGGTTTAATTGGAAATAGGCAAGACATTTGTCTTTCTATGGATGTCTCATGTGACCTGTGAGGACGACCCCATGCATGGCTCCTTCTCAAAGGATTTGTCAGATCACGTTGTTTAAAAAGTGTGAGCGCCCAGCCCTCTTGCTTACTTTATTTTTCCCTATAGCAAACATCTTCATCTATCATAATATATAACTATTTATTTGCCAATCTGCACTTGTGTGAATGTAAACTCCATGAAAACAGCGTTTTTTCCTCTTCTGTCTAGCATAAAGTAACTGCTAAATGAAAATAGCATGAGTTAAACTGATTTGTCTCATAATGCTCTTCTTTTTAACTGAAGTAAGACTATATGCTGTTCAGTCTTTCTATAGACTTAAGGATAATGGGTTTTCTTTGTTAGGAAGCATGGAAATTGTCATTAAGTAAGTGTTTTGATCTCCTGGTTGTGTTCGCTAAAATGTTTGGTGGGTATTTTGGGGTCTTATGTGCTCTAGGTTCTTGTGTTTGGGGGTGGAAAATTGAAACCAGAGCACTTGTAGAGGATTAAGGTAGAGTTATTAGCAGAGAGAAAGAACAGAACTCATGGGGTGAATCTGCAAGAGGCAAGAGAGCCCTCAAGAACTCACAGACTCCAGGCACAGAATCCATGAGGGGTGGAGGGAATGAAAGACGCTCAGGACTTGTAGTCATTGAGAGGCAAAGGAGCCAAAGATGGCTGTCAGGGTTAGGGTTATTTATAGTCTTAAGCAGGCGCAGAAAAGTGGCCTTTTCTCATTGGTTAGGTCCAATTTCTGCAAAACTGATTGGATCTTTTAGTCCTCTACATTTCATTAGTCTGTTCATACAGGGACCCAACCCAGTTGATTTTGTGGCCAGCCTCTTGGTAGAGTTTATGTACAATGCAGAACTAATCTCCAATCCTTTCATTAACAGGATTGGGGCAAAGTGGCAACTTTATCTCTGTGAAGGATTAGAGTCAGTTATGCCAGATTAATAGGGTGTGTTCCTTCTGGGTAGTCCGAGCCTTGGGGGACCTTCAGAAACCTCCCAGTTTGCCTGTTCTAAAACTGCCTAATTAGAGCTAAGAGTGTAGCTAAGTTGCTAGAGTGCTTGCCTAGGCACCCTGGTTTTCAATCCTCAGTACCACATAAGCGGCACGGTGGTGCATGCCATGATAGGAGATGATGATCCTCGTGTCACGGTGGTGCGTGCCTGTAATCGAGATGATGATACCTCTTGTCCTTCCAGTTCTCTCACCCCTGCACTTCACTGCGCGTCCACTCAGGATTCCCAATCCTAGGGTGGTCTCCCCTTTGCGCTCTGGGCTTTCCTCACCAGGAGCCTGATTGTGAGGAGCAATAACCACTTGACTGTTCAGCCACTCCCTGCAGGTGCTGATCCTCCCAAACAATCAACAATCTTTTCAGGACATTCACTCTTTTTGATTTGTTTTAGTGCATACGTGTTGCAGTTGTCATGTGTGCATGCAGAAACGTAACAGAAAAGATCAGAGAATGAAGTCACAAAATGGCTCAGCACTCTAAAGCTGTAATTTTCAACCAGGGGCAATTTTGTCTTCCTGGTAACTTTAAATGGAAACATTAAATATCCTACAATGTGTGTGGATAGCCCACCACAAACAAAGAATTTTCTAGATTAAGAGTCATAGTACGGGCTGAGAAACCCTTCTCTAAGAAGAAGTTCTAGGACTTATAGATTCAAGAAACTGGCTGGTTTCTGCTTCTCCATGGGCACTTCCTTCCCTAATGCCCTTCAATTACACTTTCCTTTTGACTTAAATACAGACCTTTCTGTCGTTTGCACATAAAACAACCTTGGTCACCAGAGTGCCCTGGCTTAATCATGTGATACACATCTGTACACTTCAAACCAGTTTCTCAACCTCTGACATTTGGGCCAAATTACTTTTTTATTTTAGAAATCTGTGCTATTCATGACAAGATGTTTAATAACATTCCTGGCCTTTATCGCCAGGCACCAATAGCACCACCCTTACCAAAAATGTCTCCAAACAATGTCAAATACCTTCTGAGAAGCCAAAGTGCCGGAGGCTGGTAATCACTGCTTCAAAGAAGACAAAGAGTCTACCTGGATAAGGTGCAGGTTGGCTAGGCCAACTCCTAGGCTCCAGAAATAACTGTGTAAAAGCATACTATGCCCTGAGGCTAAGGGACAAGAGAAGGACATTGCTATCTGAATCTTCTTTGTCACTGGTTCAAGTTAAATAAAGTAAAAAAAATGTCCTTTGTCTCTGCACCTGCTGTGCAGTTATGTACACACTTGCACACAAACACAGGCACACAGCATTCTAGAGTAGAAATAAAAGACAGCTCCTCCTCTTACTTCTTTTCTTACATTTGTTAGAACTTTTAAAGAACTTTCCGGTGAACACAAAAAAGATTGTCCTATAAACATGTCCAACACATATTCTGTGTTGGGATAGTCTGACAGATCTGGGCAATTTCTGAAAGGCTTTCCTATTTACCTTCCCCTAAAAATGTAATCCCTCTAAACTACTCCTTCCACAACACTATGGTCAGCTAAGATCAGTCAACCAACTTTTCATTACTGTAAGAGTTACTTGGAAAATAAACCAAACATTAAGCAAGAAATAAGCATATAGATTTATACTTCTCAAATAGTTCAGTTTTTAATTAAAGTCTCTTAAAATCAACATTTTCCTCTTTCCATACTTACCAATATACCAGTTTTTCAAGTCTCACTAATTTATTTTGTTTACAGTGTGTGTGAGCACACACACCAGAGGCCAATGTTAGGTGTCTTCTTCAATCATCTTGGCCTCTTTTTTTGAGACAAGTATGAACTTCGATATTTCTGCTTTGGCTACACTGACTGGGCAGCAAACCTCAAGGATAATCTGTCTCCACCTCCCCAGGCACCTATCACCACACCTGGCTTTTTACAAGAATGCAGGGAGTCCAAACTCATGCACACCTTTATCAACTGAGCCACTTCACCAGCCCTAAATATTGCTAGTTTTTAATCTTGCAATCTCAAGCTTCAGAGTGAATGTTCTCTTTGCACACATTGGTTCTTTGACAGTCTTCCTTTCAGGACAACACACAACAACAAGATCCTGTAAGAACTAGGACATTTTCCTAATTCTTCTTTTCTAGGATAGGATAGGTACCGTATTCCCCGCCCCCCCACCCTCAATGTATTTAGGCAGGCCTAGATCTCAGTATGTAGCTGAAGGTGATCTTCAACTTCTGATTCTCCTATCTCCTTTTTTGTGTAAACACAAAATATATAAATAAATGTACTATACAAACAAAAATGTAGAGCTGAAAAGTTTGATTCAGAATATAATTTATATTGTTCATGTCTTAGGCATTTGCTTTGAGATGTCTCTTGGCCAAGTTATGTTATGTACAAATTTTGAATCTCATTATTAGCTTGTCCATTGAGGGTTACTTTGACCTTTATGTATATGAACTCTAATACCCACAAACACTATTAAAGTCTGAGTCATGTGGATGGAACTCTGTTTTGCTTCAAGAGGAATAATATGCTCCCAGACTGGTGTGACTGGTGTCTCCCTCAGCAGGCCATGCCTGTGGGTCCTTGTGCATACTAGTGGGCAGCAGAATGGACCGGCTGGGCCAGCTCTGGCCATAGTTTTTTATCTTGAGCCGCAGAGTTGCTGGGATAATGGCACTTGGAGGAGGGATTGCAAGGAGACGTTCTTGGAGTGTGGCTGAGCAGGAAATAGTTCCTTTTTAGAGAGATGATTTTAAGAACTTCCTTTTTTTAAATGGTCTTTTCTTTCCCCCTCCCCCCTCCCTCCTCCCCTCCCCCCTCCCTCCCCCTTCCTTCCTTTTTTTTTTGGCCTAAGTCAGCAGTGTCATCATCCAGTGCTGAAGTATCCCATAATCCTCAATTTACATTCATCTTATGACTCAGTACAGAGGAAAGGACCATCCATCCTGAGCCATTTCAGTTAGGTGAATTTCAGATTGTTTTAAATTGAACTTTTTATGCAATCTGATGAGCTCCGAAACATTTTATTGTAATAAAAATTATCATGTTATAAATACTTCAGTTTTAATAGGCATTTAATAGGTGTTGCGTTCCACCCCACACATCCTCCCCATCTCCTCCAGGGGAAAAAAAGCAGCTCTAACCTTTTTTTTATAAAGCCAGTGCCAGTATAGCACCAAGTGTTTTGTCTCTACTGTGGTCACTTTGCAAAACCTTTGTGTATAATTTTATAGTTAGGAGTTAATATTGAAGAATCTATGAAAACAGAAAAGTCAATGATTTAAAATCTGAAATTTGGTAAAATACTCTTTTACATATCTAATTAAGTTGTTTTTCTTTTCTTTTTTATTGTTGTTGCCTTTTTTGTTTTGAGACAAGATTTTAGGTGGCATGTGGGGTCATACCTGTAATCCCAGGATTTGGGAAGCTAAGATGGAGAATAGAAAGTTTGTGTGGTACTCAGTTAGACTTTGTTTCAAAAAGAAAAAAAGGAAAGATGCAGGAGTATTTTGCCATGTAGCCCCTAAACTGTTTTTATTCCAAGTGGTTACTTTGTCTATAATTCAACTTTACATTTAACTGAGATGTACTATAGAAAGTGATGTCCATGAGGCGTGACCTTTGTTTTTAAGAATAAGTATGATTGGGCTGGAGAGGTGGCTCAGGGGTTAAGCCTCTGCCTTGCAGGCAGAAGGTCCTGAGTTCGGATCCCAGATCCCACGTATAGATGCCAGGCGGAAGCGGGGGCGGCCTGCGCTTCTGGTCCTGGTAGGGCGGAGTCTGTGAATCCCGGGGCAGAAGGAGGTGGAGGCATCCATGGTGGTTCACGAATCGTCCGTGGTTCTACACACACACATACACACATGCGCACGCACATACATATGCACACACGCACAATTGAATAAATAATAATGAAAAAAAATTAAAAAAAATTAAAAAAAAAAGAATAAGTATGATTATCTGATTATCTTTCTTGATAGTATATTATTACTTTTCCTTACCAGTAAGTTAAAGAAGGTTCTGTAAGACATATGAGGAAGGTTAAGATATAGAAATGTTTTATGAAAGCCATTTACTTAGGTGTGTTGAATCAATGCAATTCATGAGAGTCAAAGCAAAGTACTGCACAACTTCAACAGGAGGAGAGACCACAAGACAAACATGGTCCAAATGTTAGATTATCTTGAAAAGAAATAGTGAAATAAAGCACAAAAGTTACATCTTGAAAGTGTGAAATGCATAGTAGTAAATCAACTTCCTTTTATGAGGGCGTTTATATTTTGGCCGTTACTCTCAGTGCTGCGGTGAGACAGCATTCAAACTCAAGCAACCTAAGGGGAGAAAAGGGAGATTCATTTAGCTTATGGTTCAAAGGGGAGATGAGATACAGTCCACAGAGACAGGATGAAGCTCAGCTCACATCCCTTATGGAGGCTGAGAGAACTGGCTGCTGCTGCAAGAGCAGACTTCTCTGGGAAGAACACAGGGCTGAGCAGCCCCTAGGCTGCTTCTGGTGCCCTGTCTTCCTCCTGTGAGGATCCACCCCCAGAGGCGCCTTGCCCTTCCCAAACGTTGATAACGGTTAAGGATTCAGACAGGTGGGCCTGGGGCGGACAACTCACATTTCTTGGTGTGTATAAAATAAATAATTATTTAAGGAAAGATCGTGGACGTTAGGTATACATTTTAAGTCGTCCAGTTGGCACCTGACTTCATTTTTGATAATGTATTCCCCCACCCCATATCTTTTCTTGTTACTCTCTGTAATCAGAATGTCTGTACCTCTTTATGACAGGCTGTCTTCTCTTGGGCTTCATTTTACTAGTACATTTTCTATGGGCAGTTTTAACAGTCTTCACTGTTGTTCATTTGTGTCTGTGTGTATGTGTACAAGAGGGCACTTGAGTGTGTGCGTGTATCTGTGGAGGTGCAAGGAAGACATCAGGAATCATCCTGGATTGCTCTGTCACCTTACTGCTTTGGTCAGGGGTTTCCTAGACTCTACCTTCCAAGGCAGGAATTTATAGGCTTCCTCCATTTCTGCCCACCACTTCTGCTGGTCGATTTTACTTGGAATCTAGGGATCTTAAATCAGGTCCTGTTTGCAAGGCAAAGGCTTTAAAATGGCATTGTTTTCTGTTTGTTTTTTAATTCTATAGTTGGCAAAAAGTAAAATACCCTGATCTGTATAAGGGACTGACTGCTGTTGTCTGTTTCTACAGCATCTGCATAGAACTAATCCGTAAAACTTGTTGAAAGCAATGCTGAGTGGAGAAATAAATTTTTGCTACTTTGACCTCTGTACAATGCATAGTATATAAATTGGTTGTCCTGAGTACATTTTGGTAGACTTAAAAAGTTGACTCACATTCAGAGAACTTTGATTATAAATTTTTTTTTCTGGACAATAATGTAGTTCTCTAACATACTTTGAGTATGTGTAGTTTTTTGCTGGATCTTTCTTTGGTTTATGAACTCTCTCCTTCCCTCCCTCCTTCCCCTCCCTTCCCTCCTCCTTCCCTCCCCTTACTTTCCTCTTCCTTCCCTTCTACTCCTTCCTTCCACTCTTTCTCCCTTCCACCCCTCCCTCCCTCCCTCCCTCCCTTCCTTCCTTCTTTCTCTAGTATTATAGTTGAGGCTAGCCTGGAACTTACTTTGTAGCCCCAGATAACTTTGAATTCATTCATGTCAATCTACTATCTCAGCCTCCCAAGTGCTGGGATTGTAGGTCTAAGTTACAACACCAGACTAGATTATTTTTCTAGGTACTTTATGCTTTAGAATTCTCTGAAGTGAGTTCTAATAGAAATTTTTGGTAGTTAAACTGATTTGCTGATTTTCATTTTATAGATCATATCTTTTGTAGAGTGTCTTATTTAATGTTACTATTCATGTTCAGCCTTCTTATATCTTGTGTATAACATTTTTTAGCCAACATTTAATTTTAAAAAATATTAATGTAGTCAGTAGTAATAATGCTAGCAGTAGAAAGAGTGAAGAATTCCTAAATATTTGTTTTAGAGTTTAAGCAATGTTTGCCTTTGGTTAACCCAGAATGCAATTGTATTTTTAAGTGCATCACAACTGAATATTTTTATCATATCATTCCTTTCCTCTTCCCCCCTTAAACTTGCTCCCTTCTGTGTCCCCCGTGTACCCATTCCCTGCAGCGTTTCCTGCTGGCTGTGGTGGAGATTGGTGTGCTGTGAATTGCATAATCACCTAAATGAGTTCCCGAAGAGTCTAAGAAACGCTGGCAACTGACTGCTTGCTTTCACCAGGAATTAGGGACCTTTTGTCTGACTTTCCTGCCCTCAGGTAATGCTTCTGTTCCCCATTTTCCCTTTCCTTTCTATAAATCCAAGAATTTACCAAGCCCCATAGAGGATTCTTGGATGATACTTTCTAATTCCTAATGCGTTTTAGTCAGGTGCTTGTTTCATTTTCTTTACCGACTAGCTAGCTACAAGTTCATGTAATTCCTCTTTAGAATGTCTTTTCTAATCAGCAAGTTTTGGCAATGGAGTTAAAGTTGTAACTAGCTCTCTGATGTTGCAAAAGAAAACTTTATAATTTACAGCCAGTTATTTGACTTTAATTAATGTGTGTGTGTGTGTGTGTGTGTGTGTGTGTGTGTGTGTGTGTGTGTATGTGTATGTGTGTGTGGTGTATCAGAAGACATTGTGTATCCCTGTGGAAGGCCACTGATGTCTTGGGAATCATCTTTGATCTACCCTCCTTTTTTGCTTTACTCTGAGATTTCCCAGGATCTACCCACCAGGGTCGGAAGTGCAGGTCACTGTCCTTTCTGCCAGGCTTTTTTTATGTGGGACTTGGGATCTGAACTTAGGATCTTCTACTTGCGAGGAAAAGTCTTAACCCCTGAGCCATCTCTTCAGCTTTACAGCCAGTTATTTGAAATAGTATTTAGCATCTGGTCTATTTTCATGGGCAAGATTTCATAGTATAATATAATTAGTGAGGTGTGAAGACTCTTGACCTAAGGGCATTTGATCACTTCTCATTCATCATTGAGGAACTTAGGAGTTTATTTTGGTTTTAATATTAACTATGATCTTTATTAAAGACATTGAAATAAGACTCAAAGTAGCCGTGGAAATGGGATTCAGTTTGCAGTTTTGTGGGTTTCTCACCATTCTGTTCTTCCTATTTTGTGTCCTTTTTAAAGATTTATTATCAGCCAGAATCTGTAGCAGGTGTCTGTAGTCCTAGCTACTTGGGATACTCAAAAAAATTTGTGTGAAGGAGTTGAAGGCCAGCCTGAGAAACATATAAAATCCCTATTCCCCCAACCAAAAAACAAACACACACCTGTGAGGGGCTTTGTGGTCGTCATTACACACTTACTCCAAGATGATAAACTTTTTGCCATTGCTAGTTAGCAGTGGTTTAGGTAAGACGACCGCAAATCTGGTTTTCCACTTTTGCCTTTATTCTAGGCTGCGGAATCTCAATCAAAATTGTCGAAGGAAAGGTGCCAGACTTTTTTGACTTTACTATATTGATAATTAAGGGTTTTTGTTATTTGTAAGGGCATTCAAGGTTGGTTCTGATCTTGTATTTACATCTAGCAAATCCTCTGAAACAGTGTGGTCACAATCATAGCCCTTTGTGTTTTCTAGATTTCAGCTCCAATCTTTTTAGTCTGGTTAGTGCTCTTAGTGAAGAAGAGGCATTATGATTGTGTTCTAAGTGAAAACTAAAACAGTGCGTGTGTTTACTCAAGCCATCCACCAAGTTAAGTTCCCTTTTCTCAAACCTTCCTATTTTTCCTCCATTCCTGGGAATTGAACCTAGAACCTCACATGTGCTTAACAAAGCTGTATCCACAATCCTTTTATGGTCTCACTAAATTTTTTAGGTGGGCTTGTGAACTCTGTGTCCCAGGCAGGTCATTGAGGCCGTCCTCCTGCCTTAACCTCTGGGGTAGTTGGGATTACAAGTCTGCACCACTGGTCTCGGTCATTTTAATCAACAGTGTGGCCTTTTTTATTAAAAAAATCTCTGGAGTTCATGTTCTTATCCTCAGCCTAGTACATAGCCAAATCCTAGGCACTCCTTTGAATATCTCTGTTGTCACCACTCAGATTCAGTTTATTATTTGTTGCATCATTGTTGCAACTAAATAATCTCATTTCCTTCTGACCTCATTCTTCGTTCTATTCATGATATCTTACCAGAGAAATGTTTCAAATGCTAATCTTGTTTAATTTCTTGTTAAAAAGTCTTATAATGGTTTTATTCAAACTTTATAATAATTTTTATAGTAGATTTTTTTGTCCTAAGATTTTTTCAGGGTTTATCTTTCTTTCATACATAAAATAGATTGAAATAGACTTCTCGTTGAATTGGTAATGGGGGTAGGTAGAAAATGTAGCATATCTTTTCCCTTTTTAGATTCTTGCCCCACCTAGGTTGAGCAGGACCAGTCTACTTAGGACAGTGTGGGAACAACATCTGTATATAGAATGAAATGTGTGCCCTTTCATAGAAAACACGAATTCTTCCTGTTTCATGAGATAATAACATTTCTTCCCAGCGAGATGCCTTACACTTTAGTATACTGCCCTATATTACAGCTTCTGTATGTCTACTGTTGTGACACTTCATAGCTGACTTTGTTTGACATGTCCTTTTCTCTGCCTAATTTTCTAGACCAAAAAAAAATTTCAAAAATTTCATCTTAAAAACATGTCTGAAGTGCTGCTTTCCTAAGCAGTCTTTCCAAAACTGTTTTCTATTACTACTAGAATTACTACTAGAATTGACCATCCTTTCCTAGTACCTCATGGTATCCTGCATTTGTTTTGTAATGTCTACCACATAGTACCTGTCACATGGTAAGAGTGTACTGTACTGGCAATAATTTAAGTGCTTATCTCTAATAAACTGTGGTGTCCTCTGTGCAGTAACTGTGTCTCATTTTTTCTGAGTTTCCCAGAAGCCTGGTGAGTTGTTATCATAAAGCATACATATCTCCCAGTATTTCAACAGAATCTAGATAGCCAGATTTTAATAAATACTGCCCTCCTCATTTTTAGTAATAGCAAAAAAATATGCACGGTTAGAACATAGCTCAAGGTTTGCTGGTCTATACCATTTTCTACTATTTAAATGTTTATGTCAAAAAACTATACAGGATTGTTGAATTTTCTTTACAAAAATAATCATTACCAAAAAACCACTATAAATTGAGAATAAAAAATTTTCTTAAAAAAGCGGCAGTTTGATTATGAGCATTTCTTGATCCTTGTTCCACTGTTCCATTAATGTTGGCTTTACTTTCTTAAAAAACGTTATGTCCCTGTAAGAAGCCTCACAAATTGACCCCTACGGCTCCTGGAGGGCTGATTGCCTGAGCTCCTGCTGATGCTCAACTAGGGATTATTCAACTGGAAATTTATTAGCATTATAATAAAATGTTATAAAGTAACCATTCAGTTAAAATTATGTTCATTTGGACTTGACTGCTTTGCTGTGACCTTGAAGAGTTTTCCTTTCCTCTGCATTTATTTGCACTACTGTAAAATGAGGAAGTTGGTTTAGAGAACCTTTTCAAGAAATAAACTATAAAATTATTTGATAGAAAGGTTGTATGTGTTTCTATATTTTTAAAATTTTTTTTTATTTATTCAATTGTGTGTGTGTGTGCGTGTGTACGTGTGTGCGTGTGTGTAGAACCACGGACGAATTCAGGAACCACCATGGATGCCTCCACCTCCTCCTTGTTTACTCTGCCCCAGGATTCAAAGGCTCCGTCCTACCAGAACCAGAAACACAGGCCGCCCCTGCTTCCGCCCGGCGTCTATACGTGGGGTCTAGGATCCGAACTCAGGACCTTCCGCCTGCGAGGCTTTACCCCTGAGCCACCTCTCCAGCCCCCTGTTTCTACTTATTTTTAAACTAGCTTAAAGTTGCTTTTGATATCTCCATTAGATTCCAGAGGTGGTAAAGAATTTTCAAAGCCATAGTTCAGATACCTTTGTTCCTTTTTTTTTTATAAGCTTAGTAGGAAGCTTGTTTTATTAGACATCTTTGTGATGTCTTTTGTCATTTGGGAGAATTCTTTTCACACGCATGTCTAGAAAGTCGGTGAGAAACTAGAAGGGCCATCAATCCAAATTGTTATGGGAATATCCTCCATGTCTTTCTTCACAGAAATCTATCCAATGCTGTGCCTGTCAAAATACCTTCTGAATATTTGTTTGTGCTCCAGATTCACGATGCTGTCAGGGCCAGTCAGAGACGCTCCTCTTTGCAGTGGGCAGAACTTACTTCAGGGACTCGTAACCAGTCAGTGCTGGTAATAAGTGACTCTTGAAAGCTCAGCAGTATTTGGACATCTGTGTCGTCTTCTCCAAAACATAGGGGACACTTCAGAAGAGGGGTGGGAAAGATAGAAGAGGTGGAAGAAGGCGTGGAGTGTTGTGAGGTGCTGTTCCTCAGACATGGCGTGACCCTTACACTCACAAATACACTCATAGCATGCCTGCATGGAGGGAGGAGAGAGAAAGGCACAAGTTTGTTTGTCCTTAAGGATCCGCCCCCCCCCCAATGCTGGGGACCGTACCCAGGACCTTGCGCTTGCTAGGCAAGCATTCTGACGCTGAGCTAAATCCCCAACACCCTCAAAGATCAATAGGTGTGGGTGCTGGAGTAGAAGGGAGACATTTTCTTTAGGGGTATATTCTTGCTTTGCTGGTAAGTAACCCCTTAGCACTTCCCTACAAGTAATCCTAATGAAATGCTTTGGACCATAAAAAAAGATGTAAACTTAGAAAGAAAGCTAGCTGGGAAGAGGAAGGGAAGATTGAGAATTGGACAAGAATGGGACAATGCATTGGCATTGATATGATCAAGATCCATATATACGTGTATGGAAATACGGGCACATTATTGTATGCAATTAAAATTACTGGACTTGAACTCAAGATTCTCCTGCCCTCTCTTCAGAATGGCTGAAATTATAGGTCTGCACTAGCAAGCTTGGCCTCCATTACCATTCCTGAAAATATTTTTTGGGTTCAGCAAAATTGGTGGATAGCTAAGTGGGTAAGTTGTTGCTCACAAATCTGACAACTTGAGTTCCGTCCTTGGAGAAGCTGACTTCCAAGAGTTGTCCTCTGACTTCCACCCGTGCACCAGACACCCATACATGCCCCCTCACAAACAAGACTATCTGTCTGTCTGTCTATGAAAAAATCCCTTTTTTCACAGTGAATTATTTTGTCCTTTTGTTGCAAATCAGCATACTATAAGTTCATATTTATTTCTCATTCTGTGTTTTGTTTCACTATTATTTATTTGTACCAGCATCAGACTTATTTTGGTTACTATACCTTTCGAATAAGTAGGATACCTCCAACTTTGTTCCTCTTTCTAAAAACTATTTTGTGTCTTTTGAATTTTCATATGAATTTTAAAATCAGCATGACATTTACTACCCAAAATCCAGTTGGAATTTTTACTATTGGTTGATGTAGATAGAGTTGATGTCTTAGCTACATTGAGTCTTGGGAACTACTAAAATCTCAGAAATAGGAGGCACTGCTAGTGTGGTACCTTCATTAAGTGCTAGTTTTATTAGATTAAGGTTACATATTCCATATTGCATGTTGATATTGATCTTGATAGCATGACTTAACCTAGTTTCTTAGGTTACCTATTCTAAAGTTACTATTCTTATTATTGTTATTTCGTGTATGCCTGTCTCTGTGTGTCTTTGGGTATCAGAGAGCACTGTGTGCCTTTGGAGGTCCAAGGGTGACTTGCGGATGACCCTGGATTGCATCTATCTCCTATTTCCTTTGCTCAGGAGTTCCTAGGCTCTGCCTTCCAGGACTGGAACTACAGACTGCCACCATTTCCACCTGACATTTCTACATGGGATCTGGGATTCAAACTCAGGACCTTCTGCTTGCGAGGCAGAGGCTTAAACCCTGAGCCATCTTTCCAGCCCCTAAATACTCTTATTTCAACATCATAATATAAACTTTGAAGGAAGTGCTGTGCACAGCACACATTAAAGTAATGAGTCACTTCCTTGAGGTTAAGGAAGTGTAAATTGTTTGGAACTTTTTGTCTTGTTTCTTTGTAATTATTCTATTGTTTCTTTGTGTCATTCTAGACCTTTGCTTATTTATTTTACATTTGGGTTATTATCCAGTACTGCTTCACTTATATTTGATGCTCATATTATTCCAGCTTTTATTTTTCGGGTGCTCTTTATCTGGCTTCTTTGAGAAGATATAAACCTTATGTCTGCAGTTTTTCAGAAATTACTTGTTCTGGGAATGTTTTTAAAAATTCTGTGCAGTTCTTCCTTCCTTCTTTCCTTCCTTCCTTCCTTCCTTCCTTCCTTCCTTCCTTCCTTCCTTCCTTCCTTCCTTCCTTCCTTCCTTCCTTCCTTCCTTCACTCTCTCCTCTCCCTCCCTCCCTCCCTCCTTCCTCCCTCCCTCCCTTTCTTTTTCCCTCCCTCCTTCTCTCCCTCCCTTCCTCTCTCCCTCCCTTCTTTCCTCCCTCCCTCCCTTTCTTGGTCCCCCTTCTTCCTTTCATTCTCTCTCCCTCCTTCCTCCCTACCTCCCTTCCTTCCTCCCTGCTTCCCTCCTTCCTACCTCCCTTCCTCACTCCTTTCTTTCCTCCCTCCTTCCTCCCTCCCTTTCTCCCTCGCTCCCATCCTCCCTTCTTCCTTCTCTTCTTCCCTTCCTTCCTTCCTTCCTTCCTTCCTTCCTTCCTTCCTTCCTTCCTTCCTTCCTTCCTTCCCCCTCCCTCCTTCCCTCTCGCATTCTTTTTTTCCTCCCTCCTTCCCTCCCTCCCTCCCTCCCTCTCTCCTCACTCATTTCCTTCCTCCCTCCCTCCTTCCCTCCTTCCTCATTTCTTCCCTCCCTCCCTACCTCCTCCTTCCCTCTCTTCTTTCCTCTCTCCCTCCCTCCTTCCCTCTCTCTTTCTTCCCTCCCTCCCTCCTCCTTCCCTCCCTTTTTTCCTCCCTCCTTCCCTCCTTTCCTTCCCTTCCTATCCTAGGGAAAAAACATTTTAGGTTTTGTAGAACTCTTTTGTAGTTTGAGAGAATTTCTCTTCTTTTTCCATTTGAGAATAGTTTTTATGAATATTGACTTTGGCCATATTCTTTTTTTAAGACTCTGCTGAGACCATGTGATTTTAATTTTGAAATATATATTATATGTTGATTTTGAGTGTTAAACCTCAGTCCTGAAATAAACTCTTGGTCATGATGTATCACATATATTTACAGTTTGTTCGTTCTCTGTATCTGCAGATTCTACCAACCCCAGATTAAATATTAAAATTTTTAAATTACATAATAATTATACATAATAATTGCGTAATTAAAAATAACATCTGTAGGATTGGCAGGGTGGATCAGTGAGTAAAAGTACTTGTCATGCAAGCCTGTCAACCTGAGTTTGGTCCCCAGACTCCACATAGTGAAATGAAAGAACTCATTTCTGAAAGTTCTCTAGCTTCCACATACATGTTTTATCACACACACACACACTCAAAAAACAGAAGAAATTTAAATAATTGCATCTGTATTAATATGTTCAGGTATTTTTTCTCATCATTCTCTAGCAATATAGTATAACAGCTATTTTCATAGTATTTACATTGCATTAGATATTTAAGTAATGTAGAAATGATTTAAAGTCTATAGGAGGTAGGCTGATAAGTTGGCCTGGTGGGAATAGGCGGCTGCATGAAACCTGGCAGTTTGGGTTCGATACCCACATATGGATGAAGAACCGTCTTCTGAAAGTTACCCTCTAACAGCTAGATGGGTGCCATGGCATCTGTCCATTATGGGGTATACATACCTTTTTCTCGCAAATAATTAAAATAAGGTATATAAGAGGTCACGCATGGAAAGTATATATCATAGTTAGATACATAGATAGGCGTCAACTTAAGGGTTGAGGGTTTGAGTTCTGGGCACATTTGTAGAGACTTGGTAGTTGAGTTAAGCCCTGAGCAAGCCTGCAGGAGATTGTCGAGTGGATGGAGATGGCCCAGCCCATGGTGAGTGGACTAGTCCCTGGGCAGGGGAATAAGATGGAGGGAGCTGGTTGAGAAGGTGGCATCCTTGTGTGTATTTGTCTGGCAAGTGAGGAGCGTCCTATCTCAGTCTTTAGAGGAGAGAGTGTAGTCAGTTCCCTCGACTCTTGGTGTTGCCGAGCTGGACTAAGAACTGTAACTGCACTATCATAAGAGAAGAAATCCTTGTTCCCTTAGGCGGTTTTGTCATGATTTTGTCAGCAACATGCAGACTAAATGCTACAGTGTGTATAAGTCATTTGTAAATAGCACACCATTTTATGTGGCTATCACTGGATACTATTTATAATAAGTTTAAATGCTATAAACACTAAAAATAGTCACTGGGTTGAAGAGATAACTTAGTAGTTAAGAGTGCTTACTGTGCACCATGAGGACCTAAATTTGGATCCTAGTACGTAAGTCACAAATGAGGCATGGTCTTGTTTATGTTATGATTCCAGCACTGTGGCAGATGGAGACAGGAGGGTCTCTAGGACTTATTGACCTCAGCCCAGCCGAAAAACATGAACGCTAGGTTCAGGGAGAGACCCTGCCTCAAAGAAGTAAGGTGGAGAGTGACAGAGGAAGCATCCAATGCTCCCGTCTGCACTCTGCCTTCAGTGCGAATACCTGCACACAGATGCAACGCAGCACACGCACACACGCGTGCACGTACACGCACCATAGTTAGTTACACATAAGTAAAATCACATGATTTGGGAATGCTTTTGCAAATGGAGAGAACTGAGTGAGGGAGGCTTCTGTAGAAAAGTCTCATTTGTTTCTTTGTTTTGAATGGAGAGATCTCTGGCTGCGTGATGAATTCCATGGACTTTGAGAAGGTGTAATTAGTTGTGGATTAATAACTTAATACTTCTAGCTGAAGGATTTGGCAGTCTATCAAATTTTGGAAAGTCTTTTCCTGACTTTAAAATGTAGTTTTTTTTTTAATTTAATTTTTTAAAATTTATTTCTTCCACTCATACAATGTTGATAAGTACCCCATTCCCCTCCTTTCCTCCACCCCTCCCTGGATTCCCTTTGCTCTCTCTCCCCTTTACCCTTACTTTCCCCACTCCCTCCTTTTCTCCCAGTGGGGGGGGGGCATTCCTGGAGCATCCTTTAGTATGCATAAAATGTAGTTTTAAGATACTTTCACTGTCTACAAATACTACTTTGAATATAGTCAAGCTGTGCAGTTAATTTGCTTGTATAAAGGTACTGGTTTTTATAGTATGTCTTCATATATAATTTTTTTTTTTTAGTGCTGGTTAATTAAACTGAGGGTCTTATATGCATATTACGCAAGAATTGCACCACTAATGATTTCAATTGTACTCATTCATTTCAAGGTTATTTGTCCAGCTTAGGAAAATAGAAAATATTGAGATTAGTCATTTTGGTTAGAACTTTCAGTTCTAAAATGAGTTCATATTTTTCTAGATAATAATTCATTATTAGTCAGTTTGATCCTTAGGTAGCATGTTAATATCTTTCTCAAAGAAATGTTACAGTTGATAGATTAGCGCCATGCAAGCTTCTAAATGAGTTAGGTGTAAAGGGCATATGTTTAAAATATAGTAATATGTGTCTTCTTTTCTCTGTGTTTTTAGTATTTTCTATAGAAGAGCTATTTGTTTATTGATAACAAATTAAATAATTAAATGGAATTGCAGTTTTGATGTGACTTATTTTCTATGTGACTGAAAATATTTTTTCTTTAGTCAGTGGTCATTTGCCTTTTCCAACTCTTCCTGAAAATTTTGTAAAATATTGTGGACTCCATGAAAGAATTGCAAATTGAGTTTGGCCTTTAAGGTTTTTTTTTTCTATCAATGTTATTGTAACCTATTTGGCATTGACAGAAATGAAAACCAGAATCCACATATCCTTTATTAAAGTGTCCACCCAGGTCTTAAACTCTTAAAATTAAAAAGAGGTGTAATAGGGAAAAAACATTTAAAATAGAAGAAATTCAGAGAATAATGGAAAGATATTGAGTTTGCTACTGAAAATGTTTAAAGCTCAGAAAAGCTTAAAAACTGGGACTGATTATTCATTCCATTTTTGGTGGATTTTGGAAACTTTGTGGCTTTTTATTTATTAAAGATCCTTAGAATTAAAAAAAAAAAAGAAAAAAAAAGTGAGAAAAGCTTAAAAACAAAAAGAAAACCAGACCTCAGCTTGGGGTGGCTTTGGACCAGGCTGGTTCAAATCCTCCGTGTTCTCTGTGTCGTGATCATCTCCAGCTGCATTTGAGAGGAGACTCTGCAAGGCTTTCATTCTTCTGGGGAGCTCAGAGTCATTGGGGGGGCTGCTCCTCTTTCTGCCATCCACAGGCGCTGCCCTCCTCCTTGCAGCCGGGGTCTACGGAAGGATGGGGACAAGAGATACCCAACCTCATGTAGCCTTAGTCTTTCATCTTTTCCTTGCGTAGGCCAGTGGTTTGGAAGGTGATTCCAGTCGTATGTGGAGAGGTGCGGAGCCTCTGGACCTACCTCTTCTCTATCTCCGGGTCAGGTGGAGTCTGTCTGCCAGAAACTGGCAAGTCTCATTAATGGGCTTCTGACTTAAAATGCTTCTCTGGCTTCAGGCATTTTAACCCATGTCCCGTGGTCACAGAAGGAGAACTACAGCTCAGAAAGGTTCATCTTGTGGGCATACCACTTCCTTTGGGCTATGAGGCTGCAGTCAGTTTGGTTTTTTAAACAATTTCACATGTATTGTTAAATTCCCTGTATTTTTTTTAAATTAGACCTATTATTTAAAATATTTTCGAGATGCAGAACTAGTGTTTTAGAATAGTAGATGAAGTATGACTCTGACAAAATATATATTAGTAAGGAGCATGAACAGTTTTAGGACAAGAAACAAATGTCAAGATATGTGTATTTTAAAATAGCATCTCAAGAGCTTGTTGTGAATGGAAACAAGTGAGCTCGTAAGAAAATAGGTAGCCGGGTAAGGAAAGGGATTATAGCATATGTACTAGTGTTATTGTTTTCTTGTTTTGTGTTTTTGAGAGACTGGCCTTCAGGCTTGCTTTGTAGTACAGGCTGGCCATGTACTCTCATTCCTTCCATCTAGGCTGCTTCTTTTTCTCCTCACAGCTTGAAGATGTTGCTCTTAGTACCACCTTTGCTAGTCAGTTTTCTCCTCCGTCTTGTTCAGGCTCTCTCTTACTTCCTGCTCCATCTATTACAGGCTGGCCGGCCTATCACCCTCTGAGTCTCCCATCACTTTCTTCCATCTTGCTGAAGGAATGCTGGGTTTGGCAGTAAAATTTAGTTCATCAGACTTGCATGACAATTGCTATCTCACTGGTTAATTTTTTTTTTCTTAAATAAAGACACCGGGGTATTTCTCTGTAGGTAGTAAATATTTAGCTTAATCCTCTGTGATCTTACGATATTTCCAATGATAAATTTTGAAATTAGAATTTTCCAAGTGCCTTCTGAACAATAAAAGAGAATTATGAGTTTTGTGTTCATTAAATTTTATTTTGGCTCTTTGAAAATTTATGATCCATGTGCCTTAGTAAAATGGTGGTTACTGGGCCAGAAATCACCTCTACAGTACCTGGTCATCTTTAGGGAGTTAGTTATAAAAATGAATTTTTAGATATAAATTCTTAACTGTGTCTTGCAGGTTAGAAGTGTCATAGTAAGGTGAACAACTTGTAATACAAGGCATACTAGAAGGATTAAAAGTGATCTCCTGAAATAATAACGATTTTTACCTGATATAAAGGTTATTAGAGAGTAAAAGTCTGAATGTGTGTGTGTTGTGTGAATTACTTTTCCTGGGGAGACGCCACACAACCACCTTCCACAAGAGACTAGAGGACTGGAGGAAGCAGCTCACCACAGCATGGTCCAGGCGTCCTTGTCCTCCCTGGAAGGAATTCCCTCTAGCTGATCCTCCTCAGTTTATACACTGCAGAGCCCCTCCCATCCTCACATGTGTGGGCATGTGTGTGGCATGTGCTTATGTCCCCCTCACCCAGTGCATTCTAGTCACTGCCAGCCCTCGCATGTCCAGGCACATGGGTGGGGATCATCTGCATTCCAGCCCTCTCAGTCCCTTTGTCTCAGAGGTGAGGGCATCAGTAGCACCAGTGTTATTTCAGTAGTCTCAGGCCAAATGGCAGCCCCAAATGGCAGCCGTTGTTCAGAGGACCAGGTCACAACAGCCTGCAAACCCACAACAGTTACCACACATGGAGGAGATTTCTCTTACTTCAAGTCTGTCATGGTCTGTCTGCAATTCACACACTTTGAGATTTACATAGACTTTAGATCTCCAATACTCTGTACAACCCGCTTAAGCCTGCAATCCAGCTTTTAGCAGGAAGATGAGGAGTTCAAGGTCATCCTCTGCTGCACAGTGAATTGAAGGCCTGTCGGTGCTACGTGACATCCTGTCTCCAAAGAAAAAAAAAATTTTTAATACATTTTTTATTATTTCTGCTCATACAAACTTAATAGGTAGACCAGTTCCCTCCCTCCCTCCTCCTCCCCCCGAACTCCCTGCTCCCCCTCCCTCCCTCCCCATTCCCCAGTGCCTCCCCCCCAATTCCCAGAGAGTTCTTTATTGTGTATGCCTAACTTTCCTCTTGGTCCTCCTCTCTGATGACGTATAAGGACCCAGTGGCATTTCCCTGAACCCTTTCTCATGTTCCCCTTAAGCATAGGAACACTACTGTGGCTGTCAATCCCTTGCCTCCAAGGATCTTGGTGCCTTTAGCTGATGCTAGACTTTGTGAGGTCAATAGTGTGTTGGACATTGCGCAGGGCATGCAAAGTCCTATTATGATTACTTCGGCCCTAACTAGTGTGGAGAATCTTGCAAATCATTGCTCCTCCCATCCTTTTGCCCTTACAATCTTACCGCCCCCTCTTCCGCAAATGTCCCTGAGCTTCAGGATGGGGGGAGATTAAGCTGGCCTAGTTCTATGTAGTTGATATAGAGTCTCTGAAGTTCTGGATTGTGGTTTGTTGATTTTCTCCAAAGAAAAAAAATTAATCAAGCTTTATGATATAGGTTAAGGGTTTACTATATTGTAGTACGATACAAGATGTTATGGGACAAGTGATTGGAAACTTTCTTGGATGGATTTCTTTTTAAAACAATTTTTAAATTCTTTTAGTTGTCTGTACTCAGACTAGAATGTTGATTTCCTGATAATAGCTCTCCTTAAAAGACTGGCATTTCTTCCTTTTACCTTGTAAATACAGCAAGAGAGCCCATGTGTAAGTACTCCCTGCCTAGTTTTCAAACTCTTGGGCTTGGATTTGGGGACTCAGCATTTCACACAAGAGATCTTCATTCTTTCCTCAGCATTTCTGACTTCCCAGCACGTAGTGGACATTGTGTTCTGTGCTAGAGGGGCTGTGGAGATCATTAGGGCATACTCCTAACCCCATAGAATTTCTACTTTTAGATACTGTTGTATAGTGTATTCAGCTTACATCCCAGGTGTAATTTTTGCATAACATTTAAGGAATCAGATGCCTGCATTAAATTCCTGGCTCCAACACTGTGTGTGTCAGCACATTATTTAGCATCCTAATACTTCACTTTCCCCACTTTAAAATGAAGGCAATGATACTTCAAAGTACTATTAGTATAATCTGAAATAAAGACTTTAAAACTCTCCATTACAGTACTTGACATACAGTATTTGCTAAGCGGTAACCATGGATCTAGTGCAAAACGATTTGGAAATACGTAGAGGATAATTACTGTCCACCTGGAGAAGTCAGGGGATATTTCTTACAACAGTTCCTTTTGAGCTTTCTGTCACTGTAGAATACATAACACAGGCTACTTATGAAGAAAAAGGTTTATTTAATTCACATTTTTGAATCCTCAAAGTCGAAATGGCCCAGGAATTATCTTCAACTATGTTACCTTATCATCAATCTCAATGGCAATGGTGGGAGCACATCTTTGAGCAGACATGCCTTTGCATCTTGAACCAGGAGCCAGAGAGAGAGAGAGAGAGAGAAAGAGACAGAGATAGAGACAGAGACAGAGAGACACAGAGAGAGACAGACAGAGACAGAGAGACAGAGACAAAGCGAGAAACAGAGACAGAGAGACAGAGACAAACAGAGAAACAGACAGACAGAGAGAAAGATGCAGAGAGGTAGAAAGAGAAGAGCCACAGCCCTCAAGGATCTAAGAATCAGTCATTATTGGACTCCTAGCCCAGATGGATGGATTCCAGCTATTAGATTCACCTACTCATCCTAGAAATTAAGTGGAAAAGCAATAATGGAAAGATTAGAAAGGAATTTTATTAATTTGGCCATATTTGAAAGACATAGGAGATGAAGCATTCCAGTCTGTTTGTCAGAAATTGCTGACCTGTGCTTTAGGTTTAAAGAGAGGAAGAACTGGAGCAGGGTAAGAGGTAAGCATATAGAGTCTAGTCAAACTGGTCTGATTGATGGTCATCTCAGTCCTAGATTTAAGGGGTTCTGGAGAAGTCATTGCAGGCATTGCAAGAAGGGCAGTCTGTTTCTCGGGACCTGATGTGCTCCTGCTTAGAGGGCAACCTTAGTACCCTTGGTGGAGTGACTGCTGTTTTTGTATTTGTAAGTCTCTGCAAAGTAGGTGCTCTAGAAACTTCCAGCGCTGCTCCAGGGGTTCTAGAATCTGAGGTTGTAAAAATTGACATTTGAGTGTCCTTACAACTGTACTAACTTTGGATGTCTTAGTGCCTTGGGTCATGAATGGTGATCAGATAGGCTATTATATTCAGGGCCAATCACCCTTATATTACTATATTTTATGTCTTCCTTAAAGATACAGGTATGTTTGAGCAGGAATCTCATCTGCTTTAAGACAAAGGAGCAAATACAGAGTGAAGACAGGAATGCCAAGTTAATTGTTTCTAGCTCTCCATTGGGCATAAGTAGGTCCAAGTGAAGAGTCTGTTGTTCTTTTGTTTATTTTTATATAACAAAAGCAGCCTCTAAGTCATTGTTAACATTGTTGAGAGGCTACATTTCTTAACATATCACAGTACTTCAGGACCATCACCTGGGGACCAAGCCTTTTCATATGTGAATCTTTGGAGAACTGCACTGGACCTTAAAGACCTTAAAGTAGATGTGCATGTTTGCTTGGTGAAGGAAGGTCCAGGCATTCCCAGTATTAAAGTAAAAACTGTTTATCAACAAAGATGAAAATAAAAATGAAAGGTCCTACACAGAGTCTTCCCTAACATACGCATCTGCAGGAGATGCATGCTGTGGAGGTCGTGGAGTAACCTTCACAAGTCAGTTCTTTCCTTCCACCATGCAGGTACCTTTGCCCACTGAGCCATCTCACTGGCCCCTGTGTGGATGCTTATTACAAACAGCTTTTGCTTGCAAAGCGATGTGGGTAAATCCAACACATGATAAGCAAACGCTTAATCTTCCTAGCCTCTAATTTACTTTTTTGTAAAGTTTTAAAAGGTTTTGTTTTCAAAGTATTATAATTCAGTGTTTATTCTCCCTGTGAGTTTTGGTGCTGTCATTAAACATTTTGTTTCTGTTTGTTCTAATTTCTATAACTATTGTTAATAGAGGTTTAAATAACTGTTTTTTAAAAAAACTATGCAGAGAATACCAAAAATCACTTCCTAAGTGGAATTGCATAATCTTCTTCAGATACCTTTTAGAACAAGGTATATGTTCCAGAGTGTATTTCTGAGTGGCTATGATCAGTTTCTCATGCTTGGAGTCACTGAATGATTCTAAAAGGGAACATTATGGTTTTTGACATTCATTCTTAGGATGATGAGTGACTCGTGCTATGTAACTGAATGCTGCTGCTAAAGGGTCCCCTCAGCTCCCTGACCTCTGTGTACCTGGGCTGTTGGGTAGTCCTGTTTCTTCTGGGATGGACTCTACCCTGAAGTGTTCTAAATGTGTTTGGGGGTGGTTCAAACCTAGCCCATTATTATGCATAGTGCTTGGAAAATAGTGGATGCCCAGTGAATTGTCATCAAACCTGAAAGGCAGGAAGAACCAGAGCTTAATGGTTTGTGGGCATATGACATTAAATTCTGCAGCCCCCAAACTGCACTTAGTATTAGAGAACTGTGGATATGAAAGATGAAAACATGATGACCGACAGTAGAAGTGGATCAGCATAAATCCTGGCACTGTGGTTTTCTGGTTTTTAGAGTTGCTGTTGCATTTTTAATACTCTGTATTTGCAAGGATGCTCTGGGTGCATTAATTGACATTAACATTGATGTAACATGCATTCTCTTTCAGATTTACAAAGAATTTGTCTCCCGATAAGATAAATCTAAGTACCCTTAAAGGAGAAGGTGAACTCAAGAATTTGGAGTTGGATGAAGAAGTACTACAGAATATGTTGGATTTGCCCACATGGCTTGCTATCAACAAAGTTTTTTGTAATAAAGCATCCATTAGGGTAAGATTTTGATATCTCTGGAGGGCCTTTCCTATTTTTATTTTTATTTCATCTTTATCCTTTAAAATCAATGTTCTCTTTTAGATGATTGTAGAAAGAAGTATTTTATTTGTATCATTTAGAAGGTAAAATGTCTACATGAATGATTATGATTATTTGCTTTGTGAATAATTAAAGTCATCTGGTAGTATATTAACATTTCAATTTTATTTAGAATGTAAATTTTATTACTATTTTATTTTATTTTATTTTTTTCCACTCATACAAACTTGATAGGTACCTCATTCCCCTCCCTCCCTCCACCCCTCCCTGGATCCCCTTGCTGCCTCCCCCCTTTTCCCTTTCCTCCCCTCCCTTTCTCCCAGTCGCCCCCCCCCCCATTCCTTGAGCATCCTTTAGTGTGCATGTCAAACTTCCCTCTGGGTCCTCTTTTCTGATGAGGTGTAAGGACTCAGTAGCATTGCCTAGAGCTCTTTCTTGTATTCCCCTTTAGTATAAGAACACTATTGTGGCTGTTAATCCCTTGCCTCTAAGGATCCTAGTGCCTGTGATCCATGCTAGACTTTGGGGGTTCAATGATATATTGGTAATTGCGCAGGTCATGCAAAGACCAGTTATGATTACTTCAGCCCTAACTTGTATGGAGTATCTTGCATATCATTGCTCCTCCCCATCTTTAGGCTCTTACAATCTTATCGCCCCCCCTCTTCTGCAAATTTCCCTGAGCTTTGGGTTGGGGAGAGATTAGGCTTATTACTATTTTAATGCCATTGATTTGTTAGTAATAAAGTACTCTAATTTGGCACATATTCCATATTCAAAGATTCTGATAGGATTTGTTGTCAAATGAGACAGTTTAAGTTTGTAAATAGTTTATTTCAGATAATGTTAAAGCTGCTGTTTGTTGCCATGAACACTGAGCTTTTTTAGAATTTTGTCCCTATTCATTTTTTTTTGTTGTTATTTTGAGCAATTTAATGTTTTTTGTGTACTGTTATTGTTAGTGTCATCCTCATTACTCTGCTTGGTTGGTTTCTAGTCATGAAGCCAATCGTGTTTTTATCAGGGTGAGAGTCAGTGGCTATTTAGTAGAAATAGTTCATGCTAATGTTTTTCATGAAGCTGAAATTTGGATTGCTAAGTAAGGGTTTTTGAAAAGGCTAAAACGTCTTTTAATTTGGATTTTACCTTCCTTAATCCCAAAATCTTCAAAGATTTGACATTTTTAGTGTAAAATATTTGAACAGTATTTATTTGCTAATGCCTGCAGTTTATATTAATGGTTGTAAATGGTGGCCTTTGTTTTGAGTATTTACTTTCACTTAGAATTTTAAGATTAAACATATTTATAAATAGACCAGTGATGATATTTTGTTGAGAACTCTTGGCGTAAATTATGAAATTAATATGTGTATTAAGGACTGGGAAATAATACATGTAGTGGAACTTGAGTTCTTTAAATAGTTAGGTAGAAAGTATATCCAGTAATATTTTCTTATGTAAAATAGATACATCAGATTTCAAAACTTTGAATAAGTTGGTTTATTATTTTACAATACAAGAGAAACATTGTCTACTATAAATTGTCTACCATTACTGTATGTTCTCCATCTGTTAATTACTGCACAACATTTTAAAATCTTTTTAAAGAAAAAAATTTTATTTGTAGATCCCTTGGACAAAACTGAAAACACATCCTATCTGTTTGGTGAGTTTTCTGAAACTGTCTCAAAAATAAGCGTTTATGTATGCAAATTAATTGCTTTGTTAATATTCTGTTTCATGGAAACAACTTCTTGGACTTTTTCATCTTTTACTTTCCCTTTATTTTAATTTGTTTAGTTTTTTTCAATCCTTATATGAGAAGCTGGAACTTTAAAATAAGAAGCTATTTAAAGTTTTTCATTACTGGAACATTATGTTTATATTTTATTTTATTGTATCTTTTCAACTCTTTGTTGACTTTATAGAGAGCTCTTTTTATTTTTAGCATTTCAATTCCTTTCTCGCTTCTTTCTTTCACTTTCCTTTTTTCTTTGAGAGAGAGGTAATGCATGCTAAGGCAAATTGATGGAGGTCAAAGGAAACTTTCAGAAGTCAGTTTTCTCCTTTCACCATGTGAACTCTGAGGATTGAACTCAGGTCGCTAGGTTTACATGTAGGCGCAGGTGCCTTGCCCACTGTGTTATCTTGCAAACCCTGGAAATCTGTTTAATAATTTTTGATCCTGATGGTCTTTATTTCTTCCTTGTAATGATCTAATAAACTTAGTAGCATGTTGTATAATATTCTTTTCTTTTTAAGGAAAGTTGAGTGAAATAGATTTTTTTTTTTGAAGGGCAAGCAAGCATGTTTATTGAGAAGGAAGGGAACATCCAGTAATAGAGGGACAGTTACAAATGAGTTGCCGTCATTTGATTATTGATTGATTGTCTCTTAATTTTCTGGGGGATGTCTTCTGGATTAAACCCATGGGTTTTGAGCATATTAATTTGAGCTGTGCATCCAGCCTCATTTCATAAATATTTACTAAACAGTTATTTTTTTTGCTCTGAGGGATGTTTTAATAGTGTATAGTAAAAAAGATAGTTTACATAATGATAAGTGCTGTATGTAAATTAGAGAATGAAGAGTGATTTGGATTAAGTGGCATGTTAGTATTAAAGATATTAGGTATTTCTTTAAGAAAAAAAATATTGCCCTGAGAAGAACTTTTCCTACTGGGGGGAATTTTTGTTTTGTCTTTTCATTCATACTTATTTCATAATTTACTTAGTTCTTTTGTCTTGTAGCTCAGGTTGAAATAAGTTTCTTAGGTGTGGTTAATCCCCATTCATTAATACATAATTTATCAGTAATGCAATATATATGGGAATAGAAGTTTTACTTCCATTAAAACTGATGATCTCATTAGCTAATGGCCACTTCTGAACTTTCTCCCAGACTCACAGAATGTGCATATCTTCTCTACCAGAAAGGAAATGCTTTCATGTATGATTTAATGCTTTGCTTTCCTTTTTGGCACTTTTAGACCTGTTTACTTGGCTTCCAGGAAAATGAAAGAAAAATATGTTTTATATTTTCAGAATGCTCATAAAATATCTAATTATCTCCATTTTTAAAATTTTTTGTTAGTCTCTAGATAAAGTAATAATGGAGATGAGTACTTGTGAAGAGCCCCGATCCCCTAATGGCCCATCACCAATTGCAACTGCTTCAGGACAGAGGTAAGCTCTCCCCCAATCTGTGCGCCCATCACAGGGTGTTCTTTTCTATAGTTAGCTCTGTTACCGCAGAAACAGGACATGAAGAATAGACAAATCTTGAAACTCAAATTACTTCTGTTTCAGTCCCCTTTATTAGACATTTTGCAGATTTAGTCACTGATCATTTTTAGCTTTCATTTATCTTGATTTTCATAGTGTTAAATAGTAATGAATAGCCAAAGGCAGAGCAGCAGCAGGAAATGGGAGCAGAAGAGCTTAGTCATTCTGCAACTCAGGGGCTCTCTTTCCTGTTTGTCTTTTCATTTTTCATGGCTTTGATGAATTGGTCAGCAACAGTTTAAAGCAACAGTTTAAAAATGCTACATGGAAAATTCTTAGAAGAAACAATTTGTAAGTTTTAAATTCCCATCTCATTAATACTGAATTCCAACTGGGGATGTGACACATCCTTTTGTCCAGTATATTTATACTGCACAGGCTACTGATCTTAGTTTCTTAGTAACTTGGGGATAACTGATGTCTTCAAGTGACATTTATATAATAGTGTGACACTTGTCACAGCTTCCGTATATTATTTGCTGGACTCCATCTTATCACGTCGGCATTGTATCTTGTCATATTATCACAAGAATGGCCTATAATATAGCGTAATAATTTGGGGTGGACATGTACAGGAAGCCCTGGGTTCAGTCCACGTCACTGCATAAATTGGGCGTGGTGACCCAGGACTGTAATCTCAGCCCTTAGAGGTGCAGTTAGGAGGATCAGGAGTTCAGGGTCATTCTTTGCTCCATGAAGAGTTCAAGTCTGGCCTTGGCTACATGAAATCATTTTAAAAAGATATATTATTATTTCTTATTTATTCAATTGTGTGTGTGTGTGTGTGTGTGTGTGTGTGTGTGTGTGTGTGTGTGTGTGTGTGTAGAACCACGGACGAATTCGGGAACCACCATGGACCGCCTCTGACTCCTCCTTGTTCTCTCTGCCCCGGGATTCACAGGCTCCGCCCTACCAGGACCAGAAACGCAGGCCACCCCCACTTCCGCCTGGCGTCTATCCGTGGGGTCTAGGATCCGAACTCAGGACCTTCTGCCTGCAAGGCAGAGGCTTAATCCCTGAGCCACCTTTCCAGCCCCTTAAAAAGATATTTTGAGAGTAACCATAGTCACATAACTTTTATTGTAGTGTATTACTACAGTTGCTTTATTATTACAAGTTATTGTTCATTTTTTACTGTGTCTAATTTATAAATGAAACATTATTATATTTATGTGTTTTTTGGGGGGATTGGAATTTTTGTTTTCTGTTTTTGCTACTTTAATTGCCTAGAGTCAATGGATGGAATAAGGAGATGGAAATAGAGCCAAGAGATCATCATGAGTGGCCAGTGTCCAGGCCAGTAAGTTAGAGGGTAGAGGCTCTTGCACTAATTATTTATTGTTAAAATTGAAATGATTTTTATTAGTGTATGGAGTTCAGTAATAACTATAGATAACTTCATATATCTACTGGAAGTCTTGGAACAGATCTCTTTCTGATAATGGGGTACTACTATAGTTTCTATCCATATTATTTTCTAGATTTCAATAAAACATTTGTGATTCTTTTTTTTAAGTATGAGTGTGTGCGTGTTGGTGTGTGTGTGTGTGTGTGTCTGTGTGTGTGTGTGTCTGTGAGAGGGCACTGTGTGTCCCTGTGGAGTTATTTTGGGAATCATCCTGGATTGCTTCTACCTTCTTTTTGCCTCCCTCTGGGATTTTCCATGCTCTGCCCAAGAGGGCAGGAAGTTTCTGCCTGGAGCTTTTTTTTTTTTTTAACATGGGATCTGGAACTCGAACTCATGACCTTCTGTTTGGGAGGCAGAGTCTTAACCCCTAAGCCATTTCTGTAGCCCAACATTTGTGATTCTTTTTTTTTTAACCTTTTTTTTTTCTTTTTACTTTTTTATATTTGTGTGTGTGTGTGTGTCAGAGGGCACTATGTATCCCTATAGTGGCCCTAGGGTGACTTCAGGAATCATCTCGGGTTGCTTTTATCTCCTTTTTATTTTGCTCTGGGATTTCCTAAGGTCTTCCTCACCAGGACTGGAAGTACAAGCCTTTGCTATTTCTGCCTGGCATCTTTTACATAGGACCTGGGGATCCAAACTCAAGACCTTCTGCTTATGAGGCAGATTCTTAACCCCTGAGCCATCTCTCCAACCCCATTTGTGATTCTTAGAGTTAAATGATACCTTAGTAAATTATACACTTATAGAGTATACTACAAAATTCATTAAGTATAAATGTCACTTACTACAAGTTATTTTTTAAATAGTATTTTTATTTATTCTTTAACAACTTCATTCATGTGTTTGTTGTATCTTGATCTTATCACCCCCTACTTTCCTTTCCCACCCCTGTTGGACCCCCAACACACCCCCCTACTTAATATATATATATATATATATATATATATATATATATATAAAGCTTCAAAAAATTACTTGTTTATTTTTTCATTCAATATAAATTTGAATTGGTTTGGAGCTATAGGTACTGTGGTAGGTGGTAAAAGTGTTTACCTAGCATGCACAGGATCTTAGGTTCAATCTTAAGCACTTCAAAAGAATGAAAATTAAAGAAAATTAAAATAAATTTGGATTTTACACATGAGTTTCTTAAAGTAAGATTTCTGTATTTTAGATTCACATAACACGAGCACATGTAACTTTTAGTGAGATCAGGATGTCTATGAGTTGTGCCCATGGCAGCCCTGAACATCTATCTGTTGTGCTTTAAGCTCTGTTTCAAACCACGACAAAACTTTTTTTTTTATTTATTTCTTCCACTCATACAAAGTTGATAAGTACCCCATTCCCCTCCCTCCCTCCACCCCGTCTGGATCCCCTTGCTTCCTCCCCCCTTTTCCCTTTCCTTCCCCCCCCCCCTTTCTCCCAGTGCCCTTCCCCCCATTCCTGGAGCATCCTTTAATGTGCATGTCAAACTTCCCTCTGGGTTCTCCTCTCTGATGAGGTGTCAGGACTCAGTAGCATTGCCTAGAGCTCTTTTTTGTTCCCCTTTAGTATAAGAACACTATTGGGGCTGTTAATCCCTTGTCTCTAAGGATCATTGTGCCTGTGATCCATGTTAGACTTTGGGGGTTCAATGATATGTTGGTAATTGCGCAGGTCATGTAAAGTCCAATTATGATTACTTCGGCCTTAACTTGTATGAGTATCTTGCATATCGTTGCTCCTCCCCATCTTTAGGCTCTCACAATCTTATCGCCCCCTCTTCTGCAAATTTCCCTGAGCTTTAGGATGGGGAGAGATTAGACTGGCCTGATTCCAAGTGGTTGATGTAGAGTCTCTGATTTTCCGAATTATGGGTTTGTTGATTTTTTTTTTCAGTTTTGCTGCTCCTGCACTGCCCTTGGCTCCATCCTGATAGGTATCGGATGTCACCCCCTGGGATGGAGGACCTCGAGGGAGTCCTGTCCCGGGTGGGCGAGTGGGCAGGCGGGACCACTGACAAACTCTTTAAGGATGAATGTGGTGATCTGTACACACAAACATGTTCTCTTGGGTGTTGCTTACTTTTTGACAAAGTTTGGCATTCATCTTTATGTTGGCACATTCTATGAGAATACCTAGCCTGACGATTATCTTTTCATGTGGGAATACAGTGTCAAATCTAATCTGCTGAGTTGACTGAAGACCTTATTTCTCAGATGTAGAGTTTTTATTTGGACTACAGATAATGATGACATTAACTTCTCCTTAACCTGTTCTCCATTCAGCAATTTGAAATTTTATTGCATTGATTACAATTTCAGGTTTAATAGAGTAGTTAGTCTTTCATTATTTAAGGTCACGAAGAATTAAAGAAAAAAGCGGAAATGGTTTAAAGATTATATTTGAAGAGAAGAAACTAGGAAAAACTTGTATTAAAGATTTACTTTAATTAAATGTGATATAACTAAGCTGTTTAGTGCATGAGTTCTTCGTATAGTTATTTTTGTTTTTCATAGTGTGTGTTTTTATATTATAAACAATTATTTTTGGCTTTCTAATTGTGAAGTAATCTTTATATTTTGATATAGTATGATGTTATAGTTAATTTATTTCAGCATTTTCAATTCTTGCCTGATTGTTAAGTCATTTGATGTTCTTATTAAATCTAGTTTTTTGCAGCCTGCCAGTTGGGCAAACTTCTACCACCTCTCTTGCCAAAAAAATATCAATAGTGTGTACTCCAGTGACATAGCAGACTTGTTCTTGAATGTGACCCTCACTTTCCTGCTTCTACATGCTTTTGTGTCTGTTTCTTTGCATTTCTTTTCGTGTGTGTGTGTGTGTGTGTGTGTGTGTGTGTGTGTGTGTGTGTAGAAGAAACCATTGTGTTCTGTGGAGGCCCAAGGGCTCTGCCTTCCAGGACAGGAAGTTTTTGGGCGGGATATGTGATGTGAACTCAGGTCCTTTTGCTTGTGAGGCAGAGGCTTTTTAAACCCCTGAGCTATCTTTCCAGCTCATCCTTTGCATTTATTACTACAGAAAAATGGATTTTTCCTTATGTGTAAGCAGTTTCTTCTTCTCCCAAGTGTTCTGTGGATCCCTTTCATAAGGCTTCTGGTATTGATCATGTCCTATTAGTTTCTGGCAGACATGCTTTTTTCCTTCCCATGTAATTTGAGAGTTCTATAAAGATCTAGCTATATGCTTGTTTTATGTGCCTGTGTCATTTATATGCGGTAAATATTGCATATAACTAACTAGAAAATGAATTTTTCATGATCTCATTTTTTAAGTTGTTTTCTTTTATTTATAATAATAATAATATTAATAATTATTATTTTTTGTGTGTGTATGTGTGTGTTTGTGTTAGAAGGCACACTGTATGTGCCTGTGAAGGTCCAAGGGTAACTTAGGTATCATCTTGGGTTGTTCTATTTCCTTGTGGCTTTGCTCTGGGGTTTCTCAGGCTCTGCCTTCCAAGGTTGAAAGTACAGGTGGCTGCCATTTTCACCCAGAGCTTTTCCATGGTATCCAGGAGTTTGAATTCAGGTCTTTTTACTTGTGAGGTCAAGGCTTTAACCTCCTAGCCATCTCTCCAATTCCTGATCTTATTCTTAAATTATGATGTAATATTTCAGTTGGGCTGTGTAGTCTTTGTGCTAACAACATGGCTGTCTTGTTTATCTTCCAGATGTCAATTGATTAGTGAGTTTTGAGAGTTTGGAGCTCTGGCTAATTATCTCAATAAAATAATTTAGAAAATAACTTTTAATTTTTAAAATCATTTCATATTTTGATTAGAATTACTGTTTGGTTTTTTGTGGTAGTAATGAACCCAGGGTTTGAATATGGTAGAGAAGAATATTTTTATAACTTACATGTTTAACAAAAACAAAGTATCTTTTTAAAATAAACATGAGTACTAGACTATGAAGGCAATTTTATATTTGTGTATTTGTGTGAGAGTTATATTAACTAATAAGGTTTAATGATTTTTTTCTTTCTTTTAGTGCATTATGTTTTGTTTTGCTTTGTTTTTCCAGTGAATATGGCTTTGCTGAAAAAGTAGTTGAGGGGATTAGTGTTTCTGTCAATTCCATCGTCATCAGAATTGGAGCCAAAGCATTCAATGCATCCTTTGAACTGTCTCAGCTGCGGATTTATAGTGTCAATACGAATTGGGAACACGGAGACTTAAGATTTACTCGAATTCAAGATCCACAGAAAGGAGAGGTGCAAGGTTTTTTCTTTTCCTTTTTGAAAAATTGTTTTAGTCCATGATAAATAAGAGACATTTAAAAATATCTATATCTTAGTTATCCATTCATATTAGGTTTTTTCCCTTGCCTTTTAAGAATGCTTTTCTCTCTATTCTGCTTAATCATTTAATTATAAAGTGTTCATGTATAAATGTTTTATTTATAGAATCAATGAGTCTTATCTGAATTTTTTAGCTACTTTAAAAAATTTAAATGTATAAAACTAAAATCTATTCAAATTTTTTTTGATCATGATTCTAGTGCTTTTGGTACTTTATGTTTAACTTCTTAGATAAATGTCTTAACAGTTTTATAAATGGTGAGTATAAATATGAAAATGTTACTGAATATATAAAGAAACAGCTTGAATATTTTAAGTATGGCACAAGATTGTTTTTGTTTGTTTTCATAGATCTATACATTTCTCATTTTATGTGAATGTAGAATCTGATCTCTGTGTTTTCCTTAGGTTTTGACATTTAAAGAAATAAATTGGCAGATGATTCGAATAGAGGCAGATGCTACCCAGAGTTCACGTCTTGAGATTATGTGTGCTCCTGTTCGGTTAATAACGAATCAATCAAAAATCAGAGTCACACTTAAAAGAAGAGTAAGTCAATTAGATTACATTTGAACTGTTAGAATCTCAGGTAATTTTAAGTAACTTTTAGATGAAATATTGTGGTATATTAAAACAATAGGACATACAGGAAGACATAGCGTTACATCCATTCATTGTAGAAAGCCCATGTAGTTAGGATGTTTCTTCTTTAAATTTAGTACTTAACCTATCAGAGATTTTTTAATTCTTCTCAAAGCAAATAGACTTTTTTAGTTGCCAAATATTTGTTGAATGTTTACTGTCTTTTCATTTTGTGGGCTGGGATTATAGATTGATGGTAGAAAGCTTACCTAGCATATATAGAGCCCAAGGTCATTGCTCAGTGTGGCAGTAGAAAAAAAAAGCATTTAAAATTTATTGAGCATATTGAATTTGCTCAATAATGCCTTCATGATGGTAACTAAAATTCTGCCTTTTAAGTAAGTTAGTATGATGTGATGGATTACTTAAATGAGGAAAATAGTGTGTAAGGATGTAAGAGATCAAGAGTCCACTATGGCTAGTAATGAAATATATAGCAAGGTAATTTTTTTTTTCTTCTTCTTCTTTTGAAATTGAATTTTACTAAGACTAAAACCTGCATGAGGGAATCCTGATTTTCCCAGTAGCAAAGTAACTTGCAACAAATTGGTAAGCTTGCCACTGCAGATTTTAGCACTAGCTTGCCTCTTACAAGGCTTTTACACTGCTGTCTTTAACCTGTCTCTCCCCTCCCAGTTTGCCAGTTGAAATGAACTGGCATGTGCTCCATTATATCTGTCCTACTCAATAATCAGTTCTAAGTTACCATTTAAAACTTAGGCAATTCCTTGCCTCAAGTCTCCTGATACAATTCCTTGCCTCAGGTCTCCTGATATATATAAGGTCTTAGTGAACCCTTATGCTCTTTCACATCTGGCAAATTCTTCATTCCTGAAAGGTAAGACTTTATCTCTTTTGAGTTTATGTAGCTAACTACAGTCACCCACACTAGACTTCTTGGTGCACTTTAGTAATGCTCACATTGAAGACCTAAAAAGGTGTGCATTTGAATTCAAAGGTCACATCTGCTATCTGAAAGCCCCCTTGCCCTAAATCCTAAGTCACAACTGGAACCTTTCCATTTCTTCTGTTTGCTGGAAAGGCCACATGATACCGTAGGTAGATAAAAGGACTTTTCCCGACCTACTTTTTTTGCTTCTCTAAACCATCCTCCCCCCAAAAAAAGAATCAAAATACTAATTCATCATCTCAGAACCCTCTGATCAAGACTTAAAGAAAATCTCTCTCTCTCACACACACACACACACACACACACACACACACATAAAAACAACTTCTTAAAATTTTTTAAAATTTATTTTTCTACTTTTATAAACATATTGAGTATTTATCCCAGCTTCCCTCCTCCCCCTCTCTCCCATCCCTTCCCTTCCCTTTACTATTCAACTCTCCTTCTTTTTTATTTTTTAAAGCAAGTCAGGCTGTAGTTGTCTTTGGCCACATGAAGCCCATAGACAGTGCACAACCCACTGAAAAATATAGCTGAGCATCTGTAATGCTTTTTTTAAAAATGTTTTTGTTAATGTTTTGATTGCTTTATATCACTGGACACATTAACTTAAATAACTATGTTAAGTTGAAAAGAAATTTTCTTAGAGTATACTACTGCCGCAGACCAGAGTCACGGCCTCGAGACCAGGGCTCCCCAGGACCGGGTGGAGAACAGAACACACGCAGCTCCCTCTCGTCTGAGTATATCCTGAACCCGTTTATTGAAACTTTCATGACAACTTTTATACAGAAAATTTTGGGGTAAAGAATGTTGCACCTACAACAGACATATAATTTTTTAGTCAGCAAAAATCACCTTCAGGGTGGACATTTTTTCAAGAACCTAACCCATTGCTTCAGGGCAAAGGCACTTAACAGAAACATTCTCTCAGTATTTCCAAACTTACCTAATCTATAATGCTTCACCAGATAGCTATGGGCTGAGCCCACATTTTAACTGCTTTTTTAAAATACAGAGGCAGAATGATCTCCTTTTGATTTTAGCAAGGAACATATTTTACAATTAACTATAGGAGTCCCCAACACCCCATAAGTCCCAGCGTGAGCTTTGGCTCTTGTCCTCTCCAGGTTGATACTCTCAGTCAGGCAGGTCGACATAGGCACCAGGCATGGCAGCAGGTTCTAACTTGGGAAGATGTATGCAGCTCATGTAGTCTCTACTATCCAAGCTTAAACCACATCTCTAAGTGGGGGGCCTTGACTTGGATACTCAAGGCCCATAAGCTATAGCTGGTTCTGTCGATGGAACACTGAGGTATGCACTGAAGAAAACACTTAAGCAATATAATTATTAAAAGAATAACTTCTATGATAGCATCCTTCTATTCCTTTAATAGTAAGGTTGCTTATGTCTTCCTTTGAGGAATTCCAGAAGTGTATTGCCATCATTTAGATGACCCATCTGTGAACCATGCATACTCTAAACCTGGGGTCCAGTCAGGCCCCATATGCCGAGGGTGTCTCTTTCGAGGGTGTCTCTTTCGGGGCGGAGGCGATCATTGGTGGGAGTGCACTCAGATGGTCCATCTCTGTGATTTCTCATAAGAGTGCTGTTTGGGGTAGGAAAGACACGGCCCCCTTTGCTTCTGACATGGATTCTCCCAGTTTGGATTGCAAATACCATCTCCAGGGGCAGTCTTGGCATCTAGACTTTCTGGCATGATGGTCTCTTCCTTGGCCTTCAGCCAGGGCAGGAGGGTATCACAGTTTCTTTTAAGGTTCTGGTGGACTGAGAGCATAGTCTTGTACTTCTGGAATTTCTGAGTTAGTACGTAGGTGGGAATTTTACCCACCTATGTTTTAAGACTCTAGAAGTTATTCTCTAATTTCCTTAAAATCAGTGCACACATTCTGATTAACAAGTCTACTTATTGTAAATGACTAGACATGAAATTTCTATTTAGTATTTGACTGAAACTTAAAAGGCAGGCTTCTTCTCTAGAACAGAGAGCAGGAAGCTAGTTCCAAAAAACCCTAAGAAAGGGCACTTCTAAATCCCAGAAGAATTCTTCCTGCCAGAGGCAAAACTTGAATTATCCCAAACAAAACCTAGGTAAAAATGCTTAGCACCTGTCCATGGACTTTATTGAGGCATACCGAGAAATTCCTAGCACTTGCCCATGGGGTTACTGTGACCTTCCCAGGGAACAGGCTTTAGGCCTGAACTGGGAAGAAACACCAAGACCTGACAATTCCCATATTTTTCCTTATTTCTCTAAAATAAAGCCATGTCCTTATCCCAAAACATGTTACTTTGAATCCACCTTTTCGAAACTGAGACATATTCTACCAGATTAGTTTGATAGGAGCGCGGCATACTACTTAACAGATTTTCTGAAATGTGAAGTGTAGATGAAGTAGTCTTTCAGTTTCTGATGAATGTTAATATCTCATTCTCTGTTAGAATTAGTGCTATTAGTACAAGTAATTATGATTTGTCAACTATAAATGGAAAATTATATAAATGTCTTATATTTGTACTTAAGAAATTTGTCAGTCTTTTGTTATCTTTTTAAAATTTTTATTTTGCATGTATGTCTCTGTGTGTATTTCTGTGTAGATGTCTGTGCATATCAGAAGGCACTGTGTATGCCTGTGAAGGTCCAAGGGTGACCTTGGGAATCACCCTGGATTGCTTCTACCTCTTATGTGCTTTGCTTTGAAGTTTCCCAGGTTCCACCTTCCTGGACCAGAAGTACAGCTAGCTGCCATTTTCACCTGGCATTTTTAATGTGGGATCTGGGATCTGAACTTAAGACCTTCTTGGAGGAAGAGGCTTAACCCTTGAGCCATCTCCAGCCCATTGTTACCATTACTATCTGTAATTGTAAAAGATACTTTGTATTTTACAGGAACCCAGTAAATATTTGTTAAATGAAAGAAATATCTAAGTAACATTTAATTCTTTTAAAAACTTAAAGTTTCTAAAATACAAGAGTGCTACAAGTTTTATTCTTGGCTTAATTTTATAAATCTTTTTTATGACAGTTAAAAGACTGTAACGTCATTGCAACAAAGTTAGTTCTCATATTGGATGATTTATTGTGGGTTTTGACGGACTCCCAGTTGAAGGCCATGGTACAATATGCAAAGTCTCTTAGTGAAGCAATAGAAAAGTCAGCAGAACAGAGGAAGAGCATGGCTCCTGAACCTATACAGGTATGCTGTGAAATAACAGGAAAAAGACCAAAACTGAGTCTTCTTTATCTAGATATATACTCTATGATGTTACTGTGTGGCATCTGTACACTGTATGTAGTGGTTATTTTGCTTGGAGCTCTGTACTAAAACGTGAATTATTGATAGCAAAAGTATTTTTGTTATAATACTTTTTTTTTCAGATGTTAGACAAATATAGTTTCAAAGTTTATTAAATAAAGGCAAGTATGAATAAAACCTGGTTAACTATAAATAAGTTCTGGGATGATTGACAACACAGATAACTAAAACTGTAAGGAGATGCAAAAGTTGCAAACATAACTTCCATAGAATTTTCTGAAGTTAGGATAAAAAACAATGGTGGGTGGAAGGAAACAAGAGGAGCGGGTTAATTATTATTCTTAAAATCAGAAAGCGTTAATCTGTCTAAAGAGAAAAAAAATCTAACCTTTCCTAGTATTAAATTCTGAGTACTAATACCTAACAATCTTTGTGAAGGGACAGGGGAAATTTCTATGGGTCATATCTTTGGTTGTCTAAAGTAGCAATAAGAGGGCTAACGAGATGACGAATGGGGTAGAGTGCTTCCAAGTAAGCATGAGAATCAGAGTCCATATCCATATCCTGTTCCATGTGTCACACTGGACATGGTTTGCACATACCTGTAACCCCAGCACTGAGTGGGGAGGAAACAGGAAGACTACTGGCTGTCAGCTTTAATGAAAACTTCAAGTATCAGGTTCACAGAGACCTTACCTCAAAAGGAGGAAGGCAGTGTGGTAGAGGATACACAGTGCCGTCTACCATCCATGTACGTTCATAAATGATACATAGATACAATTTCATTTCTAGCCCTAATAAAAATCCCTTGATATTGTAAAATCATACTTCTATGAAGGCATTTTCTTTGAAAGGCAGTAATACATCTTAGAAATCTAGCATACTAGTGATTGAGTTTGGTACATGAAAATGGCATACATTTTAGGCTTTCAGAAATTATCAGATTTACATCATTAACTACCTGTCTGTTGTAATGGATGCAGGGGTACAGGCTGCAATTTACAAGGAAGTACCTTGTGAGCCTACTTTCAGGTACCTCAGAAAGCAATTGTGAGTCAAACATAAACCCTCCAAAACAAAACAAACAAACAGACAAACAAACAAAAAACAAAGGAAAGGGGGAAGTTAAGGAACTTAACAGAACCTCATAACAGAAGTTTTAATAAACTTTGCAGAGTTGAGGGAGGTGTCATAGGAACATGATGAGATTATGTCTTAAAGATGAGGAACTTGAAAGAAGATTCAAGAAAGAAAGGTTGTAAGAGACAGAAAAATGTGCTAAACTATGGTAGTGTTAAAAAAGGACAAGATTCCTTCATAAAAGGGAAGGAATTTGATACTACCAAAGTAACATTTTCCTAGGAGACAGAGGCACATGTACTCAACTTGTACTCAACCTTACTTGAGCTTCATACCCTCCACTTCAATTCATGCTTCCTTTAACTTGATCTGAATATGCTTGTTTTAAGTTGTTGAACTAGTTATTCATACTTATCCTACTTTACAAATGAAAGTATGTATGATGGATTTGTGCAGGAAGAAAAAAATACTTCTTGGAACCAGACATGTAGGCAGTGTGAGTAATTAATGAATCTAATGACTAAGTAGCAAATCAAATTACTTCCATTACCCTTTTTAGAAAAAATTTGAAGGAGGATCTGATAAAATTCAGGAAGTATAAGAGTTATATGGGTATCAAAAATATAATATGATATATCATATGAATCTTAGCATGTACGTTGAAGTTTAAAGTATTAAGTTACATTGTTAGAACAGAATTTCTTTCAATTTGTCGTGCTTGTTGATGTGAAAAAAATTTTATAGAGCTTATAGCCAGAAAAACAAATAAATGATTGATTGTGAGTCATATGTCATTCTGCCAGTTTATCCAAAGAGGTACATTCTCAGTTCTCTGGGGGAACCTAATTTTAAAATAAAAGAGTAAACCATTAGACTATATATAACATAGGACAGTTTTCCCAGATAGTCATTGTATTCACAATATTCTTTTTTACAGCTGTACAGCTAGGTGGTCATCTTGTGTCATAAATATTTGTTTAGCTCCATCTTAGCCTTCTCCAAAAGAGAAGACTACTGTGTTGAAAATTAAGAATTTAATTTTACTCATGATGCTGGAATATTTGAAATAGGCCTTTTATTTACTCAGAAACAGTGCCCACACTGGACCTACCAGAGTATTAGGAAAACGTTTTGTAAGGAGATTTTATTTGATTTTGTATCACTATTTGTCTTGATAAAGAAGAGAGAAATTACAGTGAAAGCAATGCTGGCTACTGGGGGTCATAGTGCATGGCACAGCACTTAGAAGGCCGAGGTGGGGGTCATAAACTTGGGTCAGTTTGGGTTACAGAACGAGGGAGGGGAAACAAAGGAAAGGAGGAAAAAAAGTACTGAGAATGTTTTTAAATGTAATAGTCTCATATTATCAGCCATAGCCTAAAATATTAAGTGAAAGATTCCAGCGAAATGCAATTTACAGATCTAAAATTAAATCCCTCTCTTACCATTATGATAAAATTGTTACTCTTTTTTGCCTTAATTGATGATGTTATCAGACTGACTGTCAAGCTATGTTCTGTGTTGGTAGATATTGTTCTGTATCTTAGGGTTAAGATAACCACTAAAAGTCTTACCATGTGTACTCCTGAGGATAAGGGAGACAGATAATTGTTAATATACTGTAGTACTAGTACTAACCATATGTTTTACTAGCCTGGTAAGGGTTTGTATTTATATGGTGAGAAAAGGTGATGTTTCTGACTGTATCATTTTATCAATTTAAAAGTTTTGCTTTAGGTTATAGAATTTAAAGTTTCATGATTATATGTAATTTTCCCATTTCTATAATAACTTGTGATCTCTTCATTTTCATTGAGATTTTTATTTCTTAAATATACTTCACAGTGGTTTTCCAGTTTGATAATAGTTCTTAACTAGATGGAATATACCTATATATGTATATGTACAAAATATACATGCTTTAATATTCTAGGTATGTTTTATTGATAAAGTACTCTTAATTTGATGTTGCTAATTATTTAAATGAGAAATTTGGTCTTCGTTTTGATAATTATTACTTTCATGAATTATTACTTTCATAAGCTCTGAGGCTTATGTGATGGATTAACTATAGTATTTTACCTTTATTTCATCTCACAGGATGCTTATATATCACAATTATAAGCTATTAGGTGCTGACATAGTCTTTATTCTTAAAACAGTATTTTTTTTTCTATTTAGTGAAATATTTAAACTTTAAACCTATTTATTCTTTAGGTTTCTTCAAATTTTCAAGCTCAAAGACTGTATTACCTCTCTTTTGAGGGGCAACAGACTGCTTACAATACTAAGTAATATCCAAGGCCTTCTACAAATATGTGATTTTTTTCTTTTTTTTTTACAGGATAATATCTAGTACTGTAATGAGATTTACATTTTCTAATGTTTAGTGCTAATATTCAACAAAGCTTCCTTCAATAATTATATTTTCTAAAATAAGAGCCATAAATATATAAATAATTACTTAGATATTTAATGAAATGTTTTGTGCTCATATTGAAATTGTGTAGTTTCAGTTTTATTTTTATATAATTCAGAAGTTGTTGGCTATTAGTTTAGGATGAAACATATTGTGCTTATTTTTCATGACTGAAAATGTTGAGGCAGCTATGCATGACATGTTAAACAGCGCCTTGACTGTGACATGTGGTTTTGAATCTTTAGAGCTCGACCGTTACCCCATCTGCCCAGCACGCGAAGACCCCACAGACTTCAAATGCTCCTGATCTAAATGATACAATTGTGAAATTATTCAGTGACATTGATGTTAAAGAAACCTCCCATCATCTAGTGATTTCTCACTTAGATCTCCATATCTGTGATGATATTCATGCGAAAGAGAAAGGTAAGAATATCTTATTTTAAACTATTCTGGCAATTCTTGAATTTACTGAAAGACTGGATTTCTCATTATATGTAGTGTGTATGGTAAGATAATTTATGGAGCTTTGATAATTTGTGGAGCTAAGTTCTACTAATTTAGATAAACTACAGTTAACAAATTAATGTGGGCTGTGTGTACTTGCTAAATCATGGTTTTTAATTGTCTTTACTTCTCAGTGATGTGCTCCTTCTGTTTTAAAGTTAGACTTTGTGAGATGGGCTGTATATAGCTCAGTTGGTAGAATGCTTGCCTAGCTCTGTTAGATCCCTGCATTGTTTAAACCTGGAGTGGTGGTATATAACTCATCCAGATTTTGGGAGATAGAGGCAGGAGGATCAGAAGTTCAAGATCATCCTCTGCTAATACTGAATTCAAGGCCAGCCTAGGATATAGAAGACTTTTTTTTTTTTTTAAGAAAAACAAACTTTTTATAGCTCTGTGACTTGGAACTTTGTTAGCTTATCATCTTGCTCTATTTGCTTACCTTTGTGTTTTGGTTTGTTTTCTTTATCTAGAATATGAGCATGATAATAGTATTTATCTCTTGGGATTGTTATAAAAATAAGATGAGTAAGTGTATTAATAATCCTGGGGATGTGATTAGAGCTTATAAATATGAAAGTTCTGTTGTTTTCATACATGAACTCTCAGCAAGGTTAGGTAATGCTCTTAGATCATCCTTTATTTCACCATCCTAAATACCAGAAATCCTTAATGCATTTTCTGTGGTTAAAAGAAAAAAGGTAGTTATTACAATTGGACTCTAATTATGGCAAAGATGTTTTATAGTGTATTAAGTGTCTGGTATTTGCTTTGTGTTTCTTTGCATGTTTTTTCCCTCTCAATTCTTTTGTTTTCCCCAGAATCAAACAGACGTATTACCGGAGGTGCTATGCAACTCTCTTTTACACAGCTGACCATAGATTATTATCCATATCATAAAGCAGGTATGTATAGCAATTTCTTGTTTTAAAATGACATGCTCTAATTTTTAAAAAAATATTTTTATTATTATTTATTCAATTGTGCATGTGTGTGTATGTGTGTGTGTATAGAACCACTGGGACGAATTCGGGAACCACCATGGACCGCTTCCACCTCCTCCTTGTTTACTCTGCCCCAGGGTTTACAGGCTCCGCCCTACCAGGACCAGACACGCAGGCTGCCCCCGCTTCTGCCCGGTGTCTATATGTAGGGTCTAGGATCCAAACTCAGGACCTTCCGGCTGCAAGGCAGAGGCTTAACCCCTGAGCCACCTCTCCAGCCCCCTGACATGCTCTAATTTTTAAGTTAAATGTTTAAATTTGTTAAGGAAAAAAGAGATCTTTACCACTTTTATACAGAATTGTCTTAGAAATGGCTGAGTTTTTTAGAAATTGACACATTTTGGGTCTAGTATAGCTAAATGGTAGAGAACAGATCTAGCATGTTGGATACAGTGTATATAATCACACACATACCAGGGAAAGAGAAAAAGGAAAAAATTGAAAATTTCTAAGTAATTGATATAAAACTTTTTTTTTAAAAAAACATTTTTTATTATTATTTCCGCTTATTCAAACTTATTAGGTACACCGGTTCCCTCCCTTTCTCGTCCTCCCCCCGACCCGCCTGCTCCCCCTTCCTTTACCCCTCCCTCTCTATCCCCCAGTGCCTTCCCCCCAATCCCCGGAGAATTCTTTAATGTGCATGCCAGTCTCTCCTCTGGGTCCTCCTCTCCGATGACGTACAAGGACCCAGTGGCATTTCCCTGAATCCTTTCCTGTGTTCCCCTTAAGCATAGGAACACTACTGTGGCTGTCAATCCCTTGCCTCCAAGGATCTTGGTGCCTTTAGCAAATGCTAGACTTTGTTGGACATTGCGCAGGGCATGCAAAGACCAATGATGAGATATAAAACTTTATAAAAGTTAAAATAGATGTCTATTTACCAAATTATTTTGTTGCAACAAAGGCAAGTTATTAACGTTTTGTGTTTTTAAATGATATGTGTAGGATTCTATGGTTTTTTTTTTTCCTTCCATTTTACTATGTTTTCTAAATTTCATCAATAAATAAGAGTTTAGAGCTGGCATGATGATGTAGTGGTTAGGACTCTTGCCTCTCAATTTAAAGAACCCCACTTCAGATCTCCAGATTCCTTATAAAAATGCCAGGTGGGTATGGTTACCTGTTGTAATTCTAATCCTAGAAAGGGAAGCCTGTGAATCCCTAGAGCAAGCTGCCTAGCTAGACAGGCTCTAGTGGCATGCTTTTGAGTTAATCAGAAACTCAGGCTCACAGTAAGGTAGAGAAATGATCTACGATGATTCCAGATCTCATCCTTGGGCCTTTGTAGATACACACACACCAGTACACTCACATCTATAAGCTGTACACATGTATTTTTAAGTTAAATGTTTTAAATTTGTTAAGGAAAAAAGAGATCTTTACCACTTTTATACAGAATTGCCTTAGAAATGGCTGAGGTTTTTAGAAATTGACACGTTTTGGGTGTAGTATAGCTAAATGGTAGAGAACAGATCTAGCATGCAAAATACACATACACACTTCAGAAAACCAAAGGAAAAAAAATAGATCCTTTAATCATTAAGTGTTGATTAGTTCTTTTCTCCTAAATAATAAAAGCAGAAAATATGATCATACTAAATAAAATAATCTTGACCAAATTACCTGTCTTTGTGTTTTAGTAGCATATAGCTTTTTTGTTTTGTACTTTACACAAGTAAGAAAAAGAAACTAAGATGGTAACGATAACAAACTTCGGGAACTGTAAAAAAACGGCAGTTGTGTTTCCACTTTTGAGTGTCTGTCATTTCTGATCCATACCTCAAGAGAATTTGAAAACTGTACTAGTTGTATTTATTTTGTTGCGAAGGACTGTATCTCATATCCTGCCCTATTGATAAGCTGTTTATATATATATTTAAAATATTTTAATTAGTAAATTGTGGTGGTACAAAGCTTGTAATCCCAGTGCTCACCTATAATTCTAGCACTTGGAGGAAGAGGCAGGAAGATACCCAGTTGAATGGGGCCTTGGTTACGTTAGTACAATCACTCATTTTTTCAAAGGAAGAAAAAAAAAAACTTTTAATAGTATAAAAATTATTAGTTTAAAAGATAAAGCTTTCAGTCATCAAGCAGATTTTATTTTCTTGATCTTTTTATATATATTCTTTTTAGTTGCTACAAAGAAGTCTAATACCTTGATTTTATATTTTCCTTTCAAAAAATGTGTCTGTTTTCAATTGATATCCTTTTTGAGAAGTTTTGTTGGTTTGTTAAATACTTTTAATTACATTATGAATTTTATAGATTAGATTGCTGTCAGTCACTTTACACTAAATCTTTGATGAAGGAATTTTTTTTTCTTTGATGATATTTTCTTGGGTTCTTTGTGGTGAGTATTTGATATTTGCCATGTAATTGGGCATTCAGTGAAAATAGCCCAATTCTGGGGCTTTGACTTGAATGTTGTTTCATAAAGTATGAATTCTAAAGAGAAAGTCATTTTGATTACATGCTTTTCTTTTGTCTTGTTCTATTTTACAATCGTAGTGGACTTATTTTTTTAGATTAAAGACTCAGGCAGGATATGGTACACATTTACTCCTTTAATTACAGCACTCTATAAAATCCTGTCTCAAGAAAACAAAGCAAAGACTCCCTTGAGAAAATTACTAAATTTCTTTGACAACATCACCAAAAGTAGAATAAATAAATATTGTGCATGTTCAATGAAGTATCTGTTATTCTTTTGCAGGAGATAGTTGTAATCATTGGATGTATTTTAGTGATGCAACCAAAACAAAAAATGGATGGGCCAATGAGCTGTTACATGAATTTGAATGCAACGTTGAAATGCTTAAACAGGCTGTGAAGGCTCATAATGTAGGTTCACCTCCTAAATCCCCAACACATGCTTCTCCCCAGCACACACAAACAGGTATTTTACATAATAACATTATGGCATCTCCCCAAAATAGGAGAGAAAGAGAGAGAGAGAGAGAGAGAGAGAGAGAGAGAGAATATGTGTGCATGTGTATAACCATGATATGTGTACTGCCAGTATTGTTTTTAATTAAATTCCAAAAAAATCAAACCTTTTATTTAAATCAGCATAGACTTATAGATCAAAGCACTTTTAAGGTTAATATAACTAATTAATAAGACTAATGTCTATATAGAATTTTTTAGATTCTTTTTTTATTCTTTGTAACTTTCAAATACGAATTTAACTATTTTTATCTCCTAGCACCCACCTCTATCCCCCACCCATCCCACTACACAGGTTTTTCTTTATAACCAATCTCCCTCTCACTTCCCTATCCCTCTAAATGTGTGGTCTGTTAGCCTCATCCAAGATGACTGTGTTAGGATAGGCCATGTCTTCTGCAATCCTCCCTATTCCATAGAGATATTGATAGGCCAGCTATAGGAGCGCTTGTGAAAGTAGACCTTGCTATATTGTGCTCTTGTGTATGACATCCCTGATGTGGACAGAAGCTACTGTCTGGCAGTACTTCCCACATCTTTAGGCTCTTATATTATTCCTCTCCCCACTTCCACAAGATTTCCTGAGCTATGAGATGGAGTGTGGTTTAGATGCCCTCTCTGTGATTAATCTGTCCGGTCTCTTTTACTTTGCCAATTGTGTCTCTCAGCATTGCTCATCTTGCATTGCAAGAGGATACTTCTTGATTGAGTGCTGACTCTGAACTAAGGGTGTTGTGATAAGTGATCAGAAGGTAGCTTGCCATCAAGAATTTAGTTAACACTAAGATATATATTCCTACCTAGGGCCTCTGGCCTCCTTTTCCACAGGTGTTTGGCTTGGTTTACAATACCAGGTATGTGCTCCCTGCCATGAAACAAGACTAAATGCCATTCAGAAAGCAATTGATAACTCCTATACCTACATGCCACTGTGACATCACTAGATGCCCCTTGATAGACTTGTTATTGTAGCTTATAGCATTCATAGCTGAGTGAGGGTGTTGATAATCCATCCCAGTGTGCTTTATCCCATGTCCTATGATCATTGTGTATGGTGTCTTCAGAATAGGGTCTTATTACCCAGTTTTGGAGGGCAATCAATTACAATGACAAACGCCTGTTTAGGTTTAAGGGTTCCTGAAGTCTTCTTATCCAACCGATCTTTAGGAGGTGTTGCTTTCCTGGTACTGGGACATTTACTGAATTGTTCTGGTAGGAATATCTTAAGGCCATTTCTGTTTCTTCTTATCTTCCCTTCACTGTGTTCTCTTGTGTAGGGTACATTGGTTGGCATTTCTCTCTCTCTCTCTTTTTAAGTTATACGCTTTGTTATATTTGTATAGAGGGTTTCTGTTTGGGTATATTTTACGTGCTTGGTGTTGATTTTCACCCACCATTTCTTCCTATCCCCTATTTCTTTACTTCCCTTCTCCTTTTAATATTTCCCTCATTTTATTGCTCTTTCAACCTTCTTATTTCCTGCATTGTATTATCTCTCTTCTTTTCTCTCCTCCCCCAGAATATTTCAGATTCTTAAATAAGCTATTAATTTTTCATTTTTAACATTGTAGGGGAGTGACAAGTGTTGGAAAGTTGTGATTCCCGTTTAAAGATGATGATTACAAAACTTTCATATTTGACTCAATATAGTTTGTGAAGTATTTCAAATAAATTGTTTGAGAAAAAAGCATTCATCTGTGTTTTAGTAACTTTCTTAATAACAAAAGAGGTGATATGAAAATAATTTGTTATAAATGGAATTTTTGTTTCCCACAGAGAAGGATTCCACCCAAAAAGAGACTTCCAGAACACCTTCAGTATTATCTCAACCATCAAAAGCTAAACTTATGTCTAGTTCTGTTGTTGTTAGACTTGCAGATTTCAACATATACCAGGTATGTGTTGTTTTTAAATTAAATCTTCTCAACCACCTTTAGTATTTCATAGAAACAACTCTAATAGCAAAAGTTACTGATTTTTAAAAAATGTCTCGACCAATTTCATGGAGTGGCCAAATTAGATGGAATTGAAAATACTCATTCATTAATTTTTATTTGTGTGGTTACTTTGAATATCCAAACAGAAGTCAAGGACATAGTACTATAGGTCGTCAACATTGCCCAAGACTTCTTACAGCAAAACTATGCTCAGGTTCAGTAAGACACTCAAAATACTTGCAGAACTCACTGATAACTTTTATACTCATTGTTACTTTTATTACAAGAAAAAAAGACTACAAAGTAGAACTATTTATAGAAAGAAATAGCACAGGGCACAGTTTGGAAGTATTGTAAATGTAAATTCATGATTGGTCATGTGGTCTCAGTGGTAGAGAGCTTGCATAGTATTCCTGTAATTGGGTGAAGTATTGCCTTTGTGGTTGAATTTGTCTTCCTGTCAAATGTAACCAGCCCAACTTGAGTCTTCTGGTTGCCATAAAACTATCAGTTGGCACTGCGAATGAGAAATTATAGTTGCCAGTTACCTCTCAGATACAGGGACAAAGGCCAGAACTCTTTGGAGCTCAGTTTCTTAATGCTCAATTTTCTTTGTAAAAGAACTTGAAATACCTTTTTTTTGTTTTATCATACTGAACTATTAAGTTTATTAACCATACTACCAAAATGATTTTATAATAAGTACTCTGTCCCATCTATATTATCTTATTCAGGCTATAATCATATAACATAAAAACTTTCCCTGTTTTTAAAACCAACAAAGCAGAACATATTATTTACATTAAAAATTAAAATAACAGAGTTCACATTCTTATAATCCTATAATTGTTCTGGTTTATTTTTGTATGTGTGGCTTTAGCGGAAAAGTTTTTTTTTTTTTTTTTTAAAGAAAATATATTGTATTTATTGGGGTTTGGGCGGGGACGATATGCATATGCATCCACGTCACAGCACATGGGTGGAGGTCAGAACACAACTTTCAGAAGTCCGCTCTCTCTTCTCCCATTAGGGCTTCTGGGAATCAAACTCAGGTTGCCAGGCTTGCAAGGAGCTTCCTTTCCCATTGAGCCCTTATCTGTAAAGATTTTAAGGATACATTGTACATTAGCTTTCTTTGTATTCTCTTGATGAAATGCAGTTTATTAAAGTACACTATTGATTGATTGGTGGATTGACTGTTGCTTTTTGAGATTGGATCTGATGTTGCAGGGGCTGCCCTTGAGTTGTTCCTCCAGTTCCTCCATCTTCTTTATGCTGGGATTACAATTATGTATCATTACACTGAGCTTCAATGTAGACTTTAAATTTTAGGTTTAAATGAAACTGTAGGGAAATGAGGGATAAGAATCACACATAATATTAAATTGTTAGGAGTTAAAGTCCAGTAAAGAAATTCTGCATTCAGAAATAGTCCAAAAACAAAACAAAAAAAATTTAATAAAAAGCAGTGTGTTCATCCCAACTTAACATAATTTTTAACTATTAAAAATATTTTGCTGCTTACTAAGAGAAGGCTTTTTAATTGTACAATATAAGGAATATGGCTTAAATTTATCATTTGTACAAATAAAAAAGTTTGATTATTATAAAAGGAAAAATTGTCAATGAAAGTGGACTTTATATACAAGTTATACATATATATGTATATATATATATATACATATATAATTTGTTGAGCAAATTAAACAGTTAAAATAACTCAAGCCTACCAAATTTGTCTAAATAAATAAACTGGTAAAATTTCATTGGTTGAAAGTTGGAGAATTAATAACATGCAATTTTTACTTTTTAAAAATTAATTTATTCTTTGACAGCCTCATGCAGGTGTATAATGCATTTTGGTTACACTCATACTTTCACTCTGTTTTTCCCCTGCCCCACCATCAAGGTCCATCCTATTTTTATGTCTTTTTGTTTTGATTTTGGTTTTTTTTTTTTTTTTTGAGACCTGCTGGACTCAGCTCGTGCCAGGTTGGGTGTGAAATTGTCCACTGGAGCATCTATGTGTATAACCATTTTTTTTTACCAGTGGTTCTCAGTTTTCCCAACTTAGCCTCTGCCTTGTGTGAGAATGACCTTGAACTTCCAGTCCTCCTCCTTCACCATAACGTACTACATGCCGAGGCCTGTACCGTCGCATCTGAACTGTGCAGTGCTGGAGAGCGAACTCAGGGATTTACACACGCTACAAAGACACTACCAACTGAGCTCCACCCTAGGCCAGTACAGGCGTCTTCTCATGTAACAGAAGTTTGCAGGGAATAGTCTACGAAGTTGACTTTTTTTAATTGATAAAGATTCAGATTGATTATAGAGTTTTCCAAATAGTTGGTGATAATTTCAAAATACATGTGAAATTAAACAAATAACAAAGTTTATATTGATAAACATTATCAAACTATTAGAAGTAGGTTTTTTGGTGTTGTTTTTTTATTTTGAAACAGAGACTCATTATGTAGCTCACATGGGCTTTGAACTTGATCCTCCTGCCTCCATCTTTGAAGAGTTGGAATATAGGCATGCTCTACCATGTCCAGCTGGTATTTAGTTTTAAGACTTTAAAAGTGATATGCAGGTTGCATAATTCTTTGGAAAAGGCTTTTATTCAGTTAATGCAAACAGACTTATTTTTCTTAGGTCTCTACAGCAGAGCAATGTCGTTCTTCCCCCAAAAGTATGATTTCCTGTAATAAAAAATCCCTGTATCTTCCCCAAGAAATGTCAGCTATCTATATAGAATTCACAGAATATTACTATCCAGATGGAAAGGATTTTCCAAGTAAGTTTATTAATTTGTTACTCTTTGTCTATCATTTGGATGTTTTTTGCTTAATTTTTGTGTTTTGTAAATGTTACACAAGAAAATAAAAGTCAACTGTTTTGTTTTGCTGTTAGTCTAGGACATGTCTTTAGTATAACATTTGTACATGTAGTTATCGCTTATTTTCATGTCCTTTTTCTCTCTACTTGTGAACTCTTTGATGGCAAGAATCTTGTGCCATTTGTGATAGGTTTTATCCTGGAAGCTTGAACTTTTTTCTTGTAAATGTGCAGGAATTACATAGACTTCCACCACTGTGTTTGTTTTAATACATGTAAGATCAAAACAAGTCATCAAGCATGCATGGCATGCTCTTTACCTATTGAGCCATTTCCAGCCTGAATACTGAATTTGTGGAATAAAAGATCTGCATCAAGCTGTTTTGAATTCTCTATAGTTATTATGGTTAATATGCATAAGAATTTCAGAAGTGGTATTTAGTTACATATATTATCTTATTTGGAAAACTATGAAAAATATATTAATCTTACTCTTCAATGGATATTTCAGTCATTTTACTTCAAGGAGCATCCTAAACCTTGATTAAAAATAAAGTAAAATTATAAATACTCCCTCTGCTGAGGGTTTTAGCATATCATGCCACTTCCCTAGGAAAGTGCAGATTAAGATTCAGATAGCAGAGTTCTTCCAGAAATAAGTCCTGGTGTGATGCTTCAAGAAGTTTATATTTTTTAAAGTTTGTTTCTTTGTAAAATAATCTTATAAAAAAGTAATGTTCATAGTATTTTATATTTATACATTTAATTTTAGATTAAGCTATTTCTTTTCCATTAGTGAAGCATAGAAAAATATTTTATGACTGTATTTGTTATTTTCATATGTCACTGACTTTGTGTTTGATATCTCAAAAAATTTTACTTTAATAAAGAACAAAACTTACTGAAAAGATCTTCATTCTAAGAAAACATTTAAAATTGTTGATTCATTAACAGTGATTAAAATTTTTCTCCACAGTTCCATCTCCCAACCTTTATAGCCAGCTGAATGCTCTGCAGTTCACTGTGGATGAAAGAAGCATTTTGTGGTTAAACCAATTTATATTGGATTTAAAACAGAGTCTTAATCAGTTCATGACTGTGTACAAGTTGAATGACAATTCAAAATCTGATGAGCATGTTGATATTCGAGTTGATGGCTTAATGTTAAAGGTATTGTATAAACAAGTGACTATAAGAACAAAAATTTATATGGAAGAAAGAAATCATCCTTGTTATGATTTTCAGGGTATGGTAAGGGTGTTCAGATACTGAATTAACTTCATAATTTTGAGTTTGAAATTTTATATCTACTTTTGATTCTCAACTAGAAAAATTAAGACACTGCTTTTCTTTCCATTTGTGTATTTCTTATTATTTTTATTGATCTCTAATTTACATCCATATGGAAGTAAGGTGGTAAAGCAGTAAAATTTAAATCTTTAGTCATTTTTTCTCTACTATGAAGCGAATAAGATATATTCTAAGAAAGGTTAAATAACTATTACAACAAAGCTTTTTATTGATTGTGTGAGTTGTATTTTTTCTGTTTACTACATTATTAGTGTCCAAAGATAATGAAAAATTATTTTTGATTATGGCCATGTACTTGTTAATCTGTGCCATGCATGCTTAAGAAGTTTGTTCTGTTTAATGGATAGTCACTTAGGTATCTTTTACTGAATTTATTCAAGGACTTGATGGGTGAGCTAGCATTTCTCGTATCTTAATCAAGATACTTGGATTTGTAAGTTGGACTGTATTATTTTTTTCCATTATAGTTTGTCATTCCTTCTGAAATGAAACTTGAATGTCATCAAGATCAACCACATACAGTTTCTATTCAGAGTTCTGAAATGATTGCCACAAACACAAGGCACTGTCCGAACTGCCGACATTCTGATCTAGAAGCTTTGTTTCAAGACTTCAAAGATTGTGACTTTTTTAATAAAACATATACAAGATTCCCCAAGTCCTGTGATAGTTTTCATCTTCTACACCCAATCTTTCAGAGACATGCCCATGAACAAGATACCAAAATGCATGAAGTTTATAAAGGGAATATTACTCCAAAATTGAATAAAAACTCTCTCAAGACTTCTGCTGCCACAGATGTGTGGGCTGTACACTTTTCCCAATTCTGGATAGACTATGAAGGGATGAAAAGTGGAAAAGGACGACCAGTAAGTTTTGTAGATGCGTTCCCTCTATCTATCTGGATTTGTCAACCAACAAGATATGCAGAGTCACAGAAAGAGCTGCAGACTTGTGATCAAGTGACTCTTAATACATCCCAAAGTGAATCTAGTGATCTTGCTGGCCGACTGAAGCGGAAGAAGCTCCTGAAGGAGTATTACAGTACAGAGTCCGAACCCTTGACAAACGGTGGTCAGAAGAAGCCTTCCTCAGATACATCTTTGAGGTTACCCTCTTCCTCTTCAGATGCAGATATTCATGTCCTGGTCCATGTTCATAAGCATGTTAGTATGCAGATCAACCACTACCAGTATCTGCTCCTGCTTTTCCTACATGACTCGCTTGTTTTGCTTTCAGATAACTTAAGGAGTGATGTAGAAGCTGTGACTGGGAGTCCTGCTACTCAGACATCCATTTGCATTGGAATCTTAGTTCGGAGTGCAGAACTGGCTCTGTTGCTACATCCAGTGGACCATGCAAACCCTCTCAAATCTCCCGTTTCTGAAAGTGGGAGCCCAGGAGTTTCTGATTATTTGCCTACAGAAAATGGAGGGGTTTTGTCTTCAAAAAAAACACAAGTTAGTAATAGTATAAAGCGAAGTAGAAATGTTACCCTTAATCATATGTCGGACATCAGATCTATGAGTGTTGACCTTAGCCATGTCCCTTTGAAGGATCCTTTGCTTTTTAAATCAGCTAGTGATACGAATCTGCAAAAAGGTGCCTCTTGTTTGGACTATTTATCAGATAAACATTTAGGGAAAATAAGTGAAGATGAAAGTAGTGCACTTGTTTATAAAAGTGCTTCAGGAGAAATTAGATCAGAAACAAATGACAGAAAGGCTTCATCTTGCACAGATTCAGGTAGTGTGTTAAACTACAGAGAAGATTCAACTATGTCATCATTTCATAATGATAACAATCAGAATGTACTTACAAATATTTTAACCAGTGAAGGCAATGGAACCACAGAGTCAATCTTCAAAGCCGATTTCCTTCTGGAAGTAGCTTCAGTCTCTGAAAACCAAGATGTGAATAAAGAGGCACCCACAGTCAAAACACTTAAGTCTCAAATATCTTCAAGGTAATTATCTTGTTGGAATTTGGAGTGCATCACCCTTTCCCAAGTATGAGAGCATATGAGTATGTTTTATTTGAAGGCAGAAAATCAGACAAAAATATGATATTGTTAGAATTAATTAAGTGGGATTTTCAAATATAAGGGAACACTTTGAGCTTATACATTGAAATATAATTTTATTTTCCATGTATGTGTCTATAGGATGCATGTGTCTGTGCATGTATATGTGCATGCGTCTGTGTCTCTGTGTATAGGTGTATCTGTATGTGTTTGTATGTGGGTGGGTGCCCATATCTGTGACTGTGGTGACCCTAGGGTGATATGACTACTCATCCTTGACCTTTCTTCTTTATCCCTTTATCATTAGGGATAGTCTGGCTGGCCAGTCTACTCTGGGGATTCCCAGCCTCCACTTTCCAGGGCTAGAATTACAGGGAGTCACCTCACCTGCCCAACATTTTTCATCTTAACGATCCAAATTCAGGTCCCTTTGTTTGCTAGACAAGGGCTTTTTAACCACTGGGATATCTCCTAGACTTAAAAATTTTTGGATACTAAGCATATTTTTAAAATTTTTTTCTATCTTTCTATTTTTCCCACTTTTTTATTCTTTAAGTGTTACATGCATGAATATAGAGAATTTATGATATTTTCATACCTTAACCCCCAATCCCACAAGCCCCTTCCTCTTTGCCTTAAAACCCTTCTTTGTGCCAGGCTCTCCTTTACTTTTAAATCTTTTTACATGTGTGGCCTGTTGGGTTTCATATGGTTTGCCTTTGATGACTTGTGACTGAGTACTATTTTAATTTTTTTTAATAAGGCTTTTTGTTGTGGCTTAAGACAAGACATTATAGTCCTTGGTGATCTGGCATTTGCAAGCAGGCTGGCTTCAAACTGTCTGCTGAAGTGCTGGGATACAGGCATGCACCAGAACCCCGTGTATGATAAGAATTTTAGGATACAGTTGTTTTTTTTACCCATAGTAACTTTCTATTAATTTTGTTTGCTTCCAGTGGAAAACCTAAGGAACGTTGCCCACCCAACTTGACTCCAGTCTGTATTTCTTATAAGAACATGAAAAGAAGCTCTTCACAAATCTCACTGGATACCCTTTCACTTGACAGCATGATATTGGAAGAACAGATATTAGAAAGTGATGGGAGTGATAGTCATATTTTTTTGGAAAAAGGTAAAGCAACGCAGTATAAGAATTTTTATGACATATAAACAAATTTATTAAAAAGTAATTATTTGAATATTTTTGGTTATACTCAGTGATTGTTAATAACCTCAGACAAAAAGACTTGATATACACTGCTATACCCTAGGGTACGTAACTTTTTCAGTATTGTTCTACTACTTCCTTATGGCTGACAGCCAGCATTTATTCATCTATAGATATGAAATAGATTAGAGAGCCAGTAACAGTAAAGCAACCAGCCTGGTAGGCCTAATTTACATAATGGAATCTAAACTATTAGAACTCATATTTGGAATTTTTCTAGACTGCAACAACCAGCATTTTTACATTCGTGACATATTTACCACATATAGTGAAAGTGCTCCAGAAAAAAAATCTCTTAGAAAGGTTTAAATGAAAGTATTACATGAACCTCTATCAATAAGCCATTGTAGATGTGAGTGGAAGAACAATCCCAGGCCATGGCCAGACATTAGTTGTCATATACTAGGAGACCAGAGGCAAATGAAAATTTTTTTTTCTGTTTGAATGGAAGTAAGCCTCTTGGTGCCTGTTGAAAATAGATAAGACCATGAATAATATCATAATTACAGTACTATATGAGAGCTATAAGTATTAATAGAATTTCTATAGTGGTAGCTATAATTTATTTTTCAGGTGCAACCCTATTTCATTTTGTGCTGTTACCACAAAATTGTTATTTATAAAGTAACAAGACATTGGAAGTCCAAGACCAAGGCACTAGCTAGTAGGATTGGTTGTCTGGTGAGGATTTTGTCCTCCAAGGGAAGAAACGCTGTCTCTTTACATGATAGAGGTGAAAAGCAAGAGGCCTTAGGAAAGCTTCATTTTTATGAACCCCTTAACTCTCATTCCCAAGGAACTAAGCCACAACAGCCTAACGTCTCTCTTAGTCTTTTCACATTGGCTGCACATGAATTTTGAAGGGGACACATTTAGAGACATTAGTAGATATTGAAATAGTTCACCTCATTTCATTTGAATCACACCTCTGTAATAACAGTAGCTAACTTTTACTCAACACATTTGCCGTGTGTTGGCATTATTCTGTTATATGATGTGGTGTGTTATGAATGTAAGCATTGTTTCTAATAACATTTCTGTCAGTAATGTACTATTATCTTCACAGAGATTAAGTAACTAAAGGTAATACAGCTAGTTAAGTAGTTTAAAAACAAGATTTCTGACACTAGTGCCTGTATATAAAACTCTGAGGCTTAATTATTTATTCTTAATCTTCAGTGTCAGGTTTGGAAACCTAGGATACCAAAAGTGAAGTAATTTTCCTATATAATCACATTGTAGGTAGACCTTGAATTTAGTAGACACTTACTATACCAATTATGATCTAAAGCATTTGGTATATTTTATTTAATCTTAAACATAAATGCATTAGAATCTATTGTCTTTATTTTAAAGGTGAAGAAAGCAAAGCTTAAGGAAGATAAGCACCTTGCCTAGGATCACCCAAATAGCGGTAGAGTTAGAATTCAAAAGATACCTGACTCTATCTGGCCTGAACTAGTTTTCTTAACCAGATCTATCTTTTATTTAACAGTCAGATGAAACAACCCTATACTAGATCACTGTATATTTTCACCAGGTGGGAGATACTAGCTGGTCTATCCCTATCTCTGTGTGTGTATGTGTGTGTGTGTGTGTGTGTGTGTGTGTGAGAGAGAGAGAGAGAGAGAGAGAGAGAGAGAGAGAGAGAGAATGATTGTCAGCCATGACGTGCATGTGGAGGTCAGATGACAACTTTTGGTGGCTTTCCCAGCCCCACCTTGTTGAGGCAGAGTCTGCCTTGTTTCTGCCCGCTGCATTGCTTCACTCCAGGCTAGCTAGCCTACAAGCTTCTGGCCAATGCTCCTGTGCTGAAGTGATTGCAGAAGCTCTTTATGTGGGTTCTAGGGATAGAATTTAGGTTGTCAGACTTTCTTACACAGTAAGCACTTTTTACCCATTGAGCCATTTCCTTGGCTCAACAATAGCAATACCTAGTCACTCTACCAGGTGCTTTAAATCATATTGTTTTATTTAATACTCAAAGCAGCCATATAGCAGATTATCGGTCTTTGTTTTTATAAGCTCAGAATTGAAGTTGAAGCTTAGAGAACTAGTTATGTTACTCGAAGTTACAGAGTAAAAAGTGGTAAAGGCAGATTTGTTACTAGTCTGATTCAAGAACTTAAGTTTTTAGCCACCTGTTATGTATTCCATACTTGAGGAGTGATCATGTGAGCAAAAATCCGTAGTCTAAACCTGTTAGAAGTAATGCATAGCAATCTTTTTTCTAGCACAGCAGTTGAATGTAGAAGAGGTGCTGATACGACTCAAAAAATACTATTCTGGATTTACAGATAGCTCTAATTGTCCTTTGTGTAAAAATCCTTCTTTAACAGAATTTCTGTTAAAAACAATGTTCCTGTGGCAGCTATCCCTACTGATTTACAAAAATACAGTTCTCCTCCCCCCATTTCCTTCCCATCTTTTCTTGCTTGTATATAGCCAAGGATGGCATTGAACTAATGATTCTCTACACTTACCTCCTCAGTGCTGAGGTTTCATGCATGCAGTGTGGAGGATTCAGCACAAGGCTTCGGCATGCTGGCAAGCAGCATGTAACCCAAGCCCTCTCTTGAACTTCGGAGCCTCTAGTTGTTTTCTTTGTTTTACAGGAATTGATACTCTTTAGGAGGAGATTCTGGATTTTTTTGTGTCATACTTTCATAGGAAATGGAAGAATGTTTCTCTCATTGTACGAAAAACATTAGGTAATACTGAAATATCTTGAGTAAAACTTGAAGATATATTTTAATATCTTTATTCTGTCCTTATATCACTCCTTACTGAAAAAGTAATCATAAACTTTTGCTACATATGCCAGATCTTTATTTTTTTTTATATTATGTCGTACACATATTCATGTATGCACAAATAGGCATACATATCTGTCTATTTCTACTTACAGATAGGTATGCAGATTTGTGAGCACCAATATAAATACATAGTTGGATTACCAGCTTGCCACAGACTTCTAGCAAGTCTCCTTACATCTAATTTTGTCCATTTACTATTTATTTTTCATTCCATAGACAGATTGCTTATCTGAAAATGCAAATTTGATTATGCAGTTTTTCTAGTTTATTCCCCATAACCTTTCATTGCTATAAGGCTATTTAAAATCCTTACTTTGGGGCTAGAGAGATAACTCAGGAGTTAAGACTCTGCCTTGCAAGCAGAAAGTCCTGCATTTGGATCCCAGGTCCCACATAGAAATGGAAGCTGTCTGCACATCTGGCCCAGCTAGGTGGAGCCTGGGAAATTCCAGAGCGAAGCAAAAAAGAGGTGGAAGCAATCCAGGATGATTCTCAAAGTCACCTTTGATCCTCCACAGGGACATACCATCTGGTACACGCGCGCACGCACACATACTTGCATGCAAAATAAATAAATTAAAAAAAATAAAAACCTTTACCTTTTCTGAAAGTGAGTTTGTATTTGATCTCAGTTTACCTTTTCTACACTTTTTTCTTTTTTCTTCTTCAGATTCTTAAGCCTGCTTTTCAGATACTTCCTTCAGCAAGAAATGCTGTCACAAGTCTTCTGTGCTGCGGTTGTCTTTGTACATATCTTCCCTGGTGCTTCAGCTAACAAGTAACTTGCTGAGTACCTGCTGCTAGAAAATAGCAGTATAAATGTAATACAAAATTCAGATTTATATTGTTTCTTAAGTTTTAACAATTTTAATTTTCCTACAAGTTTCCTTCAGTTTACTTTGTCTCTTGAAGTTTTTTAGCCAGTGCTAAGGAATAAGCTCCAGGCCTCATGGATGCGAGGCAAGGCTCTGCTCCAGCTTTTGCTTGAAATTTTTCATCATTTTTATTTTTTGCACAAATATAATCAATTTAAGGTGTTTTCGCCCCATATTACCCATGTCATACCATGTCCTTTCATTGAAAACCTTCCCAGCTTGTCTCCCTCCTACTTGGGGCTTATGCTGTTTATGTGTTCAACATCAGGAGTGAAATTTTTCTAGTCATTCCATTTATGGTGTTTTTAAAGTATTAGTTTGCAGTAAACACAAAATTTAATTTTTCCTTTTACTACAAATAGTGAGGTATATCAGAGCACAGCATACCAAAACATTTAGGCAGCTAGATAAGACTAGAGAAGCTTCCTGTGGTATTAAGTTCCTTTAAGAGATGATTTTCAGTTACTATAGAATAGTAGAAAAAGAGATGAGGTGTCACATTGATACCTTGGGGTTGGACCAAGCTTAGGAGCCTTCTAGTTAGGGCAGTACTGCAGCTGCAGTGGGCGCGGGTGTGTTGTTCAACAGTGGGACGTTTTTGTCATGTCCGGTTTAGGGTTTTGTTATGGAACATAGTTTCTCATTTACTAAGTAATCATATTCTAAGTTTGTTTACTTATTTTTTTAAGCAAGGCTATGCTGGAAATGATTGAAAGGATATATAGTCAGTCCATTGGGTTGCATCAGTATTATTGGGTCATATGTAAAACTGATTGTAATTTTAATTTTTCTGGCAGCAATGAGGGTTGACCCAGGACCTCACATGTGCTAGGTGAGCACTCAACCACCCAGTTATAGTAACAACCCTTGATTTTGATTTATCAGTTTATTTTTGTATTATTTCAGGAATTAAAAAGAACTCAAATACAAATTACCAGAGCCCAGCAGAGAGTGTGACCCCCAATACAAACGTGCGGAACTGTGGCGAAACCTCTCCAGATGCCATCAGTACAAACTCAGAGGGTGCCCAAGAAAACCATGATGATCTGGTAATCAGTGCGAGGGAGTCTAAGAAAAGCAGTGCTGCCAGTTTTATTTAAGATGATTTCTTAAGTGGCTGACGGTGTACTTTGTTCCTTCTCCTTTGAAAATGCTTCCTCTTGGTTATCAAGTCGTTTTTTTTGTTTTTGTTTTTGTGTGTGTGTGCGCGCGCTATACTTTTCTAAATTTATTTTATTTATATTACACAGGGAAGGTTTGTGTTTTCATTTTTCTGTCTTGTGTTTTATATTTTAACCTAAAATATAGGTCAATCTTTAAAAAAGTTTGGTGAGGATCCTTAGTGTGAGCCTTTTAGAGAGCCTTCTAGAAGAGAAATGCAGGACTGGTTTCTTTTAAACCTTCTTGACATGGTAAAATATTAGAAAAGAATTTAAACATGTGGCCTAATTTTAGTGAAAACCATGTAGAAATGTTTAAATCTTTCTTATCCAAAATATTTTCTCTTCACTGAATAAAAAAGTAAGCTGAACTTTGTCATTATAGATTGAGTGTCCCTTACCAAAATTCTTAGGACTGAAAGTACTTTTGAACTTTAGAATTTTTTTGATATTTGGATATTGCATAACATGAGTTTTTTTTGGATATGGCACCTAAATCTAAGTGTGTAGTTGACTATATTTCATAAATAGCTTATATACAAAGCCTAAAGATAATTTTATGCAGTATTTTTAATATTTTTTTTTCTGTATGTATGTGCATGTGTCTATGTGTGTCAGAGGACACTGTATGTGCCTGTGGAGGCCAAAGAGTGACTTTGGGAATCACTGTGGATTGTTCTACCACCTCTTTGTTTTGCTTTGTGGTTTCCCCTAGCTCCGACTTCCAGGGTTGGAAGTGCAGGCTGCAGCCATTTCTGCCTAGTATTTTTATGTGGGATCCGTGATCGGAACTCAGGACATTCTACTTTCTAGGCAGAGGCATAACCCCTGAGCCATCTCTCTAGTCCCTTTAATGATCTCGTATATGAAATAGAGTTTAATGGTTTAGAAATTTTATTTGTAACTTTTGTTGTCATTCAAAAAGTACTGGATTTTTCTGGTTTTTGAATTAGCAATCCTCTACTTGTGTAATATAGTAAATGTATTCTGTAGGTCATAAGTTAATTTATGATTTGACGAATTGCTGTTGTATTTTAGAGATTGTTATTTCTTTTGCTGTTTCTTTAAAGTTTTCTTTGAATTATTTTATATACTAACATTGTTTTTCAATCATTAATAGATGTCAGTTGTGGTATTTAAAATTACTGGTGTTAATGGAGAAATTAACATCCGAGGAGAAGATACAGAAATCTGTCTTCAAGTGAACCAGGTCACACCCAATCAATTAGGCAATATTAGTCTTCGGCAATACCTTTGTAATCGTCCAGTTGGTAAGATTTTTAAAAAATTACTTTTCACATAAGATGAAAATGCTTCAGTATGATTTAAATTATTATTTTTTTGTAGTATGTGAAAATAAATGTGTCTTATGTAATAACAGAAAATATACTATTATCTTAACTCCTGGAAGGTAGAGATCAATATCCCATTTGTTCATTAAAAAAGTGTTCTTAACCTTGCAGTTTACTGTGTATTTGCTAGTGAAACAAATTTCATGAATTTTTTTGCAAATTTATTTATTTATTTGAGAGAGAGATAAAAAAAAAAAGAACACATATGCCACAATGTCAATGTGGAGGTCAGAGGACAACTTTCAGAAGTCAGTTTCTCCTTCCCCCATGTGAGTTCTGGGGATCAAACTCAAACTCAGGTCACCAAGTTTGCAAAGCACAGACACCTTTATCCACTGAGCCATTTCACTGGACTTTCAGAGATTTTTATATTGGTAAATATAAATCCTAATGAAATGAAAATGGAAGCTACGTTTGTATTTAGAAAATTTTTACAGTATACAAAAAAAGATAAAAAATGATATGAGGTAAAATTTCAAAACTCATGTTCAACACTAAGTTCAACACTAAGTTGTGCACTCCTAGCTTATTACCAGATGAACAGTTTTTTATTTATAACTCCCCTAATACTATGTTCTCTTACTTTACTTCAGGTTGCTCTTAACAAAAGAAATTATAAATTACTCTATGTGTGTAGGTTATATAGTCAGTGATGTATAACCTTATTTCTTCCCAGCCATCTGGTTTTGTTGAAGAAAGCAAAGGAAAAAGGAGTAGAGAAGAGTTAGTTTGAACATTTCCAACAGGAATGAGCCAGATTAGCAAAGAGAGTGAACAAAGTTTGAAAACTCAGTTGTCACTTTGACGGGGGAAAATTAATATGACAAAGTTTTATTCTGTGTGAATAAATTCTGTGTGAATAAATTCTGTGTGAATTTATCGGCCTCTTTTTCCTGTATGTGAATCGTGGATTCTTTCATAAGATATAGCCTAACTTTTGTGCCTCAGAAACAGAAGTGGCATTGCCTTTCCAGAGCAACTAGTTATTTTTTATCTAATGATATTTTATTTATCTGAATTGCAAAATTGATCATATTTATGTCTTTATCGCTGGGGAGCCCACTTCTACCTTAGCACAGGAAAACTAAGCTAAATAATTGGTCGCTTAACCTTCCTACCTATCCTACCTTTACTTTGTACCATGTGCATATTATATTCTATTTATTTTGAATCTGGGTATCATAAAATGAATAAAATAACCTGTAATAGTAGTACACTAGTTCACTAGTGATTTTTATTACTAGTAACATTTTTAATGATATTATATAAAATTTTCATTGAAATATCAAATTTTTTTAAGTTGAGTATTTTATATCTCTATAAAGCCATTTCAGAATCTCTATTAGAACAAGGTCAAGGCAAAAGTAATTGTAGTAGTTGTGTATCTATATGCATTCATTATTATAATTTCAGTTTTAGAAGTGTTTTCTGCTAGGTATATTTCAGTGAAATCTCCTCTATTCCCTTTATAATTGTTCAAGGGCCTAATTTAATGAGGAGGATGCAAAACAATCAACTTTAATTACTTCTTGAGAAAAAAACTAAGAGTCACTTTAAGTGCCATGACTGTTTTTTTCACACTCATTTGATGACCAGTATATTGGTAGATACCTAAGCAAACCTGAATCTGCAGTATGTATTGTGTCAGAAATACATCATGAAACTTTTTTCCTATTAGCAAAAAGCAAAAAAAAAAGTAGAAAAGATTCCAGAATTGTAAAGTTGTCTAGAGAAAGTGGAACTATAGTGTGTGTGTTGTATATTTTCATATGCATATGTATGGTATTATTTAAATTAGGAGTAAATATTAAAACTATGTATTGCTTTAATCTGCAAAGTGACTGTAGACTTGTTTTTATTATAACTTCTTAATAGCAAATATTATTTCCTTAGTAGTGTTTCAAAGTTATTGTTTTTATGTTTATTTTCTTAGGTTCTGATCAGAAAGCTGTAATCTGTTCCAAATCCTCTCCCGAGATTTCTTTGAGGTTTGAAAGTGGGCCTGCTGCTGTAATACATTCTTTGCTTGCAGAAAAAAATGGATTTCTGCAGTGCCATATAGAAAACTTAAGTACTGAGTTTTTTATATCTTCTCTAATGAATATTCAGCATTTTTTGGAAGATGAAACTGTTGCAACAGTAATGCCAATGAAGATACAAGTTTCTAATACAAAAATAAATTTAAAGGTATGTCAAAGTTAATTTTCTATTTTCATGTTTTAAAAGTTTGCCTTGCTTATCTGAATTTGACTAATGCCTAAAAATATGTTTCTATAATTTATACTGTCAGAATGCATTTAGATGAATTTATTGGTCTCTATGGTGAGTGATTCAGAGGTTCTTTTTAGAAAATATCAAGATAGAACAGGCAGTTTCCTTGCTATGTCAAGTAGAATATGTGCTGATAGATTATCAGTTGTTAGAAATAGCATTGATCATCTGACAAGATGGCTCATCAGGCAGAGACCCCTGATGGCCTAAGCTTGGTTCCTGGAATTCACATGGTTGAATAGAACCAGTTCCCCTAGGTTGTTCTCTGATTTTCAGTTGCACATTGTGGCATGTGTGTACCCCACACACACATACAAATCAGTAAACATAAAAAAAGGATTAGCTAAAGTAGTGTTTATTTTAAATAGTTCTTTTAATTTTATCATTTCCTTTAATAAGAACATGCCAGTGTTCTTTCTTTACTTGTAGGATGACAGTCCTCGGAACAGTACAGTAACCCTTGAACCAACTCCTGTAACTGTGCATATTGATCATCTTGTGGTGGAGAGAAATGATGATGGATCTTTTCATATCAGAGGTATATATGCAAAATAATTATGATTAAGGGGTGCTTTTAGTAAAATACCATCTATGTGTACGACCTGGGAATAACTCATTTGTAGTTGGCCTATTGCAAATATTTCTTGAATGAAAAAGAGAGACTTTCACGGTTTCACATGACTTTTCATCTTAGATCTTGGTGTGTCTTTTACTTGAATTCTTTTTTAGCTTATTTTCTATTGTCCTTTTTTTCTCCTTCTTTTTTCTTTCTTTTTGAGACAGGATCTCATGTAGTCTCAGCCAGCTTTGAGCTGCCTGAACAGCCAGTGTGATATCTTGAACTCTTTCTCCTCCTGCTTTTATCTGCCAAGTGTTAGAATTACAGGAGTGATTTCTTTATGTGTGTGTGTGTATGTGTTTGCATGTGTATGGGTGTACATGCATATGTAGGTAGATACGCAATTCACTTGAGCATGTGTGTCTGTGGAGACCCAAAGGTGATAATCAGAGACCATGCTTGATCATGTCCACTGTGGTGTTGTGAGCCTGGACTCTCATTAAACCCAGAGCATGACATTATGGTTAGTCTGGCTAGTCATCTTACTCTAGGGCCTCCCAGGCTTGGCCTTCCAGGGCTAGAATTACAGGCAGGCTGCCACACCCATCTGGTATTTTTAGTATGATTGGGATATCTGAACTCAGGTCTGTCCCTTTGCTTGCAAGACAAGAAGAGCTTTAACCACTGAGCCATCTCCCTGTTTTCAACTTTAGTGAAGTACAGTTTATTCACATTTGTTACATTTTAACATTTCATATTCATTCCTTTATTATGTGTATGTGTGTATAAGTGTGTGTGTACACAGGTGTCATAGCAGGTATGTGGAGGTCATAGGAGAGCTTTTTTTCGGGGGGGAAGGGGGAATCATTTCTACCTTGTAATTCTGCTGATTGAACTGGGGTCACTGGACTTGTGCAGCAATGCTTTTTCCTGCTGAGCAATCTGGCCAGCCTTCTTATGTTACTTTTTTTTTTATTTCCTAATTCTGTTACTAAATTTAAAGATAACCCTTTTTTTAAAAAAAATTTTATTATTTATTAAATTGGGCGTGTATGCGTGTGTACGTGTGTGTGTGTGTGTGTACGTGTGTGTGTGTGTGTGTAGAACCACGGATGAACTCGGGAACCACCATGGACGCCTCCACCTCCTTGTTTACTCTGCCCCCGGATTCACAGGCTTCGCCCTACCAGGGCCAGAAACGCAGGCCGCCCTGCTTCCACCTGGCGTCTATACGTGGGCCTAGGATCAAAACTCGGGACCTTGCGCCTGCAAGGCGGAGACTTAACCCGTGAGCCACCTCTCTAGCCCAAGATAAACCCTTTTTCTAGTCTTACATATTCTTAGTTTGTGGATTCTTTTTATGTCATAGAAAAGTCGTGGATTTTGTTGAGTGCCATTTTTGCAACTATCATAATCGTGTAGCTTTTGCTATTTATTATTTTACTGATATATTACATTAATTAAGTTTTTAATGTTAAGACAACCTTGTATCCTTTACTTCTTGAACATGGTATATACTTATTTTTTATTTTTTTAAAAACATTTTTATCATTTGCGTGTGTGTGTGTGTGTGTGTGTGTGTGTGTGTGAGTGTGTGTGTGTGTGTGTGTGTGTGTTCACAAGACTGCACATGTGAAGGTCAGGGGATATCTTGTGGAAATAAGTTCTTGCCTTTCACTGTGCCAGTTCCAGGAATTAAATTTCTGTTGTCAGGCTTAGTAGAAAGTACCTTTTACAACTGAGCATCTCCTCAGGGCAGTATTACTCATGTTATATGTTGTTGTACGGGGTTTGTTAGCCTTTTGTGAAGAATTTTTATGTCTACTTATGAACATATCAATCTTATTTTTTTTCCTTGGGATTTCTTTGGCTTTGCGATTAAGGTAATACTGGCTACATAGGAGTTTGGAAGTGTTCTTCCTGCTTTTCAGAAGAGATTATGAATGTTTGTTATTTGAATGTTTGAAATAATTCACCAGGAATTGTTTCTAGATCCAAGCTTTCTACAGTGTTTTTTGTTTTCCCCAAATGATCAATTGAGTCTATCTGTTTATATATAGTATCCATTTGGGTAGTTTATGTATTCCTTAGAAGTCTACTTCATCTGTAGTACATAATTTATTATCATAAAGTTATTCCTTTATAGCATTTTTATTTCTGTAAGGTTGGTGGTAGTTTTTTATTTCTGATTTAAATAATTTCAGGGTTTTTTTTTTTTTGCTCATCTAAATAGCTTATCAATTCATTGATCTTTTGAAAGAGTGAGATATTGATTTGCTTGATTGATTTTCTTTTTTATTGTATAATGCTGTCTTCACACTAATAATTAGTTTTTGTGTATCTATATATATATATTAAAGATTTACCAGACATTTGAAATTGTTATTTGAGCATTTTATTTGTTTAATTAGATTCGCATATGTTTGACATTGGAACAGACTCAAGAGACCGTGTCAGCAATGAGTCGGTGCTTCTGCCCAGTGGAAAGCATGAGCTGAAGCAGCAGCGCAGCGTCACTCAAGCCACTCAGACGAGTCCAGAGGCTCCTTGGCCTTCGCAGCCAGCTGACTTTCCTCCGTACTCTCCTGACGTTATTAGGAAACAGGTAATGGAAAGCCCACTTCAAATTTATTTCGCTCAGCTAATTAATACTGATAGTTAAGGCTTTTTTGTATTTAAATAAAGTATATTGATGCCTGCTACTGTATAAAGGCACTGTGCTACATGCTGCAGTTTCAATGCTGATTAAAATAAAACACTGCAGTTCCTTCAGGCCTCCTTCATTATGATCAACACTTTTGTTTGTTTTCCTCCCAACATCTGCCCCATCCTTAAAACATTAATATTCAAGATGCTGGGGAAGTGAGCCTTTGCCTTATACGCTAAAGGACCTGAGTTCAGATCCCACGTGAAAATGCCAGGCAGAAATGGTATCATCGATCTGCAGTTTAGACCCTGAAAGGCAGAGCCTGAGCAAAGAAGTAAGGAGGTAGAACAATCCAGGATGATTGTCAGAGTCATCATCCTTGAAACTCCATAAGCACACACAGTCAGGGACCCTCTGGCACACACACACATGTGCAAAAAAATATTCAAATTAATATTTTGGTGTAATATTGTTTAAAATATGTTTTCACATTGCTATGTTTGTTCATACTTTAATGGCTTGAGTAATATGAGTGTGAATATATTATCATTTCTGAACCTTCCTCAATATTTGTTAAGATTCAGATTTTGCTTCTGACTATTCATAATTATAAGTAAAATAGCAGTTGTAATTCTGCCAAATTAAGATCGAAGAATGAGTTCATTCATCTGCTCATCAAGGATTTATTGGATGGCAACTCTGAGCTGAAAATATAGAATTAAGTGATATATTATGTATTAGGTATTACATCATTTAATGTTTAAAGATATCCTTAATCTGAGACTAATAAAAAGAAAGGCTGGAAGCGCTTTTAAATTAGAAGTATATGTTTTAATATATCTCTGTAAATGAAAAATGTCTTTAGTTTTTATTGTATCCTCATAGTTAGGAGTTAGGAATGACTCTAAGAGGACAAAATACTTATACTCAGTCTTAAAGATCTGTTGGCCATCAGGAGAAAATGTCTAGTGAGAGCTTGAGAACGTGAGTCCAGAGGTCAGGAAAGAGCTGTGCTATATTAGGCTATCTGTGAACAAATTGAGTCATAGTAATAGATGAGATCATTGAAGAGAGTGATGAAAATGGCCAACTGTGAAATACAAGAGCGTAAAGATTCGTAAGGATGAAGAGGGGCACAATTTGAAAGGTAAGCCCAAAAGAACTGTGGTTATAAAAGCTCCAAAGGAGGGAGAGTTGGCAAGGAGAAGGAGGTCAGCTCAAGGATATTACAGTGAACCAAAATCACTATTAAATTTAGAAATGAGAAATTAGTTGGTATTTTGAATTGTTGTGTCAGAATTTAGGAACATTTTTTATTGCACAATAAGTATTTTCAAATAGTTTCTCAGAGCAATCTCCTCTCAAGTGGGTCCCACCAGTGCTGGGTGTTTTTACTGTCCCGGGTATTATGCTTTTGGACACTGTATGAAATTGTTAAATTTCTGGAAATGATTTGATTCTATTATTTTGAAATATGTGTCATTTCAGCTCATGGAGGAGAATGAGTCTCTTAAACAGGAACTGGCTAAAGCTAAAATGGCTCTTGCAGAAGCTCACTTAGAAAAAGATGCCCTTCTTCATCAAATAAGGAAGATGACGCTCGAGTAGCAGGAGTGGCGTGGACTCAGATCACAGCTCTGACGTAGAAAGGTTATATGTATGACGTGGATGTAACCAGTTAGTGGAAGATTTGTCTTTACATGAAAATAAAACGAAGTGGAGTATAACGTGATAACTGTTCAAAGCCAGTTTAGAAAGTAGTAGGTACGAGCACTCCATTCTTAGGGTTGTTTTGCACTTTGGGGTTTCACCCTTTCCGACTGATAGGGTTTAGTGAAATCAGCACGTACTTTAAAATAATTACATACCTAATGAAGAGATGTCATTTTTAAATTTGGTATCTCATTATAAGTATTTTTTAAAAGAAAAATGAAGACCTTTTGTGTTCACTCATATTGTTGAATTTATTTCTTGCTATTTGTAAATAACTACTGTGTTTTACATAGCATCAAATGCTTTAAGGACTAATGTAGAGGAAAATGAGGCTTAAATTTTAAATGTTATTAAAATTATGTACTTGATCTATAATTATTTAATTGCTGTAAAAATTCCAATCAGATTAATAAATTATATAATTAATGAATTTACAAACTGAAAACTCTTCACCCTACTGAACTATAAAAAGTAACTTACAGATGTGAAAAAGTCACCTATACTATGGGTAAACTATACGTGGAAGCTATAATTTTCAATAAAAATATGGTACAAATGTAAAAGAGCACAATCATCACAATATATGGATAGGTGACTGATAAAAGACATAACTTGTACATTCCTTTGAACAATTAATTGTTAGAAGTGAAAAAGTAATTTATCTTAGAATATTTGGCAGAATTTCTAATTATAAAAATTTTAGTTAATACTATTTATATTATTTCTTTATCTTTCCACCTTATGGAGAGTATTTTCAGAGATTTTGCTTTTCGTACACATAATTTCATATCATGCTTGTAGTATCATGTTACATGAGTGTTTGTATATGCTTAAAATCTAAAGCAAGTTTTGATTAAAGCTCTATGTATGTGTGTACACACATACATACACACAGTCTTCTATAGTAAGAGTCATTAGTAATTTTTAATTCTATTTTTAGGGATAAAGGTTGAAAACAACATGAGAGGATCTTAATCATGCATTATGAAATAATAGTACATAAGTATTTTAAGAGACAGGCTTTTAAAGATTTAATATATTTCTGATAGAATCAAACTAAGTGGTATCTATTTTAAAACTCACATTTCTAAATATAAATATATCCAAGGTAGACCATGAAACAGCTGGACTATTTTTTCTTTAAGATACTTGAAAATTGAACCACATTGTAACACTTCATGGTGCTTTGCTTGTCTGACGTCACATATAGCCATCCCTATATCTGAATACTTGAAACAAGCTATATGTTTCATTTATATTATGTATAGGAGTGGTTTGAGTTTCATTGTGAACATTAGTGACCTCTTCTCATCTTCTATATTATATCATAACTTTTAATTGACATTATTTAGAAATGTAGGCACTGTTTGGAGAACTAAGGATATAGCCAAGAACAAATGAATATTATTCAATGAATGATGAATAATATGAATGAATTCAATAAATAATGAATGAACAAATGAATAATATTAATATTTTTTCCTGAGTATTAAAAAATAATCACATTAAACTCTGTCAATCTAAAACTATAAGTAGCCTTAGATTAAATGCAAAGATCTAATGAAGCAGTCAAAATGTATAGCTTGCTAATTTTTTATTTCTAGGTATATATTCAGCAAAAGTGGTCTAATATTATATTATGGAAAGAAGGATGAATGGACTTCTGGGCCAAGTGTTTCTCAGGATTGACTCTATAAATTTAAATTTTTTCCTATGGTATAATTAATTGCTTGGTGTTAATAGTCCTTATTCCTTTAAAATGTATTTAGCTTTCCTGAGAAAATCATAAAAACAACCAATGATATTTTTAGCATTCTATATACTTTTATTTATAAGGTATTCTATTTTTATAGAGGTTTAACATTCAGAGAACACCTCCAAAAGATCATCTCATATACTTTCAACAGCAAACCTTGAGAGGTAGGTATATGATGGCTGGAAGTTTAGGAGGATCAGAAAAACCTTCAGGTTGGAACAAAAACTCCATGAAAGCCAGAATTAATAACTTAGTTTATCACTTAAAGCAAACCTGGTTATATGCTTTATTTTAGCTTATTCATTAACTTTTAGATTTTGTTTCCAAATCAGGGAGAAGGGACAAATCTCTGTCCTCTCTGTTTTCCTTTAAACAATGAATATAATTTTTTTACAGCATGTTGATATATGTATTATAAAAATGACTTGAAAGATAGTAGGATAAAAATTTTGTTTCATCAAATTAACTTCAAATTATGAGGGTGAGAAACAGAGGAATAAACGTACAGTGAATTTGCCAGGATTTTAAAAATGACTATTAATTGTAAATAAAGTTGTCATATCTTGAAAAACTTTTGGTTAAATCTCTAGTGGGTAGATTGATTGATTATAGGGTGGAAATGGTAATTTGCTTTTTTATTTTTGTTATTATTTGTGTGTGTGTGCCTGCGTGTGTGTGCGTGTGCGCGCACATGTATGTGTGGTAAAATGGATGAGCACACATGTAAAGGAAAACTTTGTGGAATGAGTTCTTTCCTTCCACCTTTATGTGGGCTCCGGGAATTGAACTCAAGGTCTTTATGGCAAGTGCCTTTACCTTCTGAACCATCTTGCTGTTGCCAATGCTTTGCATTTTATTCAGAGAATTCTTTTAATTGGTAAGTAAAAAAACCAAATATTTATGGTGCGCACAGTAATTTTTTGTGTATATAAATATTGTAGATTCTGTATAAATCAAACTTTTTAATATATACATTAAAAATATATTTTGTGTGTGGTAAGAATACTTAAAATTGACCTCTAAATAGTTTTCAAATATATAGCATACTGTTGTCTACTGTAGTCACTGAGATCTGCAATAGATCTCTTGAATTTATTTCCTCCTAATTGAAATTGTACATCCCGTAGCAAACACCTCTTCCTCCTACCTCACAAGGTTCTGTTAACCTTTCATTTTCTGTCCTGTGTGTTCACCTTTTTTCACTCTTCATGTAAAATAAGATTATGCACATTTGTCTATGTCTGGTTTGTTTTGCTTTGCATAATGCCCTTCAGGTTTATCCATGTTGTCAAAAATGGCATGTCTTTCCTTCTTAGAGCTGAATAATACTCTGTTGTGTGTAACTTGCACATTTCCTTTGTTCATTTATTAGAGGATTTTGTATCTTAGGTTGTAGATCTTTCTTCAGCACACTGATTTCATATTCTTTCATATTCATATTCCTTGTATGTATATCAAGTAGTTAGATGGCTGGATCATGTTATTATTTATTGTTTCTTTTTTTGTGTCTATACAATGTCTGGACATACATTTTTATCTTTCACTTTCTGAGGAATGTCCATACTTTTCATAGTGATTATATTATTTAAGTTTGTAGCAGTGGTGTAAAAGGATTGCTTTTCCTTCATGTTCTAATGAAAATGTTAATGTCTTTTTTTATACAAATGTATTTTATTTGAAACAAACAAGGCTTATACAGCTTTCAATTACAGACTCTCTTGCTTGACTGGCTTATTGAGCAAAAAATAAAACTGCAGCAAAACACCATTCTGTTTCACATGTATTTGGAGACAGGTAGAAGATGCTACTTTTTTTTTTTTTTTAAATTGAATGTCCCCTAAGGCTTGGTCATAGAAGTGCAAACAATGAATGAAACTGAGTCTCCATTACTAATTGTCATTATCATATCTATACCTGCCAGTATACATGGCAAGAGTTGCTATATAGTTAGTTACATATAAGTTCTTGGCAGGCAAGACTAATGGAACAGCAATTTGGAATGAATTTTACATCCTGTTTAGAAAACACAGAAAAATAGACACAGTAGAAAAAATACTGCCTTTAAACTATCTTTTTCACTTTGATGCAGTTTTAGTTTTTTTGTGATGTACATAGCTATCTTATTCATCTGCCAGAAAGTATTAAAACACAGGATACCTGTGATTACTTCAGCATCTGTACTTTTTTAAAGTTTTATATTCCACTATATCCACATGAAATTAGCAGTTCCAGAGTATTAAACAAAAACATAAATGGGCGAATCACTTCTGAAATGCAGGTGTCTATGTCTATGACTACAGGAGCACTAGGTAAGAAGGTGACCACGAGATAATTTAGAAAGGTAAACACATTTGTCTAGGGAATGTGATTCAGGTCTTTGGATTAATAAACAATTTCCCAGAGAAGCTGGCTGTGTCAGTTATTCCTTCTGCTGCTGTGAGACATGACTAAACTTAAGCAACTTAAGGTGAGAAAAGGAAGATTGATTTGACTTACTATTGTTCCAGAAGAAAAATGCAGTCTATTATGGCTGGCAGAGGTTGGATATGGCTTAGTAGCATTCATCATGGAGACTGAGAGAGATCCAGCTGCAAACTCAAGAGCAAAACTTCTCATGGAAGCACAGTAAAAACTGGTCAACCTCAACGCCCACCCCGTGACACACCTTCCTCCAGCAAGACTCTACCTACGAATGCCATAACCTTCCCAAACAACAGCTAAGGATTTAACCATGTGAGCCTATTGAGATCAACTTACATTCAAACCCCTGGCCCTTTATGATGCAAAATGGACTCAGTCCGAAAGTCCAAAGCCTAATAAAACCTATTGTTAATCAGAAGACAAATTACATACTTCCAACATACAATGGCACAGAGTAAACATTTCCATTTCAAAAGGGAGAAATGGGGCATAGATCCAGGGGTCATACAGATCAGCCTGTAGGAAGACTGAAAAACAGCAGGACAAACTCCAAATCCTGCAGCTCCATGTCCAACAGATGAGCCTATTGAAATCATCTCAGTTCCGAAGGACTGCAGTTCTGTGCCTACAGCGCAGCTGCCCACAGAGCACATCGCTTTGTTCGGCTGACTCCTGTGGTATAGAGCACTGGCATCTCTAGTAGCGTCACTTCTAATGCCCTTCCTGGGCTTCTTTGCTGGATTTTTAATCCTACTAGCCACTGTCTGAAGCCTTAGAGGCAGGATCCACAACCTCTTCATTCTTGCATCTAAGACCAGTACCACAGGGACAACATTGCCAGGTTTTGTGATAACCTTGGGTTGGAGATTTGCCTCCTTGAATTATACGGTGGTTCAACTTCTCTGTACTGACTCTGAGTAGAATCCCTCCTTGGCCTTTGCTCTAGAGAAGCAATACATGATTCCCTTGGAATTCAGACTTTCAGCTCTTCCCTTCCAAAAGAATTTTTATGGATGGGAACCTTCCCTGAAGATTTTGCACTTTGGGTATAGCCTCTTCTATTATCCAAATGGAGAGCAGGCTGTGTGTGATTTACTAATGGAGCTGATCTCTTTAACAAGCTACCAATGACCAAAAGAGTTGTAGTGAGGAAAGATAGTGTCTTCCCTTTGACTGCAGTTCGTATCAGAGTACGTTTAGCAGTTGGTGAGTCAGTAAAAACCACTGAAGTGCATTGAAGCTCAGGGCTTAAAAAAGGTACTAAAACAGTTATATAATTCAGTAAAACAGGACTTCATAACTAGGAAAATTTTCCGAAAATAAATGACTTTAGAATAGCTCTCTCCGACATTAAATGTAGTAGAATTAAAAAAAAAGATTTACAAATAAATATGGTGATAATAGGAAATTACAAGGCAGTGAACAAAAAAACTCCAAGACAATGCTATAGGTCCAATAATATTCTGTGAGATTAGAAAATCATTTAAGTGTGTTAGATAACAAAATATCACTCTTGTTTATGTTTCTAAACCAACCACTTATCTTTTTTTTATATGAGCTGAGGTTTTATTAAAGGTGATTAACGCTGTGTACATTTTTTCATTTTCTCTAGTTATACAAGCTCTACGATAGATAGCCTTGCCACCCTTCTGTCCTTCCCTCCCCTCCTTTAGTGGATCCAACCTGCTCCCGCCCACCCTCCTGCCTATCAGCTTGTATGGGCACCGGGATTCCCTCTGGATCATCTTATTCTAGTGAGAGACCAAGAGACTCTTTCTTGGACTGATCACTGATATGTGTACTCCCCATACACCTGTCTAACCCTTGCTCTTAAGAACCCTACTGCTTGAAATTTCTTCTGAGATGTTAGTCTTTAGGGGCATGTTGATATGTCAGTCGTAGTGAGTTCCTGATTGCTGCAGCCCTGTCTTGAGTAGAGCATCTTGTCCAGCAGTGGACCGCCCCATCTTTAGGCTCTTACAATCTTACCACCCGCTCTTCTGCAAGGTTTCCTGAGCCTTAGGATGGGGAGAGATTTAGCTGGCCTGGTTCTGGGTGAACATGGTAGGGTCACCAGTATTCTGCATTGTGGTTGGCTGTTCCAACCATCTATCTTATGAGCACACCCTTTGGTTTCTTTTTTTTTTACCCCATTTACTGAAGACTGCTACAGTCAGCCTTTAAACATTATGCATTTCTTTGTTAATTTTGTAGCTAACTATCCTGTTCAAGTTGATTTTGGTGCAGGTAACTGAAAGTTAGCACAAGGTATTGAATGTGCTGTCTGATATTGATAATTTTCACTAATTGCTATCTGGTGCTCATTTTCTTTCTTTTTTAAAAAATTTCATTTTTATTCAGTTCAGTGTTTTGTTTTGTTTTTTTTTTAATTTCCCTGGAGATTTCTTTTTTCTACTTGTGTCATTTTTCCCCCCAATCATACAAGCTCAATAGGTATTCTGGTCCTCTCCCTCCCTCCACCCCTCCCCAGTCCCCCCCTTGCACTCTTCTCCCCCTCCCCTTTTCCGCTTTCTTTCACCCCTCCCTTTCTCTCAGTGCCTCCCACTCCTCCCCCTCATCCCCTGGAGCATCCTTTTGTGTGAATGCCAAACCTCCCTCTGAGTCCTCCACCTTAGTGAGGTATAAGAACTCAGTGGCATAGCCCGGAGCCTTTTCTTGGGCTCCCGGTTAGTATGGGAACACTACCATGACTGTTAATCCCTTGCCTCTAAGGATACCACTGCCTGTGATCCATGCTAGATTTTGGGGGGTCGTTGACATGTCAGTCATTGTGCAGGTCATGCAAAGTCTGATTGTGGCTATCATTTACTTTCTATGATGTTAGTAAACACTGTAAACCCTTTAGCAGCTTGAATTTCGTTGAAACAGTTACTAAATCTTGTTCATCTTTATCACTAACCAACTGAACTTTGTCATCCTCATAATGTCCTAAGTGTTGAGCATTCCAACAACCTGGTGTGATGGTAAACTTCCATCTGATTTCCCATGGCCATTCCAGAAGTTTTTAGGTTCAAACCAGTGGGTTTCAATACATAGAAAAATAAAATATTGCACATCTACGGTTTTAACACATACAATACAGAAGCCACTGGAATAATGATCTTTTTTATTTAAGTTATTTTATTTTTTTAGTTTTACAAGCATATCGAGCGGATATCCCTTCTTCCCTCCATCTCCCCTCCCACCCATCCTCCTTCCCCTCCTTTCTCAATCCATCCCATTCCCATCCTTGGAATAATGATCTCTCGCATAAGTTCTTAAAGCACGATTCCCTCCAAGATTTCAAACCTCCAATTATATCCTTTGACTGAGGGTTGCTTATCTTCCTTTGTAAGTGATTGAACTTAAAGGAAATTTTGTTTCTTGGATTTAAAAATCTAATACCTAGATGGCCAGGCTGTATGATCTTCATATCTTTCTGTTTTCGTCTGTGTGACCTGATCAGGTTACACTGGGCAAATGCTTGTGCTGCCCCTCCCTCAAGGAAATTGTTGTTATAAGTAGCAATTGGACATCATTGAATACTTCGTTAAACTACTCTGGAGATGCATAGGTGAGGAGTTTAGCAGATATACATATCTTCTCATCTGACTCATCCTCAAAGTTAGCCATCTGGGGCTCTTGTATGTCTTTTTATAATAACTGGTTGTAATTTGCATTTCCCTCATGCTTACTGATACTGAATACTTTTTGCCATCCCTGATGACGATTTGAAAACACTTGAAAAAGCTTTTGGTATAGATTACTGTTTTCTTGTAACTGTTTTGAGTTCCTTTTAAAATATTTTATTTATTTTAATGTGGGGGGGCACTCTGTGTCCCTGTGGTGGACTGAGGATGACTTCAGGAATCATCCTGGATTGTTCTACCTCCTTGTTTTACCCAGCAGGGCCGGAAGTGCAGGCCACTGTCGATTCCTCCTGGCGTTTTAATGTAGATATGAACTCAGGACCTTCTGCTTGCAAGACAGAGTCTTAACCCCTGAGCCATCTCTCCAGCTCCTCTGGGCCTATCTTAGGGATTTTTTCCTCTGTGTTTTCTTCTAGAATTTTATAGCTGTTGGTATCCATTTAAGTATTTTATGTATTTTGAGTTGATTGTCTATACTGTAAAATTAGGGTATAATCTCATTATTCTGTGTGTGGATGTCCAGTTTTCTTGGAACAGATACTGGGCTCCCTATTTTGGGCCATTTGTATTTGAATCTACCTTTTGTGAATCTACCTTTAGTTTCATCACCTGTGGCTACAACAAAATACCTGACCCACGCACTTTAGAGGAAGAAGTTTATTCCCACTCACAATTACAGGCAACAGTCCTGCATCGCAAGAAAGTCACCTCAGCTGCCATTTAGACTGGTCACATTCGCAGTCAGGAGCAGAAGGCAAGGAATGAACGCATACCTACTTGCTCCTTTTCTACATCTTTATCAGTCCTCCATCCCTTGATTAGGGATTGGTTCTGCCCCAATGGACAGGGTCTTCCCACATAAAATATTACAATCAAAGCAGTGCCTCAGGCTTGCTAGAGACCAACCATAACTTGCAGTCTGTCTCACGTGAGCTAGAGGCCTTTCCTCCTAGGTTTCAGGTTGACAGTTAGTACGATCACATTTAGCATGTTTAGTGTTAGATTGTATGTGTGTGTGTGTGTGCTTTTTAAATTTCATGTAAAAACATTTAAGGGGCAATATATATTTTTTTCTTTCATATCTTTAAGACCTCAAAATATCTCCATCTGTACTAGTTTTGATAGAGTAGTAGTGTTAGGTCTTGTAAAAATATGTGATCACAAGCAGATTATGTGGGGAAAATTAAACTGAAACCTATTTCTGAGGTTTATTTCAATTGCTATTCAACCCTTGTCAGTAGAAAAACCATAGCTCCTATTATAGTATCCCAGTAGCTCAGTATACTCTAGTATTGGTTTCAGTGCTTGGCATAACTGCTGTCCTAGCTCTGGTGCCAGGGAAACTTGTATCAAGATCATTTTCTCTGTCATTTCATCACCAAGTCCTGGCATTTCACCTAACAAGCAACTCAGATTCGTCTGCATTATTCCTCAACATTCCTTAACCTGTGCTACCATCAGAACCTTTTTTTGTTTGTTTTGTTTTGCATTTCTGCAGTTGTCTCTCTCTTTTTTTTTTTTGTTTGTTTTTTTAACGTGGGACCTGGGATCCGAACTCAGAACCTTCTGCTTGTGAGACAGAGTCACAACCCCTGAGCCATCTCTCCAGCCCCTTGCAGTTGTCTCTTAACTAGTCTTCCTATAGTTTAGTCTGGCACACCTGGTTTTGAATCAGAATCCCCCAACCCGCTTTTTTTTTTTTTTCCCAAAGTGCAGTTGCAATCGAGGCCATTCTCCTTCATCTTTCACCCCTAGAGTATAACCCATCAATACCTTTTCTTTGCTGTCACCATGAAAACAAAATAATGTTTTCTGTGACCTCATGTCTGTCTGTATAGTAATTCTGAGCTGTAAATGAGTTGATATCTTAGACATTTAAACTTTCTTTATCCATGTTTGTGTGTGTGTGTGTGTGTGTGTGTGTGTGTGTGTGTGCATGTGTGCATGTGTATCAGTGGGCACTGTGTATCCCTCACCAAGGGTGAGGAATCCTGGATTGCTTCTACCACCTTCTTGCTTTGGTCTGGGATTTCCCAGGTTCTGCCCACCAGGGCCAGCAGGACCTGGGATCTGAACTTAGATCCTTCTGCTTGTGAGGCAGAGTCTTAACCTCTGAGCCATCTCTCCAGCCCAATGTTTTAGAATTTTAAAATTCATGGGCACATCACCTAAAATACACTCAATAAAGTTTAGCTTTATTAATGTTAATATTTTTATGATTATCACTTAGCTTCATTTTAACTTTGTCCTTTGTCCTCATTGCTTTTCTGTGTCTAGAGTAAGAACTACAGAGCTTTGACCATTATGGGACTTCTGTTCATGGTGTTTCAGAGGTTTTAAATGTGTAGTCTTTCACATCACCTGGTTAAATCCTTATTGCCTTTCAGAGTTCAGCTCATTCATTTTTTCCTAAGGAAAACTTCCCTGATTTCTTCCATTGAGAAAAACCAGCTGTCGTGCATTCTCACATGACCACAAATCTCCAAACTTAATGCCTTCATAATTTTATAAGTATTTTAATGGTTAGTGTTTGATCTACTGGTTTACAGTACCCATGAAGACAGGAATTGTTTTTGTCATTGTCATTTTTAATAACTGTTTTTTGTGCCTATTGAGTGTCTGGACATGGTAGGTGTTCAGTATATTTATTGAAAGAATAAACCAAAGTATCAAGGAGGTTTTTCGGGTATTAAATTTTTCCTCAGTTGGATTTAAGGGAAATGGAAGTTAGCTACAGATGTAGTTGGCAGTGATTAATATGGTAAAAACTCTGTATGTGTATCCAAAGCGGAAAAGAAATAGGGGAATAACAGGAATATTTTCCCCATAACTGGAACTAGAGTATCTGAACTTCTAGTTGATTCATCACAAGATAGAAAATAAGCACATTGCTTCACGGTACTGCTGCAGTGCCAGAATGTCATCTGGCTTTTGTTGTGACATATGGTGTTATGGCTGTTGAGATCTGCAAATCCCATTTGCTAAACAGACTGGAAATAAAGGCCAGTGAGCAGAGGCTGGAGTAGTTTCTCTTTAGGAAAGTGACTTGTACTCAAAATTTCAGTTGTGACTGGTTAAAGTACAAGTAATTTCATTTTAGTTTATACCTGGAAGTGCAATTTTGAGCTACATTTTAGTCAATTTAGAGCTGTATTTTAATGTTTCTTTTAGACTACAAAAGCAGCAAAATTTAAAAAAAAAATTGTACTGTTTGGTATTTTTTTTCATTGTTGTTCTGGAAGTGGTCTTGAGAGGTCCAAAAGTTAACATGATGTAAATTATAACATGATGGTTTTTATAAACCATTACATAAATCTAATGATATATTATAGAATATGGGAAGATCCATGCTGATGTTAAAATACTGAAATTACCAAATGTGTGGCCAACACATTTTTTTGAATTTGAAACTTCCAGAGATTACAGAGAAAAATGAAAACTAATACCTTCTTTATGCCTTATACATATTATGTAATATGTGCAATAAGTTTTTGGTTCTACTAAAAAAATCACCAAGAAGGCTAATTTAGGTTTTTGTCAAAATTACTATTTAACTTATAAACAAGCTTTCATTTTCTATGTGCTTCATGTCTCTGATTCAGAGTCCACTCATGGGGCTGGGAGATGGCTCACTGGGTAAAGAATTTGCTCCACAAGCATGAAGACCTGATTTCTAGCACCTATGGAAAAAGCACCTGTTACCCTAGTGCTGGGAGTGGAGACAAGCAGGTCTCAGGGGTTCACTGCCAGCCTATTTAGCCAAAACAGTAGGTTCCAGTTTCAGTGAGAGGCCCTATCTCAAAAACTAGGATGGAGAAGTGAGAAGACGTCACCTGATAACCTCTGGCCTCACAGCACACCCACATATACAAGTCCATTTGTTCAAATCCTGCATAGCAAGTGTATTCCCCATATTGATATAACCCTCTACCAATTATACTTAGAAATGGCTTTAGTAGTGTGGAAGTCAGAGTGAGGTCATTAGGTTGTGGTGAAATAATTCAGTAAAGTTAAGCAAAAAGAATTAAATGCAATTCCAGATACCATCAACAAGTCAATGAGATCTTTAGATGGACACATGAACAAAGATTTAATAAGAAAAGACGAGGTCAGAGTGTCTCAGGGCTGGGTTGCTCTTCGTAGTATTTAAATTCACTCTAGATAAAGTAGATTTATTCTAAGAGCAGGAGTTTTTGAAAGTAATCATAGTAAGTCAATTATAGGGAAATGTGATGAACAGAATTCCAATAATTAAACACCTGAGAAAGATCCAGAATAAAGAACACCCTTGCTGCTTGTATCATTTGACTTAAAACCAAAAATGAAAAAAAAAAAAAACAAACATGTCAGGTCCAAATATGTTTCAAATGTTAGATTTTTGCTGTTGGAGAAGAATTATATTCATGTACATGGGTCATTTTCATAATCTCATTAGGGGCCCAACATTTTGTAAATTTTGCAGTTATCCATTATAATCTTGGCCATTTTTTACCATCAAGAAGAATGAACTGTCATTATTATTGTCGTTGTTAAGGTCGTTGTTGTTATTTTTTCCCAAATGCCCTTCTGTTGACTTTTCTTATGACACTGGGGATCAAACCCAAGGCCTGGTGCTTTTCAGGCCGGGGTCCTGAAGTTATAGGCCCTTGTCATGGCTTGAATGTCAGTTGTCCCTCATTGGTTCATGTGTTTGAATCTAGCTGATGTCCATGTCTGGGAATGTCATGGTTCCTTTTGTAGGTGGAGCTTTGCTGGAGTAAAGCAAGTCACAGGAGACAGGCTTGAGCTTTGGTAAACAAGCCTTGTTTCCCCTCAGTTTGCTCTTGCCTTCTCTGCCTCCCTGATGCCTGTGATAACTTGAACCAGTCTCCTGTTTCTGTCACCAGGCCATGCCTTTTATGAAATTCCTGCCATGATGAACTCCCTTAAGTGGTGGAGTATGTTGTGTCATAACAGCAAAGAAGAGAAACTACAGCAGTCCTATTGTCTTCAGACCTTGACTTTTTCAGTCTAGTTTGGGAGACAGTGTCCTTAGTATATCTAGATACCTTTTTAGTGTAGCCAGTTTTAGAGATTGTAGCATTAAAAAGTATAAAACTATATACTGGTAAGCTAGGGGTGCAGTGTATGTTTGTAACCGTAGCACTAGGGAGCTAAGACAAGAGGGTGTGACTTCTAGGCCAGGCTGGGATACACAGTGAGACGTGATCTTGAAAAACCAATTGTATATGCTTAGGTACATGTGTACATAAACACTGTTGACTTTTTATTTACTTTTCCTAACTGCATGTAAAATTATTATTGCAGTGCACATGTAAGTCAAAGAATAAAAATGTATTTGTACAGGTTGAAATTAAGTCCAAACCTCTCACTGACACAAATCCAGAATGTTCCCAACAGGCAGTTTCCAGTTTATACACTCACAATGAGAAAATATTAATGCCTAATTCTTTCTGTTTTTGAGTATTTAAGCTACTTACATTAGTTTTAACTTTATTTTGTTTTTACTTATTAGTAACATAAAATACCAGCCACTGGTCCTAGATTTTTCTCCTCCCCTCATTCCCTGACTCACTCTGTGCCTGTATATATATGTTCATGGAAGCCACAAGACAACCTCTGCCTTTCAGTTCCTTAGTCACCTCCATATACCTCCTAACCTCCCTTCCTACCTGGGATAGAGATAACGTGGTTAAGAAATCGACTGTCTGCTAATTACCACGACTGTATATATTATTCGGTCTGATAGATTGGGATAGAACTTTGGCATCTATTCATTAACTTTTTGTGTGTCAAGAACTGTGAAGTACCAACCCTCCTTATCCACATGGATTTATTTATTCTAGTGAGGGTGATACACAGGCAATTTCAACATGCTATATTAAATGCTGTTCCAAGGTAAGGACACTTAAGCTAGTCTTACAGAATTATAGAAGGCCTCTCAGAAAATGACATCTGAGGTCTCAACTAGGTAGCTGAGTGAGTAAAGGCACCAGTATGCAAATGAGTTCATTCCTCAGAGCCCACATGGTCATCCGACTTCTTACCTTGAGTGTCCTATGATTGTTGATGCAAAAGCAGCTCTCATTCCAAAATAAGTCTATTCTGGAGCCACATATGAAAAAGCCCATGTCTCAGGAATGTGGATTCAGGTTATCCCAGATGCCTGGTTGTTCTAGTGTGATAATAGTTTTATGAAATCTTTATAGTTAAGAACAAAATGTCATAACAAGACACTTCAAATATATGGATGGGAACATCAACTAGGCAATAACAGAAAAGTCAAGAGATCTCTGCTACATGTAAGCCTCGTACTATCTGAAGACGTTTTCACTTTTAGAAGATGGAAGTCTTTTGTACATTCTGAAAAGATTTACCTAATCACAAGGATATTAGAGCAGACACAGAAGTAGGCAATGTAAAGCTATTATGTGGCTAAAAATAGCCAAGATAATTTGGCTCCAGACCTGTAACATTGCAATTCTTACAGTTCTAATCAGCTAATCAGCCTCAAAAAATTGTTAATACAGATGAGACTTTTGGGGGTAGAGGAATTTCATATATTAATAAAATGTGATTCAGTATTTTCAACACTCCTTAGTAATTGCCTAACACTAAATTCTCTTCCAGTTTACCCATGGTGTATCTCATTGATTAAAAATGATGAAAGCTGGCTATCCTCACAACCTGCTGCAGTCATTCATTAAACTAACCTGGACTTAACACCATTAGTTTTCTATTGCTCCTGCAATATATTATCACAAGTTTATTTCACAGTTCAGCAGGCTGGAATTTCCTGTTACAGTGTAGCTTATTCAGGTCCATTTCTAGCTAACAAAGGTTGAAATCAAGTTGTCAGCAAGGCTACATTCCTTTCCAAGGTCCCAAGGTAAAATCTGCTTCTAATCTATTCAGTTTTTTTGGCCAGTGTCAGTTCTTTGCAGCTTTCGAACAAGGCTGGCTGCAGAACTCAGCTGCTCGAGGCCAAGCATATCCCTTAGCTTCCTCTATCTTCAGAGCAATTGCAGGATACATTTTTCTCTCTTTAATTCTTCTGGCCAACTAGAGGCCAGAAGCCTCAAGTTTTTGAGGGCTAATGTGACTAGATTGGGATCAGTTGGGTATCTAGGACAATTTGTTTATCCTACTATAGCCTTCATTATTTCTGTGAAGTCTCTTTTGCCATGTTACAGAACATGTAGACTCAAGGAAGGAATTAAACTTCTTTGGTTCTGCCTAAAACCTTTACTTTCATCCTATTTTTTACTTAGACTTAAAAAATATTGTGCCTATGGTATATGTATGTATGGATGTTTTGTGTATACATGAATCTGGTTGTGCATGCACTTGTGTGTGTGCAGAAACTAAAAATTGACTTTGAGCATCTCCTTCCATTTCTCTCTTCCTGTTTGTTTGTTTGTTTGTTCATTTGTTTTGAGACAGGGTCTCTCATTGAACCTAGAGCTCACCAGTTAGCTACACTTGCCAGTGTGCAAGCTTGGGGATCCACTTGTTCCCCCAACTCCAAATTGGGGTATAGGTGCAGGTTACCATACCATCTTTACATGAGTGATGGGGATCCAAACTCAAGTCCTCATGGTCTCGTGCCAAGCTCTTTACTGAATCAGCCATCTCCTCAGCCCCCTACTTAAGCTGTTTTTAATCACAATTTCTTTATGCACTTAAGTCTGAAATGTCACTTTGATATATCTTTAGCATATATTAAGGGTTTTTAAGTGTTACCTCTCATTAGTTTATTCCCTCATTATGAGAATTAGCATTTTCATTCAATAAACATTGAAGAAATGTTTATTCTCTTCTCAACATTTCCCTATATGATTGAGCTTGTGTGGAAATTTTTAAGTGATGTTTTGTATTTTTCTCATTGAAATGGGTAGCCCAAAAGATTAGGGGAAAGGTGTTAAAGGTTTTAAGAGAGAAAATATGAAGTAGTTTTGTGGTAGACATAGAATATTCAAGAAATATAGTAAACAGCATGATTACCAAGTAGTATTAGGATTCATTGCAATTCGTCATGTGTATTAAGTGAGGCCAATCAACAGTCATGTGTTTTTCTCTAACCTCATTTCACTGTGTAGGTGTAGTCATGGAAAGGGCTGAAAATTGGATTTAATGGTACTTTAGTGGTAATGCCGGTACAGTGAGCTATGAGAAAAGCAAGAGAATTCGGAATATGTTTGAGGGGCTAGTTTTTCTTTTAGTTTCTAACATTATATTGTTTGTGTAGTTTAACCTAGTATTTTAGTTTCATGGGATTGCTGTGACATAACTGGATGTCTTAAAACAATAGAAATGTGTTGACTCACACAGTCCTAGAAACTAGAAGTCAATGAAGGTGTTCGGGTAGGGTCACGCTTCCTGAAGACTTTTGGAGCGGTACTGAATTTTAAATGCTTCCACGCTTGGTCACCCTGTATCTATTTGTAAATTTCCTGTTAGGGACACAAATAATTTTGGGTTAGGCATCCTAATGACTTCAGTTTTACTCATTTTTGTAAGAACCAGGAGATAGGACTTCATATATTTGTGAGACATAAATTCAACTTATAGCCCCTGAGCAGAGAGTAAAGAAAGTACAAAAGAGGAAAGGAGATCAATGAGAAGACGGGATGTTTGGTTCTCAGATTCTGTAAGAGTTAATGACCATGGGAAGTACAGAATGGTTAGGATTGTTAGAACATGGAGATTGAAAGGTGTAGTGCCACTAGAGGAGGGGACACCAAGGAACTGAAAGGCCAAGGTGTTGGAAAGATCATCAGTGTGGTTCTTAAAATCCCAGAATGACAAGAGGTCGGCAGTGATCTAGCAACTAAGGTCTTCTGGGGCCAAAGCAACTGAGAGGAGGGTGGAATTGAAGATAACTTCAAGAATGATTGTGGATGTCGCAGTCAGATAGTTTAAGACTGCCATTCATTGCCAGATGCCTGCCTAGAAGCAGGGATATTGGGGCGTAGTAGATTTAATTTCAATAAGGCAGGTGAAAGGATTACGGAATATATGACGAACCTGTGGGTTTGTTGATTGCTGATTGAGTTACAGAGGGCACACTGGATGGTTTGGGGGACTGAGGACGGATGACAAAAGATGTGGAAAAGTGATGTTCAGATGTGACAGGCTAGGGAACGAGGCTGTGTCAGAAGAACACAGTTGTCATTAGGAGTATTGATGAGTCAGCGTCCAGGGTATGGTGGTAGGGTATCTATTTTTTGCTTGTTTCTTTGTTCTCAGGGATAAGGGTAGAGTCAGTCCATGGGTTTGAGGGGAAGAAGTGGAGTCTTGCTTTGAGACATATAATTTGGAAGTTTCTATTTGATTTTTACGTATGTGTGACATATGGAAGCTTCCAAAGAATAGTCTTGCTCCAAGCTCATGGACATGGTAGCAGTTACCAGCATTCAGAATGAATTTTGTGTATTTATTTATTTGTTTGAATATTACCTTCCTTCCATACCAGAACATTTGATCTTTGAGGACAGGTTTATTGTTGACTTACTGGTTTTTCATAACACTGATCCACACCACTTAACTACTTGTGGATGAATCTACTGAAATTCTATTGTGTAAACTGCTTGTCATTTTAGAGCCTCTGAAAGACATATATGGCTTCTGTTAAATTCCATTTCCCTCCTGTTTTCAGTTTCTCACAGTCTAGAAGATCTCTTCTTTTTTTTTTTTTTTTAAATCCCAACAAAAGGGATTGTGGGAGAAAGCTTGGAGAAGGCGCAATACTCCATACATAAGTAACGTTTGTAAAATTCATGCCCAATAAATAATTTAGGACAGTGATATCTTCTTAAAGGTATAATTTGTCTGTTAAAACGAGGCTGCAGATTATTTCATGAATGTTTTGTGGAATTATAGCAGTTAAAATGCAATAATGTTTGAAGACTACAAGTGATGGTGTATCTTGTTTTTAAGAAGATAAACTTTTCTTCCTTGCAGTATCTTATTAAAGTTCTGTTAACAGTGTTAGCAGTATTAGTGTTTGCACCATGCCATGTGGTATCATGTAAAGAGAAGTGCTATAACTAACCCTGTAGATTTGTTTAGTCCAAGTGACAAACCTACAGCTTTATTGGGGCGATGCAATGTTCTGGTGTATTGTAAAGTGGCTGCTTGGAGTTTGACAAATGCAAAATTAAAAATGGGTTTTGCTTAGAAATTTTTAGGATGAGAGGTTTTCCTAACCCTTCTGATAATGTAGAAAATTGAAATCAACTCTAACCCTAATTTTGAGTCAGTGTTCCATTTGTCCAACTATTGTTTCTGAAAGGAAAAGAACTTCTGAGATGGAGCCATTTTCAGAAGAATTGGGTAGCTTATTTTAAGAGGTTTCTCCTACTAAACAAATTTAAGTTGCTTAAATAAAATTAACTGAGTCTTAGTATGAATGAAGTGCTTGAAGGGAAGTAGCTAGCTCTCTCATATTTCTGTGGGATCTAGGGTCTAGACTTTATGCTCAGTAGTCAGTAGTGTTTACACTTGTTTTGAGGTTGGTGGAAATGGAACATCAGGTCAATTATTTCCCTGAAGGTTTGTAAGTGATTGATAAACGCCAAGACTGGAATCAGGGAGGCCAGTGACCATTTAGCAAATGGCAAGTGAGCTTGCAAAAAGTTAAGTAGATTTTCACTACTGTTAAAACAGTTTATGAACACTAAGAAGTCTAGCCACAAAGTGAGTATTGGCTGTTGAAAGATAAGACAAAGTCAGCTGGCAATGTGATTTCACTTTGTGTGTTGTCTTTGGTCACTTTCCTCATACTTGGTCAAATTAGTTTGAGATTCTTCACAAAGGTCATCAGTAAAGCATGCCACCACATTGTTTTATTTCTGTGTCATTGGTAGACCAGTGTCTATTCTACTGAATTCAAGTACAGAAGAAACATGAGTTGACCTTATTACAGATTCTGGGTTTACTGTCTTTAAAATAGATGGCTTAATTTCAAAGTCTTAATTGATGCTTTCCTCTCTTGGAGTTTAAAAAGATGGCTCAATAGATTTTCAGACAACATTCATGGCAGACCCAAAATCTTTAAGACCTAAAGTTTTTATATTCAACAAAACCATACTTTGTGTAAAGGTTGTTCAACTAAAGAAACATGTCTGTTAAACAGGTGAGAAAAATTCCATCCAATCATACGCTAGTATTCACTGTTTTTGAAAAATCTTCCCTTGAGCCATCATCTACACTTCAGTATTACTCCAGTTTCCACAGTCAAGCTTCAGACATTGGGCACTCCACAGTAGCAATTCCACTCCAGCCTGAAGTTCTTCCTGTGCCTCTACCAACAACTGAGCTGCTCTTCTTACTACGCCTCTGGACTGCCAAGCATAATGACAATGTATACCATTGCTTTATCAGGCTTTCTGCAGTCTAGTCTGTTCACATAACTGAATTCTCTCCCTTCTTGCACAGTCCTGGGGAGCAAATGCTGTCCTGATTTTCCTCTAATTTTATTGCCCTTTCCTTTTTATCTTAATTTCTTTTTTCTGTAGTCAACTTTTAATTGCTGAGATTCACTTTCTTTTTCTATTTGTTTAGTGTGTGTGTGTGTGTGTGTGTGTGTGTGTGTGTGTGTGTGTGTGTGTGTTTATCAGAGGGTGTGCCTGTGGAGACCCAGGGGTGACTTAAGGAATCACCCTATATTACTCTTCCTTCTCTTGGCTTTGCTCTGGAGTTTCCTAGGCTCCACCTTCCAGGGTCAGAAGTAGAGGTCACCATCATTTCCTTCTGACATTTCTACATGGGATCTGAGATCCAAATTCAGGACCTTCTTGTGAGGCAGAGGTTTAAGCTCTGAGCCATCTCTCTAGCCCTCTTTTTCTTTTTCTTTTCTTTTTTCTTAAATACTTTCATTGATTCCCTGTAGATTGGACTGGTATCTGTATCACAAACTTCCAAAATTTTGTCTCCAGTTATATTAGTCCATTTTGGTTGTCAGTCGTGATGATTTTCCTTCATTGTCAATTTGACTGGATTTAGACTCAAAATGGAAACATACTGGTATGTCTACTATGGTGTTTACAGAAATGTTTAATTGAATTCACCCACTCCAAATGTGGGTGGCACCATCACATGGGCTGGAGTCCTGGACTGACCAAGAGTGAGCTAAGTATCAGCACTCATCTCTCTGCCTCTGAATGAATTCAGTGTGACTAAGCTGCCCCCTCACTCTGTCCACGTGAATTCCCTACCATGATCGACTACATTCTCAAACTGAGAGTCAAAATAAACCCTTAAGTTACTTTGTCAGGTATTTTGAAACAGCAATAAGTAGATTAACTAACCCATTAATATTAGAATACCACAGGTCTGAAAAGTTTTAATGAGAAGAGGTTTGTTTTTGTTCACAGTTCTGGAGGTATAACTTTGATGGGCCACATCTGCTGATAACCTTGTTGAAACAGTAAAAGACAGTACAGGACATCTGTGTATGCTTGTCTTCTGATTTCCCTCTTCCTGCAAAGCCACCAGTAATTCAGTCATGGAGTTTCCACATTGATAGCTATTTCCTAATGACTTCCCAGAAGCCTCACCTCTAAACATTGTATTTGGATTATGTTTGCACCCTCTTAATACCTCACAACAGCAATTAAACTCTAGCATAAATTCAGTGGGACAACTCACATTCACAGCATGAGCTGAAGTCAGTGCTCTGGACTGTAACCACTTTCATGTTAGTGGAGCACAGACATCTCATTCTTTGGGAAGAAGAGGGAGGGACGTGTTGCTTCCTTGCCTGGACTGGTCTTTAATTCTTGAGCTCTAGCAGTCCTTGTAGCTCAGCATGCTCTGTACATTTCATTCTCTCCTCTCCACCTGAAACCTGTTACTCCTTTGGTCCTTACCATTTTAGTACATGACACTATCATTCCTGCACTGTTGGAACCTTGGGCCCTTGAAGCTACATTGTTTCCTGAACTCATTCCACACCGTGTAATCCTTGACTCCTACCGACTCTCCATTTTAGCAACTGTCCGTTCTCACACCTTTCCAGTTGAAGCAATGCCATTTCTTGCTTCCGTTGAGTTTTTCAATCTGAAGGGATTCAGAGTAGACCTGGAAGTGATTTTTTCAGGGAGGATTAGCTCAAGGGAGATGATGTATCCTCAAAATGGGTGGTGCCTTTCAATACACTTAGAGAATAAGCAGTGTGGCTACCCACCTTCGGATTTCTTTCCTGTGGGGCGTGTTTATTGCTGCGACTGACGTTCTGTGTTGACACTGAACTCCAGTTTCTTCGACCTTCCAGTATGGGCTGAAAATGAGCAGATTCTTCCAGGATCCTCCAGGACTCGTAGCACTGGATTGAGTGACTGAGACATCATTTCCTGACTGCAACTCCTGGTTTTCAGCCTTCCTTATGTATATAGACAACCAGTGTTGAACTACCTCATCCCCACCAGGTGCAGCAATTTAATAAATCTCTATTCATTTTATATGCACACATAGAAACGTGCATGTGTGTGCACATATGTATTCTTTTGGTTGAGGGAAAATTTTCACGAGGGGTATGTAGGTGGTATGTACTGTCTGTACTCATCCCCAGCCATTTCATCTTTATTTAAAAAAAAAATCTGGTTTTGTTTGTGAAGTCCACCTTCCTTTACCCAAAATGCACTTTTCCAATCCATTTCTGTTTTCTTAAAAGTTATTGGGTTAAGAATGCATCTGTACTCCAACTATAACTAGTAAGATCATTCTCCTGCTGTTGGACATTGTTATTTCTACATAAAAAGTCTGAAACTGAAGGGCCGTCTTATAGAAATCATGAGCAGCTCAGAGAAAGGCGAAGCAGAAAGATGGAAAGAGACTATGTCCTTAAGCAAGTAAATTAGACGAATTCAGAGATGAGTTAAAAAATTGCCTTATTATTTACACTAGTGTTGGGCTTCTGTTTTTTTTTTTTTTTTTTTTTTTTTTTTTTTTTTTGGCTAAAAGTCTCCTGATAATTTTAAAACTTTTTTATGTTCATCAGGGAAATATGAACCCAGCATACTGTTTGTTTCTGTACATATGACCTGTTTTCACAGGTTGATTGCCAGCAGTATTTAAAAAAATATTCTGAAATGCCTCTACAGTATGTCTAGCCAGTTTTCTCTCTTTATTCTTGGCCTTTATTCTTAATTTGGCAGATTTAAATTTCCCCACTACTAAAAGATTTTTTCAATTATTTCAATAGTTCTTGCATCTTCTTTTGATCCTTGTGATCTTGATTAAGTTTATGAACACCAAGTGCTGCTTTTCCTGAAGAAGCTATCAGGGCTGCCAAGCCATCATTCTGCTGCTCTCAAGTCAATGATTTAATAACTTCCTCCTCTTGCCTCAGACATCCAGTACTCTTCCCTCATTGTCTTCAAACCAGTGACTTGGATAATATTTTTCTGAGAGCTCTTCCTACCCTGCATCAGACATAAAGATGCACCTACTCATTTCTCCTTTCCATATCAGGTCAGTCATTTCCATAGAGTGTCCTTGGCTAATAGCTTCAGCTATTTATGCCTTCAGGACTTAAGTTGAGATCACAGACTTCTTGAATGACCCTTAGCCAGTGAGTAAGTATATAAGTCTACTGTATAAATCTATATTCTTCAATCCAAAGGTGGGCGTCTAACAGGCAGCCTTGTCCCAGATTCTGGGTGGGCAAAGACTGTTAAGGATAGCATCTACACCATGGTATGTGACTTCTTGACTCCTGTCTTTTCTTTTTTGTAGAAACCATTCCCCATACAAGGGTCCTGGGCCCTGGAAGAAAACCCACTACTACTTAAGCACTTCTGTATGGATCCATAGATTCGCGCAGCTCAATTTTCATCCATGACAACATTTTTGTTTGTTTTGTATTCCATAGATGGTAGTTAATACAGAAATTCAAAAATGGTCAAAGAGAGAAAGAGAGAAAGGGAGGAAGGATGCATGCTGCATGCAGAACCAGCTTTTTGAGCCTGTCACTGTTGGTCCGCGAGGTCCTAAGTGTGCCTCATACCTGGACAATGTAGAGGCAAGGGCAGTACTGGTTCTGGAGGCTCGGCGAGATAGCGCAGGGGTGAGGCGCCTGCTCACAAACCCGGTGACCTGTGTTTAATTCCCAGGAGCTTGCATAGTGGAAGAGAAGGTTGACCTCTGACCCCCACCCCTGCATCACTGCATGCAGCATGCATCCTTCCTCCCTTTCTCTCTTTCTCTCTTTCTCTCTTCCTCCCCTCCCCTCCCCTCCCCTCCCCTTCCCTCCTCTCCCCTCCCCTCTCTTAGTTTTTGACCTAACCATGACGTCCAGCCTCTGCTATCTACTCCACCTCAAGACACAAGGGATCATTGCAGAAGAGGGTATGGAAAGAGTGTGACAACCAGGTTGGGGGAGAAGGACCATCAAACAGTGTCCCACTGTGCATAAGGCCACTACATCCATGAACTCACTGTACCTATGTTTGCTAGTAAAAGACTCACACAAGATTTGGCCCCTCAACATCATGTCATGAATGAGGAAGGAACTCATGTGAACTTGCTCCTCTCTGAGCGGATGCTGATGGTCAGTGCTGGCTGGAGGAAGGGGACATACCTGCTTCATTGGTGCTATCATAGATACAGTGCCTAAGCTACAGGCAGTCCCAGGAACATGCCAGTGCAGGCAGCCACTTTGGACTCAGTGAGTCACATGGAGAAGAAAGGACATAAAAGTAAGAGGGAAATGTTGTGGGAAGAGGAAGATTTTCAATACAAGAAACAAGGGGAATGAAATTGGGAATGCCAGTTTCAGGCTGGAAAGATGGCTCAGGAATTAGGCCTCTGCCTTGCAAATATGAAGGACCTGCCTTTATATCTAGTCACCCACATTTGGAAGATTAAGAAAAGGGCTGGAGAGATGGCTCAGGGGTTAAGACCGTGTCTCGCAAGCAGAAGGTCCTGAGTTTGGATCCCAGGTCCCAATGTAAAAATGCCAGGCGGAAATGGCGGTGGCCTCCACTTCCAGCCATGGTGGGGTGGGCAGAGCCTGGAAAATCCCATAGCGAAGCAAGAAGAGATAAAAACAATCCAGGATGATTCCTGAAGTCACCCTTGGGCCTCTAATACACACACACACACACACACACACACACACAAATAAATAAATAAATAAATAAATAAATAAATAAATACAAATGTTGGACAGAATTGGCTGTGACTTGCACCTCTGGCCCTAGAAGACAGAGCCCTAGAGGCCCCAACAAGGTGTAAAGCAGTGTTTGGCCTCCAAAGGCACACCCAGTACCTTTTTCTATGCGTGTGCATGCACACAGATGCACACACCTACACGCCCCCACTCATGCACACATCAGCACCTGCATACACGCAAAAAAAAAAATCTATAATTTTATTGTATGAAACTGACAAATTAAAAAAAAATTCCCCTATAAACAATTTGAGCTTTTTGGTCTGTCTTAGTTCTGCTTCTTAGAAAACCTATCTTGCAACTCCCTCAAAATCCTTTAGTCTTACATTGTGCCTGCATGGACTTAATTGTGTGGGCTGATATTTGAGGTTAGACCTTTCAAGTGTACATGCCTCTAAATCACTCAAGGATCTTTCTTTTGAAGTTGTATCATTTTCTTACATCATCATTTTTCTCTGCATAGGATTAATTTCCCCAGCATACAAGCATATTGCATAATCTCTTATCCCAAACAGCAGATGGGAGCCAGTTATGATGGTGCATGTCTGTCTTCCCATCCCTGAGGATGCTGAGGCAGGAGAATCATTGAGAGTTTGAGGCTAGCCTGGGCTGCACAGTGAGATGCTGGTTAAAAAGATAAAGGATGAGGATGTAGTTCAGTTAGCATAGGGCACAAAATTCTTAGTTCAATCCCCAATATTGAGTAAGTGGGACATAGTGGCACTTTTAGTTTCATTGCATGTTGCTGCAACAAAAGGCCTGAGCCAAGCATCTTGTGGGGAAAAATTTTTAATTGATCACAACTCCAAGTCAGAGCCTATCACTGCAGGAAGTTATAGAGGCAGGAGCTTGCAGCAACTGATCACGTCACAGCAGAGGCAGAAGACAGGGACTTAGTGCATGCATGCTTGCCAACTCACGCTTTCCATCAGTATACAGTTCCAGACCATCTGCCTGAACCTATAATGGGCTGGTGTTTCCCACATCAAGTAAGGCAATCAAGATAGTCCCTCATAGGCATAGCCAGACACCTCGCAGATATCCTTGGATGCCTGCCTCCTAGGAACCAGTTGACAATACTAACCAGTGACACATGCATATAATGTCAGTACTCAGGAGGTGGAGACAGGAGGATCAGAAGTATGAGGTCATCTTCAGCTAGTTTGAGGCACACTTGGGAGGGGTGGGAGAGGATGAGAGGTGGGTATGAACTGTTTGCACATATGAAGCTGTCAAAGAATAAATGATTTACCACTTTCCTTCACCTATTTTATGGTTCTACTCCTCTCCATAGCAAAACCTTTAAAGTATTTTTTTACTTTATTTTTATACATGCATGTGTACATGTGTGTGTGTGTCCCCGTGGAGGATCAAGGGGGACTTTGGGAATCATCCTAGATTGCTTCCACCTCCTTTCTTCCCTCTGGGATTTCCCAGGTCCTGCCCACCAGGATGGGAAGTTGCAGGCCACTGTAGTTTTCAACTGGTTTTTTTTTACATGGGACTTGGGGGATCTGAACTCAGGACCTTCTGCTTATTAGGAAGAATCTTAACCCCTGAACCATCTCTCCAGCCTCCTTAAAGCATTTTGTGTCTCTCTTTCCTTTCCTTTTGTCTTGAGCCAAAACCAATTTGACTTGTGACCCTGATTGAAATCATTCTTGCCAGTCTCTACTTTGCTTCACTTTTGGGTCCTCATCTTACTTGAGGTCTCTGCAGTATGGGAGTCAGTTGACCTTGCCTTACTTTTGAAATGCTTCCTTCATTTAACTTTCTGGACATACTCTCCCTGTGTATTTTCCTCTCTCTTTACTGGCTGCCCTTGGACAGTCTTTTACTGAGTCATCCACACATTCCTGGCAGTGCCACACCCAGTCTTTGGATCGTCTGTCCATACTCATTTTCTAGGTGATTTCTCCTGATCTCATGACTGGAAGTATCATGAGTGTATTTCCAGTTCTCGTTTCTTCCCTGAACTGTAGATTCACATATTCAACTTGTGCTTGGATATTTCCTGGCATGCTCTATGTCATTATCTCTGCCTCACAGAGGGAGGGCATAAATTTTGATTATTTGCAATGAGCCCATTGAATCAAGACTTCCAATTTTTTATTAATTTTTTTATTTTTCTAAAAACATTTACAATCATATTGAGTACTCATCCCTGCTTCCCTCCATCTCCCTCCCTCCAATTCTGTTCCTTCCCTTTATCAATTCCTTCTACTCCTTCCCACCCTCCTGCCTGTGTGCTTCTATGAAGTCCACGGTTCACTGTGGCTTGTTTACTCTTGTGAGGGTTCAGGTTTCTGTGGCATATCAAGTTGGCTCTCTTTGGGCCACCCTATTCACTCCTCTAGGTTTAGACCTCAAGGTTTCACTGTATGTTCTTATCTTTCATGAATTCCTAGGTAGTCTATGGTAGCATGTTGTTTGTATATCAGTTATTATGCAGGTCTGGGAAGGACAAGTCTAACCGTAGTGAGTTCCTAGATGCAGTCCTGCCTGCGATGGAATGTCTTGTCCAACAGTGAACTTTCCCATCTTTAGGTTCTTACAATCTCACTGCCCCTCTTTCTGCAAGGTTCCCAAAGCTTTAGAATGGGGGCGAGATTAGGTTGGCCTGATTGTGGGTGAGCCTTGCTGGGTCACTGGTGCTATGCATTATGGTTAGCCATTGCTGTCCACTTCACTGCTCTTCCTATCACCCTAGGCTACATCCTGTTAGGGTGTTGAGATCCTCTACCTCTGTTGTATAAGACTTCTAGGCTTAATGCTAAGTGCTCTTCAAATCTATGGGTATAACAGCTCTTTACAGAGCATTTTGATGTACTGTATTCTTACCCATAGGTTCATTGGCTGTTTTCCCTACTGATCTATTTCCTTCCATTTTTAGGTTCTTGTTTTAGTTTGCAGTAACAGGAATGTGTTCCATTCTGATAAGCAGGTCTTGAGTTCAGTCAGAGAGCTGTTGGTTGTTTTCTTGATACTCATGCCACTATTACACTGGTGGTCACCTGTTGCCATGGTGATTTTTATTGCAACTTACAGATCTCACCTGTTGATGAGGCCTGTGATTGTTTCTCTCCCCCAGCAGAAGACTTCCAATTTTTAAGTGTGCTTTTATGCATAGCAAAAGCTAACTTTGCACAATTTTCTCTATTTTTGATTTTATATCTCTGCTTTCATTTTATTATATAATTTTCCAGAGACAGGCTTGAAGTTCTTTTAAAATAAAGTCATAACTGCTGAATACTGAAAATAATTGAGTACTTAGGGTAGCTATTTTCAGATATGTAATTTAAGTAATTTAGGGTGGCAAAGAAGCAGTTTTATCTTCTGATCGTGTGAAATGGTATTGATAAACTCTGAAGCTTCATCTGTATAATGATTCTGTCAGCGTTCAGTGTTGTGCTTATTAGCATTCACCTTCAAGAATCTGTTTTTTCATATTTTGGAAATGGAAACATCTTCAGTCTTGTGGCAGCACTTGTGTTTTCTACTTCTCAGAATTGCTAACAGTTATTCCATGGTTCTATCACCTGGTCTTTGCTTTACTTTATTTTATCTTATTTTATTTTTGATACAGGGTCTCATGCATCCCAATCTGACTTTGAATTCACTGTGTAACTGAGGATGATTTTGAACTTTCAGACCTCCTGCCTTCACCTCTCAAATGCTGACATTACAGGCATGCTTCACCACATCCAGTTTATGTGGTGTTGGGACTTGAATCTAGGATAATGTGGTGCACCCTCAGGCAAGGACTCTGCCAACTGAGCTGCATCTCCAACTCCATCGCCGAGTCTCAGTGTTTAATACTTGTGAATGTAAATTTGCTAGTGGCTGAAGACTTGACCCAGTTTCAAAGGAATCATGCTTCTTTGTCATCTTAAATGTGAAAAAAATTCTCTATAAAAATAAGCAATGCAGTAGTTATTACATTATCTATTTCAACAAGAAAACAGTTTTCTTCAGTACCAGTTTAAAAAAAAATCCAAGATGACTTGTCATTTTTGTTTAAATTGTGTGGCAAGACTATTTTTGTTTTAGAAAGATGAATTGTCCTTGTTTGCCTTTTACCATGTTTGAATACAGATGAATTGTAAGCTCTGGTGAAAAGTATTGAGCTTGCTTATTTTTCTCTAAATATTATCCTGTTTGGATGATTAAGCATGAATGAGCTCATAAAGATGGACACATAGATCAATGGAACAGAATTGAAATATTTTAGAAACAGCACCACAGAAATTCATTGGAAAAGAATAGTCTTTTCAAAAAAAATTTTTTAAGTAAGTGGATAGTCATGTGAAGAAGATAAAAGCTTTGATTTTCTCTTCACACCGTATATCAAAATTAATTCAAAACATCAAAATATACAAGAAAAATCTTTGTAACCTTTGAACAAGGCACATAGAAAGAGCTCCGAGATATGAATAAAAAGCTGGAAAAAATAAAATTCTTCACTGTTGAAACCATAGAAAGATGAAAAGGCAAGCTATAGCTTAAGAAAAAGTATTCACAAAACATTTTTCCAACAAGACATTTATATTCCAATCAAATTAAGAACTCTTACAATTTAAGAGAAAGATATATGACAAAACAAAGTAACAACAACAACAACAAAAGACAAAGCAATCACACAGGCACTTAACAGAAAGGAACTTAACTCATTAGCTATATGAGGACTGTATTGTTTTCCTTCATCCTTGCCAGCACTAGCATTACCATCACTATCTGCTATTAGAAGAATCAGGTTTTTATTTCTGATTCTGGATCAAAATTTCTAAACCACAACACAGTACTACTGCACTCCTATTTGAATATCTAAAAGACTGTATGGTTAAGTGTTAGTGAAGATAGGACTGGAATATGTTGCTGGTGGGACCATGAAGTGCTTTGGACGATGTTTTTTTTTCCACCCAGCAATTCTATTCCTAGATGTTTTCCTGAGAGAAATGAAAATATATGTCCATACAAAGATTTTGCACATTCCTAGCAGCATTGTTTGTAAACCAAACAATAGACAAAATTCAAATAGCCATCAACTGGTGACCACATAAATACAATGTAGCATATGTATTCAGCAGAAAATCAATTCAACAATCCAGTGTTCTTATCCTTGGAACTATTTGGATGGATCTCAAAAATATCATGGCAAACTGATAAATAAATCGGGCACAGAGATGAGCTATGAATATGGAATTATGGAAAAGGTAGAAGTGTTTTTCCTGCCTCTCTTGGTAGGCAGACAGGAGAAGGCTTGACTTCAGAGAACAGAAAGGGAATTTGGGGAATCGATTAAAGTATTCTAATACTTCAGATTCACAGTAGATGAAATTTATGGAATATAAATTATGTTTCAATGATGCTTTTAAAGGTGTGCATAGTAAATCTCAATGAGATTTGGAAAAAGGATTGATAGTCATCAAAATGTTTTTTATAAGCATGATTTTCAAATGCCTAACTCCATTTTCTGTGAAACATAATTGTCTTTGTTAGAATAGCTATAATACTTTTAAAAATATATAATCACATTTTAAGTAACATCTCTCATATGAACAATTATGGACTGAATTATAGGATTATTAATATAATCACATCTCCAGCAAAACTCTATTATTTGATACTTAATTGTTTTGTGGTCTCATGTCTGTAACAAATCAGGAATGTGGAAATAATCAAAAAGTTTACCAATGTAGCTGATTTTGAGACTATAATGTCTGTACATTAAAGTTATAAATATATCAAATTACTGTGAATAGCAGTGCATTTGCTAAAATGGAAAGTACATGGAAGATGAGGATGTCTAAATAAATAAATCTACACTGGGCCATTATTTCTTTTTCTTCCTTGCCAACACTAGCATTATCATCACCATCTACTATTAGAAGAATCAGATTTTTAGTTCCGATTCTGTATCAAAATTCTAACAATATGGCTCTAGTGGAAGTCCAAAACAATGGCATTTCTGTTAACAAAGAAATGAGCATATTGCCAACAATCAATAATGCATTTCACAAATTGTTTCCTAGAATAATGGTGCTTTATAATAGCAGTCATTTAACAGGAATATAGGAGTCGTTTAAGATTGAAAGTAATTTCCAGTGCTGTATATAAAAATACCTTTCTTTTTACACTAAGCCCAACACAGTTTAATTTGTAGTTAAAAAGTGCACCCTCGAAATGTCATTCATTCTGTGAGTGTTGTTTCGAGGGATGCTTTACCTCTTAGATCAAAATTTAAGCAAGCTAAATGAATGAGGAAAATGCAATAACTATCTTTGGTGTTAAAAAATGCACCTCTCTAGGTCTTTGCCCTAAAATCCAAGTGCTCCAAACAGGTTTGTATTCCTCTTTAAATTCATGTGAAAATCCTAACCCTGAGCTAGGTGTGCACCAGTAATCCCAGCTCTCAGGAAGCTGAGACCAGGGTGATTTTGAGTTCAAGGCTAGTCTCGAAGGTCCTTAAACACTATGTGACGTGTCTAAATACCTAAGGTCTAAGGTTTTAAAAAAGGTTAACTGAGATTTTTGACCATGTGCCCTGACCATCAGAGTTAGTGTTCTTATAAGAAAGGTCACCAAAGAGCTCACTGCTCTCTTACTGTGTGCAACAGTGTAGAACAGACTTTGAGGGAAGGTCCCTGTCCATGTAATACGCAGTGAGAAGGTGGACCACTAAAAGCGAGGAAGAGGGAAGTAAGTTGGATCTGCACTGAACAGTATGTAGACATCAACTTTTGTTTACTTGTTTACTATTTTTTTCTTTGTTGACAGGAGCTCACTGTGTAGCTCAGGGTACCATTCCCATTCTCTCCATCCTCCGGAGGATGTGGAGTGTTGAGACTATAGGTGGGCACCACCAAGTTGGTGGTTATTTAAAATTGCTGCTAATCATCTACAGTTAGAATTGTAAAGCAGCCCAAAGACAATGAAAGACAACAAGACTGTAGAACTTCCACCTTCCCAGTAGTCTTATAACCTAGAAAGATGTGCTACAGAAAATGAACACATTAAATGAACCTTAAAACACATTTGCTTCCTAAGAAAGGACTGTTTATAGGCCACATGTGCAAACTGATTGTTCAGATAACTTTATTTTATAGGGAGATTCCTAAAGGATATAGTGAAATTACTAGTTCACAGGCTTCTCTTCCTGGGAGGGAATTTTATGACTATAACTATAATTCATGTTGATCATAGATGATCTTAGTTCTTAGTCCTAATTGCTGAACTACATAGGTGTGGGTGGTCTCCATACACATGAATTTGTTTTCCTGCAATTTTTCTATGTACCTAATGCAGGAATGCTTTCTGTTCAGGAGGGCTTTAAATTAGGAATGCTGGTCCAATCAGTGTCCTGCTTTTTCCAATTTCTAATGCTGCTAAGGCTTAGGATTCAGGAGGCTAAAATTCACAAGCAGGCCTTTTTACTTTCTAAATACTTTCCTTGAATAATGACATTTCTGATTTTCTTAGGGAAGAGAATAGTGGACATTAAAAAAATTTTAGTTTATATTCTTAAAAACATGAGTGATGTATATATCTAAGGAAAGTTACTTATTAGAATGGGTCTTGCTTTAGGAGAGGAACGGGGACAAGATCTGACTCTAGCCCAGGCTGGTCTAGAACTGGAATTCACTATGCGATCTTGTGGCAGTTCTTTCTTTAGCACCCTTCTCCCCTCCCCGAGTGTACTGAGATTATTAGTGTTAGCAACATGTTTGCTTTAGAATGAATTTATTTTGCATAGAGGCTATTTTTATTTTAATTAATTAATTTTTGGTGTGTGTGTGTGTGTGTGTGTGTGTGTGTGTGTGTGTGTGTGTGTTGAAAAGAGCATTGTGTGTGCCTATGGCAGGCCAAGGATGACTTCAGGATTGCTCAACCTCCTTATTGCTCTGCTCTGGGATTTCCCAGGCTCCACCTTCCAGGGCCACTGCTATTTCCTCCTGGTGTATTCACATGGCATCTGGGAGTCAAAGGTTCAACCCCAGAGGGTGTTTTTAATTGGTTGCCAGTTTTATCAGTCCCTCCTTTTCCTAATGGGCTGACTGTTTTTATTTTTTCTTTTTCCCTATTCCTAAAACATGAGAATATTTCTGTGTTACCTCATCTATTGTATAACTTTTCTAGACCCTAGGTGTTCAAGCTGTTTTATATTCCTGTGTAGTTTCCTTAACCTAAGACCACATAATCTATTCTGGAGCCATCAGTACACTTGTGTGTTCTATCCGTCACTTACTTCTTTGTGCTCCTTTGTAATAAATCGGGATCTGGGAAGATGACTCAGTCAGAAATGTGACTGTCATGCAAGCACGAGGATCTGAGCGTGGATGCCCAACATCTGCCTAAAAATTTTGGTAGCGCCAACCTGTCATTCTGATGCTGAGAGGGCAGAGACAGAGCTGGAGGCCTAAGGGCTTGCCAGACCTGGTGAGCTCCAAGTTCAATGACAGAACTTGTCTACAACAAAATGTGGAGAGCAATTCAGGAGCACACCTGACATCAACCTCTGGCCTATCATGTGTGCACACCCATGGACACATACATGCACAAAAATAAGATCCCGTTTATTAGGGCAAATGACATCTGTATTTCTAACTTTTAAAATGTACGTTAGTTATAGATACTTCATAACTACTGAATATTTCCATAAAGTTGGGCTGATAGTTTTTTATTTTAATATATTTTATTAGCATATGTTAATCATGTTAATCATATGTCATCGTGGATTTTGTTATGAAATTTTCATGTAAGTATATATTATAGTCATATTTACTCTCTCTTACTCCTTCCTACTTATTTCCTTTCCCTTCTTAACTAGTCTCTCTTCTGCTTATTTACGTATTTGTTTTTGAGACAAGATCTTTAGCTCAAAGTGGCATGGAACTCTCTATGTAGCCAAGAATTTCGGTTTTGTTTTGTGAGACAGAGCCTCAAACTCACTATGTAGCAGAGAATGACCTCAAACTCCTGATCCTCCAGCCTTTACTTCCTGAGATTTAGGATTATAGGGGTAGAACACAGCATACAGTTTGGGGGCATACTGGGCATTGAACCCAGGGTGTTAAACATACAAAGCAAGCACTCTAGTAACTAATTATATACCCGGGGCTAATAGTTTTTAATAAACAGTAATTCAAACATTGAGAATATTGGAAAATATTTTTTCTTCATTAGCAGGATGGATTTACATACTGCAAAAGTATTGAAAGTTTCATCTATTTTTTAAAATTTTACTTTATTTTTACAAGTGTGTCTGTGTAACTGTGTCTGTGTGTATCAGAGGATACAGTGTACACTTGTGGGAGCCCAAAGGTGACCTTAGGAATCACCCTGAATTCCTTCTATCTCCTATTTGCTTTGCTCTGAAGTTTCCCATTTTTTTTTTTTTTTTTTTTGCTTTCCAAGACCTGAAATATAGGCCATTGTCATTTTCTCCAGATGTTTTTACATGGGACCAGGGATTCAAACTCAGGACCTCCTGCTTTCAAGGCAGAAGCTTATCTCCTGAGCCATCTCTCTGGACCAGTCTCATCTGTTTTTATATTTGAATTATGTTGATAAATGCATTAGCTAATACAGCATTTATTAATACATTTACTGTATTTTTCTGCTTTCAAAATTTTGCTGTATGCATCAGACAGTTTGAATTTCCAAGTTAAGCAACTGATTTAAAAGCCTATAGTTTAAAGAAACCTTGAGCACAGTTGGCTCCAATTACTGGAATTTAAAAAAATACTCAAAATTGCAAAAATGAGAGAATTTGTATGACCTTAATGGGCAGTTTGGTTATACGAATATTTTTGAAAGAAAGTAATTTTTTCCTGATTATTTCAAAAGAAGCAATACCATTAGTGAAAGTGTTTTCAATTTATTTTCAAAAATAAGATCAAAAATAAGATCATATCTGTGCTATACCTATAGGAAATATCTCATATTTAAAATTTACCTTTAATACCAAATTACTCATCTTTCTGGAGTAGAGCCATAGATAACATTAGAAACAACTAATATCCTAAGAAGTTACTTGTTTGGATTTAACTAGCATTTAATGAACATCTCTCTATATGGAATCAAATAGTCTCAATTTGGTCCTCTACCAACTGGGTATTACACAGTCTACCAGCTGGGTATTACAGTCCATCCTGTAATACTAGCACTTGGGGAGTGGTGATAGGAGGATTGCCCATTTAAGACTAGCCTCAGATACATGGCAAGTTCAAAGCCTACCTGGGAAACATGAAACCCTGTCTGAAAAATATAACATCAAAAAATGTTCAAAAAGTTCAACCATTCTGTTCTTACTGGGCAGAATTGTCCCTTCCCAAATTCACATGCTGAAATTCCCAAGCACCATTACATCAAAACATGATGTATTTTCGAGACTGGGTTAAAGAGGCAATAGAGTTAACGTAAGTCTGATTCAACATGATAACCTATTGTCCTTATAAGGAGATGGAGCAAAGACACATGGAGGAAAGACTGTGTGAGAATATGAGGAAGACCAGCCAACCAGAAGATGCCACAGAAGACAGCCACCCTTGATTTTGGACTTCTGACTCCAGGACTTTGTAGACATCTACTTCTCTTCTTTACCCTCCCAATCCATGGGGTTTTGTTAAAGCACCCTAGCTAGTTAATACATCCTAAAGATATGCTACATTCTTTGTGTGGGCATGAATAGCTCTACAAGTTTTCTAAGTTTTAAGGAACGGTTGTACTAGGATTGGAATTTATTCAAACCTGATTCAAACCCAGGTTTCTGACCATGAGTCTAGGGTTGCATCATCGTCTAAAACAAACTGGCAGAATAATGGGGAAAGCACTTTGGAAAGCAGTTAAGTAGAAGAAGGCACTCAGATGAGTGCTACTGAGTCCAGAAAAATCTCACAATTACTCCCTTTCTGTTCTTGGCAGCAAAATGAGTCCAGCTTGATTCCCATATTGGCAGGTTTGGGCCTCAGCTGGGTAACAGGAAGAAGCCAGTCCATGAATATGGTAGGTGGGAGGACTTTGGATTGTGGCAAATAAATAGAGAATGAGTTGCACATGTTTCTTTGTTAGTGTACGGGAACTAAAAAGCATATGTATGGTGGACAATTATAGCTAGAATTAGCTATTCACTTTTTATATTTAGCTTAGCCTTCTTTTCAAATTGTTGAAAGTGTTCTTATTCCTACTCACTGGTCTATGATGTATACAGACACTTTAAAAAACTATAAGCCATGGTTTTCTTCAAATGAAGAATAAGGAAAGTTTCTCTGGGCAACTATCAATGAAGATGGAACCAGGGACCACATACAAGTAAACAAGCAACTGTTTTTTTTTTTTGTAATATTATTTATGGTGTATATAAAATACTATATATATTGGAAGTTAACATTTGATCATAAGAAAATTCAATGAATGATATAATTGGGAATATGTAAGCAAACAAAAGAAAGAAGCAGAGAATTCTCGTTTGTCCTCCAAAGAGTGAGGTCTAGTGTTTCCCAAATTACTCTGCATGGAACATTCTTTCTTTACCTCCTGTCTCCCTTTGTCTACTCATTTATCAGTTTCAGTCTTAATATCTTGCCCAAAGACAAATCTTCCTTTGCTTCCTAAGTGCTGAGATTATAGATGTGCACATTATGCCTTCATAACCAGCCTATCAATAATGAAAAATTTACCTATAATCCCAGACCTTGGGAGGCTGAAGCTGGACGATCAGGATTCAGAGTTTGAGGGCAACTTGGGCTCCATGTTGAGATCCTGTCTCAAACAAACAACCAGAAGGAGGGTGCGCCTCATGGAAAGAGGTTGGATGTGTGGGGCTACCACGGGGCCATGAATCTCAGGGACAGACTCGACTGAGGGCCTCAGGAGCCTTCAGACAAGGGTGCAGTGCAATGAAGACGGCTCTGAATAAAGAGAAACATAACTGGATTAGCAGGTGCTTGGTGACATTCTGTTAGAGAGTGCGTGACAGAGATGGGAGGGAGCCCAATGGGTAAGTCTTGAAGCTCAGGCAGGAAGACCTGAGTTACAATCCGCAGAACCCACATAAAAGACAGGTATGGCAGCATGTTATCTATGATCACAGTGCTCCTGCAGTGAGATGGGAGGCAGAGACGGAATCCCTGGAAGCTCATAGACCAGCTAGCTAGCTTGCTATACACAGTGATGAACAACAAAAAGAGAAGCCCTGAATCCAAACAAGGTGGCAGGTGTGAATGGACACCTGAGATTGTCCTCTGAAACACTGGCTGTGAAATTAGGTATGGCATGACCTCATTTCCAGAAGACAGCTGTGACAATGACTACACTGCAGCCTCCTGACTTTAAACCCATTCTTGTATACAGTGATGTGTTAAAGACATAGGCTGAGAAATGTTATTGCTAGGCAGTTTTGCTGGGTGACCATTATACAGCATGTCTGTACAAACTGTAACAGGTATGTCAGGAGCCAATGTCATCTCAGGGAACCACTGGCATGTGACCTTTGTTAGGAAAAATTATGTGGTACAATTGTACTGTTCTGTGGTCTGTGACTCATTACTGCCTTGCCATGGGGTTCTTTGTTAGGATCTATCAACAGAGGGTGCTAGAAGGAGACTGTGCTTCCTCTAGTTGTGTTTTGTCAATCTGGCTGTGGCAGTTGGTTCCAGAAACTGCAGTCAAATTCACACATACTGCTTTCTCTCTCAGACATCAGCAACAATCAGCTGATATCCACTTACAAGATGTTTGTATCTCAGTCCTGTTTGGGACCCCCTTGCCTTTAGTCAAACATCCCAGTAGCATCCCTCTCCTTGAGTTGTTGCCTCCCAGAGATTCTGCTTCAGGATGTTGGCCATAATTGTAGCAGAGGAGGGCACGCCCAGGATGTAAACAGTCATGATAAAGTAATGACACACTCTGAGAAAGAACTCGTTTGAAATCTAAGTGTTTTAGAATCATTAATCATTGCTGCACCAAAATCCCAGACCCAAGCAGGGGAGAAAAGGCTCAGTGGCTCACATTTTAGTTCATCATTGCCAGTAAGTTATAGTGGTGGGAACTTGAAGTGGCTGGTCATATCACCCTCCACAGCAAGAGTAGAGTGCAATGGTGCCATGTATGAGCTCTGCTAGCTGTCTCCAGCTTTATGTAACATAATCTCAGACTCTCTGCCTAGGGAATGGTCCTACAATTGGCTGGGCTTCCTACATTCATTAAAACACTCAAGACAGTCATTCACAGGCATGCTTAGAGACCAAATGTTAAACTAGAGAATTCCTCTCAAGTGTGCCTGGATGCTCACCCACGGGTCTACAATTAATACTAACCATCATAATAAAGGAAGCATTTGATAAGAGGGAGGCTCCTGCCTGCTTGGACTGAGGTGGGAGAGATGGTTTACAGAGGATATAATTTGATTCTGCTTGTTCCCCACCCCCCTTGTGTAAATGATCAAGTCAAGTGAAGAAACATCCCTGTGAGACTTCAGATCAAGTCACAGCCCAAACCAGTTTTATAGCTCATGGATAATCCTACTGACAACCTGAATAGCCAGTGAACTAAGCCCTTTGAGATGCATGAAAATGATACACAATTCACATTTTTGTATGTATAAATAAAAGTTTCTACTGTATCACAGCCACACTCATCTGCTTACGTACTTCTTAGGGCCACTTGTAGGATACAGCAGCAGAGTTGGGTAATGGCCCACAGACCTGAGTGAAAGGGTGAGTTAAGGACAATTGGAATTGGTCCTTGAAGGACCAATGATGTGTTCTTGTGTCTTCTCAGCAGCCCATCTAAAAGATGGGTTTGTTGGATATAATAGACATTTCCTCTGTAGAAAGTGAAAATTGATGGGGCAAGTTATTGGAATTTTGATCCCTCTTGGTTAGAAAAGCTGTTTGGAGACTACATTTTTTCAGAGGGTCATGCATGGGGAGAGGGTTACCAGGAGGCACACAAATTTTCAAGGGAACTAATGGCAGTGTGGCTGTGAGAGAGAAGGGATGTTAATGACAGGAACTGTACAGATGGTAATGGAATATGTGAAGTGGGATCCTGAGAGGGTTGTTATTTCTTCTTACTGTTTCAGCAGAGGACAAGAAACTTGTTTCTAAGAGGGATCTGTGAGACAGTGAACACACTTCTTCCTTCCCCTGTGGATATCCACTAGAACATTTTACCAGTGGCTGGGTTGCTTTGTTTACAAAATGAGATTGAGTTCCAACTCTGGTTTATTTTTTTCCCCTTGCTTCTCCTGCATCATGAATTCCCAAGATGTGTAGTGATTCTTTTCTTTTCAAACTTCCTACCTCTTATTTGAATCAGGACCTTTCTGGGATGCTCTGCAGGGGAGGTGGAACCTGTCTTTCTGTCCATTGCTCAGAATCCATTTATGAGACAGGTAGGTGTTAGTCTGGCAAATATTAGATTTGCATATCTAACTTTTCCCATGAGCAGATCTCAAGGTACACATACAGGGGGTAGGTCCTATTTTCATTACTGATCTGGCTTTAGTAGAAATCTCAGTACTTCACACAATATTAGACAGCTACTGGACTCTGCAATAAAGATGATACATAAATGACATACTCTTTTGGTCTCTTGTCTTCGATCTCTGTTTGAATTTGGGGAGGATTGGGTGATTGACATCCCATGGTCCTCAACACTTATGACTGTCAGTTTTCATAAAGACAGCATATGTTGTGATGTGCTTAGTGTTTGGGTCCCTCAAAAAGATTTTGGGCCAGACAGGAAGAACTTACATGCAATGCAGGAAGCAAAACCTTGGTCTCTTAACCAGGTTTCTAGTACAGTCACATTCTGTAACACATTTGCTCATTTCTGCCCCACAGCTGATCTACCCAGAAGACTTGAGATGGGGAGAGGAGGTATTTTCCCGCTTCAAGTGTCCTAGCCTAACTTAGTTGTTAATTTCATACTACAAGATACCATCTTTTCCTCTTTGCAAACAGACATTGGTATATCATTCTATGACTTAGCTGGATTCCACCTCCATACTTTCAAAGACTTCACTTTCTCTCTGTCTCTCTCCTCCTCATTCTCTCTCTTTCAATTTGCCACAAATTCATTATAATTACATTTGGATTTATCATAATTTACTGTAAGGGATGCAAAAGAAATAAGGGATTTAGTTTTTGTAGGATCTATAGGTCCCTCCTAGTCTTGAGGAGGTCAAGATTAAGTGAGACAAAGAATCTACATAGTTCATCACAGGAATAAATGCTCAGGAAGGCCATATTATCACAGTTGACGTATTATCACAGTTTGGATGTGAGTTGTCTCCACAGACTGATGTATTTGGATGCTTAGCTGATGTTTAATATTTGGAGAGGATACGAGGATGGAACTTGCCACAGGGAGCAGGTCTTGAGGTTTGGACACCCCGCCCTACTTGCACTTTGCTCTTACTCTCTGCATCTATGATGACAGCTGTGACCTGAACCCGTCCTCTGTCACCTGCCATGTCTTTTCTACCACAATGGACTGTATCTCCTCACTGGAAATGAAAGCCAAAAAAATATCCCTTTTCTCTCCTTAAGTTGTGTGTGAGTGTTTCTTAAAATTTCTGACTATTTAGTTTTTGTCTGTCTGTGTGTGTCTGTGTGTGTGTGTGTGTGTGTGTGTGTGTGTGTGTGTGTGTACACTCTATGTGAATAATGCAGGCACATGTATGAAGGTAGGAGGATAACTTTGGGGCCTGTCTTCATCTTTTGCCTTGTTTGAAATCTTGGTCTCTTGCTTTCTTGTTCAGTACTGCATGATATAAGGTTAGGTGGTCTGAGTTTCAAGAGATTCACCTCTCTTCATTCCATTTCCCATAGAAGCACTTGGATTATAGATGTATGTTGCCATGCCTGATTTTTATATGGATCATGGGGATTTGAACTCTTGCTTGTGCAACAAGTGCTTTACCCACTAAGACAGCCTCAGCCCCTTCCAGAATATTTTCACTTTCCATGTGCATTGTAGTTCCCCTTCAGTGAAAACCTTTGTCCTCTTCCACATAAAGAAAGGAAATAACTAAAAACAGTTAAGTGTAGAGTTGAAAAGTTGCCTTCAAATAGCATATGTCAGCTGAGTGTCTGAAAATATGGAGCTGATCCTTAGAGTAAATCATTGCTAATGGTTTTCCCCTTGAAGGTTGTACGATGTTGGTAATGATGACTCAGGAGCCTCCAGTCGCTAACAGCCCTTGATTCAATATTGCTTGTGAAAAATTTAACTGTTATTTTAGCCTTGCCCGATTGAGTGCTTACAGGATATTCTTGGAAAAGTTTGTTTTGCCTAGTTGGCAACATTAAGAAAGGGGAAGACGGATTTCCCTACGCTTGCTTTCAAGATCACCTGGAGGTTCCCTGGCTCTTGTTTCATTACTTTCCTGCTAGTTCCCGTATGTCACCGATCATGTATCATCCTACCATCAAATAAGTTCAAAAATAGCAAAACAAAAACAAAACCCCACAACACACTTGCTCAAAATCTGAGTTCTTCAGAAAATTTCTGAGAAGCTACACTTAATCTAATATTTGAGTCATTTAAATGAAATCTTAGAATATTGATTTGCATATACACATTTTAAAATTATTTTTTATTTCTGAATGTGTCTTCAGTTTCCCTGTTTACTTAATATCCCTACCTAGAACAGGCAGTCCTGGATTGGCATCGTCTCATATTTTGGCTCATCTGTTTTCTTATCAGGTCATTAAGGATGAAAGTGGTTCTCTGTCATTAGGTTTTCATGAGTGTTGGTATTAAAATACGGATGTATTTTTACATTCTGAAACAGTAACTGCTTGGTAAATGTCTGTGATAATTATTATCTGTGTGTTTTTGCTTTTCCAACGGGACAGAGAAGTATGTGAGGAGATCTGGATTAAGCCAGTTTGGGTCCCAGTTTTAAGTTAGCTTATGACTGTGTGTGGCATCTTGAGAATTTCAATTCACTTTTGAGCTGCCACTTTATCTGTAAATAATACAGTTCACTGTTGTTGAAAGTAAAGCACTATTACATCCTTTTACCTACTAATGGATTATCAAACAGTAACAATAACATTTATGAAGGCCACTCTTCATAATTTGAAGGACAATTCGAAGGCCGATATGTCACAGGAAGTTTCAAAGGAAAAAACAAGCACGTGTTCTCTCCCATGGAGAAGGAAAACGTCTAACACAATCAAGCCAACCAAGCACAATGAGGTTCTGATAATATATGCAAATTAGCACGGCTCTTTCCATGCCCATTGATGGTTCCCAGTGTGGATGTGTAGGAATTTCCAATGAGAGAGCCTTTTTCTTAGTATTTGTACAAGTCAGCACATCTCTAAAGTCCGATTAAAATATGGTCTTGTTTTAAAGACACTGGAAAATGGTCACAAACTACTCAGTTGCTCAGAAACTAGGGGATTAAAAACCCTCTTTTCTAACCCAGAGCAGGCATTTCAGACTTTCCCCAAGAGGGCGAAGGCGAAGCATCCTCAAGTCGCCTGAACTGGGGCAGAAGCAGTCGCAAAAGCGTCTCTTCCAGCATCGGCAGCACCTTCCTCCAATACCTAGATGGACACTAGCTGCTGGGGCCAGCCGGGCCCAGGATGGGAGGCGGCAGCCTGGAAAGCTCCAGCACTGAAGGGGTTACAGCTCCCCAGGAGCAGGAGGGGGAGAGGGGGAGAGAGGAGGGAGGAGGGAGGGAGCAGAGGAGGAAGGGAGCAGAGGAGGCAGAGGAGGGAGGGAGCAGAGGAGGGAGAGGAGGGAGGAGGCAGAGGAGGGAGCGAGCAGAGGAGGGAGAGGAGGGAGGAGGCAGAGGGGAGCGGGTAGAGGGAGAAGGGAGGAGGTGGGAGGGGGAGGGACTAGCAGGAAGGGAGGAGGGCAGCGAGGCCTGAGAGCCGAGACGGCCCCGCCCCCCGAGCCCAGCCAGCGCCCCGCCCCCTCCGGCCTGCTCCCGCCCCTCGGCGGCCCGCGGCCGCACCTGCCGCGCGCACACGCCCCCCCGCACCGGGCCTCGGAGCGAGGGGCCGCCGCCCTCGGCACGCGCCCGCCGCGGTTCGCCGCACCTCCGGGGCCTGGGCTCGGGCTGCAGCCGCCGCGCTCCTTCCCGCGGGCCGCGAGCGCCGCGTCACCCCCGCCGGCCGGCCCGGCGCGGAAGAGCAGGCGAGCCCGGGCCCGACGCCAGGGCGCTCCCGCCGCCGCCGCCGCCGCGCTCCCGCGCCCGCGAGGACGGTCCCCGCCGCTCCTCCCGACTGCGCCCCGCGCCGCCTCGGTCCTCGGCGTCCTCAGCCCTCCGCGTCCTCCTCGGCTCTCAGCATCCTCCCAGTGCAGCATCCTCCCAGTGCAGCATCCTCCCAGTGCAGCATCCTCCCTGTGCAGCATCCTCCCAGTGCAGCATCCTCCCTGTGCAGCATCCTCCCTGTGCAGCATCTCCCAGTGCAGCATCCTCCCTGTGCAGCATCCTTCTCAGCCCTCCAGGTCCTCCCCACTCCTCATCATTCTTCCGGGCCTTCACCGTCCTCCCCAACCCTCTGAATCCTCCCAACTCTCAGTGTCCTCTTCAGCCCCCAGAGTCCTCCCTCCTGCTCAGTATCCTCCGGGGGCCCCCCGACAGTCCTCCTGGGCGTCCTCCCCGCCCTCGCCGTCCTCCTCGGCCCCCAGAGTCCTCCCCGGCTCTCGGCGTCCTCCTCGGGCCTCCGCTCCCTCCTTCTGCTCGTCAGCAGCACCGGCCCGTCCCCTCCCGTCACGCCCCACCCGCGAGGAGGCCTCGGCAATTCAGGGGAGTGGCTGTGGGGACGCGGCGCCGCCGGGCCGGCCCCTCTCGGAAGACATGGTCTGCCCCCCATTGTAAAAGCTGCACCCCCGGAGGAAGCGTGCGAGCGAGGGGTTCCTGGTGCAGCTACAGGGGGACTGCTGGAGCTGAAGCTCTGGCTTCAGATTTTAGGGTGGGGTGGGGAGGACTCTGGATTTTGGGGGGGAGGGGGTGGCGGAGTGGACGACGAGGAGGACCCAGCGAGGGAAAGGACTCTTGGGGAGGGAGGGGGGCGTCGGTCGCGAGACTATGGGGAAGGACCAGGAGCTGCTGGAAGCGGCTCGCACTGGAAATGTGGCTCTGGTGGAGAAACTCCTGTCTGGCCGGAAAGGAGGGATCCTGGGCGGCGGATCCGGACCCCTGCCCCTGTCTAATCTGCTAAGGTAAGGACGCGCACCTGCTCGGGCTAGCACACCTCCTTACACCTGGCCTATGGATACTTCCTCCTTCTCCTCTTCCTCCTTCTCTCAGTCCTCCCCCCACCCCCGTCCTCCTCTCCTTCCTCCCGCGCCTCTTCATCACAGCGATCGCACCTGGAGACTGTCAGCGATCACTGGGGAAAACAGTGTGTGAGCTGCCCTGTCACACGGATGCTACCTCGGAGTGTTTGAGTAATTTGCAAATAGCCTTGCACCCATGCGCCAGGCAGCTACTTTGCTCCGAGCCGTGGTGCAGAACTTGTACGTGTACTAGTGTGGCTTGCAGAAAATCGGCATGCCACCTGCTTTCCATCACTGTCTGTGATTTGCAGCTTTGAAGCCAACACCTCCTCCCCAACCCCCCGCGCGCGCTTTTCTGTTTCCACGAAATTTGACAGAGAAGCTGTGGCTCACATGCAGGCGATTACCTAGCCAAAGTCACAGCCCGGGTGGGATTTGCAGCTTTCTTCCCCTGCAGAAGGCGTTTGCTATGCTGTGGGTTAGGATCTTACCAAAGGAACACAGAGAACCCTCTGAAGAGATGCTATAAAACTCACGTGAGCCTGGCTAGGCGGCTTTCTTTTTGCCTTACTTTCAACTACCTGGACTGAGCTTGGTGAAACTCAGGATGCGGGGTGCCAGATCAGGAATGGGATAACGTGCGGGGAAATATGCTAAAGGCCTTTAAACGTGAACATGTTGCAGGTGAGACAAGTGTTGCTTGGAGAATCGTTCTACAGTGACATTTAAAAAAAAAGTCAAGGTCTTTATTCAGCAGGCAATAGCTTAGACTTAGCAGGGTTGATTTGCATATTCTAAACACTACTACAAGTTGAATTGGACAAATGAAATCACTCGGGACAAAGGAAACCTGAAGAGAATGCACTAAATAAGATTCAAGGAAAGGGCTTTAGTTTCCCCAGTTGTGGCTGTACAGCTAGTTGGTCCTAGATATTTTTGGAAGCATCAGTTGTCATTCATCTCCACTTCAAAACATCTCTTACATTATAACTATGCTTGTAAAAGTATTTGAAAGTCCAAGTGAGTTTCTTGTTTATCTTTTAAAAATTACTTTATGCTACTATTGACAAGTATGCTTAATGCAAACTTTTGGTTGATGATATTATAATTTTTTACATGTTGTAGTGATCAAACAGTGAAGTTTCAGTTAATAGGGAAATGAAAAGTTTATATTATAGTGAAATGAGCATGGATGGAAAATGGTTGTTGGGATTTAAAGCTGCAGGTAGACTCATATAGACTTGTTGACAGTGATGTATTTTTGGAATGATAGTTCACAACAATGATTATTTATGGAACATTTTTTCAATAGGTCTTACAAAAGATAACTGTTGGATGTACTCCTTTGTTAAATAATTTTCACTTTTTCAAACACAAATAGATAATGTACAGAATATAGTTTTGACAAGTACCCTTACATTTTTTAAAAAATAAAAAGCAGTTTGGGGCTGGAGAGGTGGCTCAGGGGTTAAGCCTCTGCCTTGCAGGCAGAAGGTCCTGAGTTCGAATCCTAGACCCCATGTATAGACCCTGGGCAGAAGCAGGGGCGGCCTGCGCTTCTGGTCCTGGTAGGGCGGAGCCTGTGAATCCCGGGGCAGAGTAAACAAGGAGGAGGTGGAGGCGTCCATAGTGGTTCCCGAATTCGCCTGCGGTTCTACACACACACACATACACACATGTGCACACATGCATACACACACAATTGAATAAATAAAAATAATAAAAAAATTTTAAAAAAGCAGTTTATTTACATTTTAATTATAGGTTGAATAAATATTTACCAGGGGTCAATCCATTTATAATAAGGATTCTAGCTATATGCTGAAGCAAGTTTCTCAGAAATTAATTTATTTAGAAAAACACTGAATAATTTTTAACAATGAGAAATCAATTTCATTGAGAAAAATGGTATATTTAAAAGATAGGGACAGAGTACAAAGGCAAACACATTTAAAGCACTGTCTTTCCAGTTGAGTTATTTTTGAAATAAGAATCAATATAAATTTTACAAATTCCAAGTATTTAATGTTAGTAAAGCTCTAAAGTAGGAAAATCATGATTCACAGTGCTTATCTGGAATGAGTTTTCTTTTTTTCTGGTTTTGTTAGAAGTAGCAGTTGTAGCTATATAGAAATACATACCAAAAATAAGTAAGGCATTGTGCATTAAAGTAGTCTGAGTCAAGTTGCAAAAACTCATAAGTAACCATAACCTTCAAATTTGCATCTATCAATCTCACACTGAATGAACAACTTTTAAGAAAATCAGTTGAAGTTGTATTTGGGTGATCTTTTACATGAATTGAAATATCTAAGAACGCATGCTTTATCACTTTGTTTCATAAATGATTGCTGCCAGAAATTCATAGGATAATGGAAAATGTCCCCTTCATTAAGCAAAATGACACTGGATAGGCTGTAACTTTAGAATGAGACAAGCAGTAGGTTTGTCACTTCTTTTCACTTCGCTTCATTACCATGGTGTAGAAACAGATTTAGATCCCATGCTAAATGCCTTCATATCTGTCTGATTCAGAGCTCATGTCAACTTAAGATGTCAACCCTCATTTCACAAATGAAAGACTAAAGAGACAAGAGTAGTAGTAGCTTCTGTTAAGGTCACCACGTCATTAACAATGCCAAGGATTTGAAACTCAGTGGTTCAGTTGGTTTTTTACTTCTTCAGTCTAATTCATGAATCTGTTTTGTTCTCCAGAGTTTAAGGTATTTGGTCAATTTAGATACTACAGTCCGAGCATCTCTGACTTCAAACAATAATTACACTTAAAAATCTTGGACTTTTTGTTGAGCAAAAATATCCTCTGACTTCTTGCTTGAGACTTCATTAGATAACTTTCCACAAGATGCTTTGATGTCTAGTGTGTGTGTGTGTGTGTGTGTGTGTGTGTGTGTGTGTGTGTGTGTAAAAGAGGCCACTTGAGTGTGAGTGTTTTTGGAGTGTTTTGGAGTGACTTTGGAAATCATCCTGGATTACTCATCTCCTTATTGCTTTGATCTGGGGTTTCCCAGACTCTGCCTTCCAGAACCTGAAATGCAAGTCACTGCCATTTCCTTTCAGCGTTTTAATGTGGGATTTAGGATGTGAAATCAGGTCTTTCTGTTTTCAAGGCAAAAGTTTTATTTTAACCTCTGAGCCATCTCTCCATTCTTCATCTGACTGCTTATTGGCCTTATTTCTAAACCTTTCTTTTGTGTTGACTAGAAGTAGCGTTTCCATCAGAATCAGAATCTGCAAATGGAAAGAGCCTTTAATTCATCTTACTGGAGTAGGAACTTCCTCTGCAGAGTTCCCTTCTAAGTTTTATTGAATCTTCCAGTAATTAGAGCTATTCATTGTATTGTTGTGTATTTTCTCGCGCGCGGGGGGGGGCGGGGGGGGGTGTCTTGCTGTATAATTCAGGCTGGCCTCGAATATAACATCTTCCTGCCTCAACTTTCTGGGTGTTCATTACAGGCCGGCTCCACAGCACCTGTCATCCATTCTCTTCCATTCTTTGGATGGCTGTAACCATTAAAAATATTATCTTTTTAAAATTGAACTGAAATACACTTTTCTGTAACTTCCAGCAACTGGTACTGTAATAGATCGGCCATGTGGACCAATACAAAAGTTGTCTAATGCGTCTGCCAAGAAAATTCTTGGGGCTGGAGAGGTGGCTCAGGGGTTAAGCCTCTGCTTTGCAGGTGGAAGGTCCTGAGTTTGGATCCTAGACTCCACGTGTAGAAGCCGGGTGGAAGCGGGGTGGCCTGCATTTCCGGTCCTGGTGGGGCGGAGCCTATGAATCCTGGGGCAGAGTAAAGGAGGAGGTGGAGGCGTCCATGGTGGTTCCCAAATTCATCCGTGGTTCTACACACACACACACACACACACACACACACACACGCACAATTGAATAAATGATAAAAAATTAAAAAAATTAATTAATTAAAAAATCTGGCAGATAAAAAGTAACCATTTTGCAGATGGGTGATAGACCCCTCTCTCACTGTGGTTTCCTACTTTTATTACATCTACCTTTGAATGTGCTCTTATAACAAGACTCTAGTTTAACAGCTTTTTGTCTCTGGCCAGGGGGTGACATACAATGCCCATCATGATGGAGTGAAGGGCATTGCTGCAGGAGCAGCAAAACTGCAAAAGAAAATCAACAAACCACAATCCAGAACTTCAGAGACTCTATATCAACCACCTAGAACTAGGCCAGACTAATCTGTCCCCATCCTGAAGCTCAGGGACATTTGCGGAAGAGGTTGCGGTAAGAGTGTAAGAGCAAAAGGATGGGAGGAGCAATGATTCGCAAGATACTCCACACAAGTTAGGGCCGAAGCAATCATAATTGGACTTCGCATGCCCTGTGCAATGTCCAACACACTATTGACCTCACAAAGTCTAGCATTTGCTAAAGGCACCAAGATCCTTGGAGACAAGGGATTGACAGCCACAGCATTGTTCCTATACTTAAGGGGAACACGGGAAAGAGTTCAGGGAAAGGCCACTGAGTCCTTGTACGTCATCGGAGAGGAGGGCCCAGAGGAAAATCAGGCATGCACAAGAAAGGACTCTCTGGGAATTGGGGCGGTAGGCACTGGGGAATGGGGAGGGAGAGGAGAGGGGAGGGGCAGTAGGGGGTTCGGGGGGAGAAAGAGGGAGGGAGGGAATTGGTGTACCTATTAAGTTTGTATGAACTGAAATAATAATAAAAAATGTATATATAAAAAAAGAAAACAGAAAGCTGACCACAACACATACAGGCTACCCAATGATCCAATAATTCCACATGCCTGTATATGCGTTCTTAAAAAATATTCTACATAGAGATATGTACAAGGATGTTCACTGTCATATAACTTTTTGAAACTGGAATTAAGTAGCTGGTTATCACTGAGATGATATATATAAAATGATAAACATATATAACGATATATATGTATTATCATTATATATAAGGCTAACTATATATGGAAGATGTCCCATAGAGTTGTTTGGTCCAAAGGACTAAAAGTAGAGAAAGTCTTGAGGGGGAAAAAAGGTATATGAAGCAGTAACATATGCTAAATTAAAAGTAAATGCACATAAAACACCAATTTTGAAAGAACATACAATACATATATTAGAACACTGGTATAGTTTAGATCTGGAATGTTCCCTGAAAGCCTAAATGTTGGTGGTTCATTGCCCAATGTGGTCTACTAAAAAGTTAAAAGGGTTGAGAGGAAGCGAGAGAAAGTCAGTCGCTGAAGGGACAATGGAACCGAGGCTCTGTCCTCCCTTCTGCCTCTAAGCATGGGGTGAATATTTAGCTGCCACACACCTCTGCTCATCATAGCCTGGAAGCAAAATAAACCTTTTCTCTCACTACTTATCTCAAGTATTTGTTAGTGAAGGAGATCTGCCTAGCTCAAATGTTGGTGTGTGTGTGTGTGTGTGTGTATTAAAATAAACATAGGGAAAAAAATAAAAAAAATTCTTCAGATGCATGTATTTACTTAAATTATTTTCTTATAAATCTGTTTTGTTAATGGAAGAACTACTATTGTTTTTCTTAACCATCCTATGACAGTAGCGCTCAGACACTGAAAACTAAAATTTTCATATTTTTTAAATTTTTTATTATTTATTCAATTGTGCATGTGTGCGTGTGTGTGTATGTATGTGTGGGTATGTATGTATGTGTGTGTAGAACCACGGACGAATTCGGGAACCACCATGGACGCCTCCACCTCCTCCTTGCTCTGGGATTCACAGGCTCCGCCCTGCCAGGACCAGAAAGGCAGGCCGCCCCCGCTTCCGCCCGGCGTCTATACGTGGGGTCTAGGATCCGAACTCAGGACCTTCCACCTACAAGGCAGAGGCTTAACCCCTGAGCCACCTCTCCAGCCCCAATTTTTGTATTTTTAGCACTCTCCTTTTCCTCTCAAATTTCACATTGACTTTCTTAAAATCCAATGACAAGAAGTAAACATTATGCAGTAGGTTTTGTTTGATGTAGAACATAATGGGGAATGATGTATTGATGAATTAAAAAAACACAAGTGGGGCTGGAGAGGTGGCTCAGGGCTTAAGCCTCCGCCTTGCAGGCGGAAGGTCCCTGAGTTCGGATCCCAGATCCCACGTATAGACGCCAGGCGGAAGCGGGGGCGGCCTGCGCTTCTGGCCCTGGTAGGGCGGAGCCTGTGAATCCCGGGGCAGAAGGAGGTGGAGGCATCCATGGTGGTTCACGAATTCGTCCGTGGTTCTACATATACACAGACACACACACACACAGACACACACAGACACACACGCGCGCACACACACGCACATGCGCACAGTTGAATAAAAAATAAAAAAAAATAAAAATAAAAAAATAAATAACTGATTTAAAAAAACACAAGTGACTACAAAAGAGCATTCATACCATAATCTCATATTATAATGAAAAGTGTGTGTGTGTGCGTGTATGTATGTACATGTATGAACATTAGATAAGGTCGGGTCTATTCAGGGGTGATATGGATGTAGACATGTGGAAACATCTATATTGTACATTAAGAAGTCTAGATAATAGAAAATCAAAATGGAGATAGTATATTAGTTTCATCTTCCCATTTTTGAATGAATGCAGGACCAAAACAACTTAAGGGAACAAAGCATTTATTTTAGGTTAAGATTGTTATAGTTTAGGAGTTTGACAGGCATCATCAGGAGCTAAGAGAGCTAGCCATACCAGTAATTGGTGAGACAGGGACATACTTTTTTGCTTGCCTGTTTGCCAAAATACTGAACTAGTTCTCTTCATCTTACCCAGCCTGTCCAGAGTAGAGTCCCTTCCGTTATGGACTGAGTGTTCCCACATCAGATAGTTTACTGCAGGCTTTCTCAGTGACTCGCCTTAATAACTCATCACACAAGTGCCTGAAGGTTCAGTCTTCAGTCATTCAGTTGACATCTGTAGCTAACTGCCAGAGATCATATTCATCTTTGAGTGATATGATTATGCATGATTTCTATTTCCTTTATTCTCATTTTTTGGTGTTCTGTGTCTTAGCTGCATGTCTTATGTAATTAAAATGTGTGGCCTCTATTAATATGTTGTTGATCTAAGACTTTGCTATAGGTCAAGGTTTTCTGAGGTATGAAATTGGTCTTGGCTTACATGGAACATATAGTTAATTGTGGTTATTTTTTTCTTTCAGTGACCTGTGATGATTCCAATATCTGGTGTTTGTGATAGTATTAGTTATTTCTATTCCATTTCATCTTGCTTTACCATGTATTTGTAATCTATGTGTAACTTTATGACTCGAGTCTGTTTTTCAACATATTAACTTTTTTCTCTGCATCATCTGTATATTTAACAAGATGTTGTATAATTGGAGTTTAACACACCATAATATATACCCAAAGAACCTCCTTTAGCTTTTTATATATTTAAAGGTGGTGGTCTTTAGGCATGATATTTCTCCTGCCTTAGGCCACTCAGCAGAGCTATCAATCAGTTGCTGTTTTCCATAGTATTTGTGAAAATATCACTATTATATTTTTAAATTCATATATATTCTGCTTATGGCCTTCTTAGATGTATTTCTTCAACAATATGTCTATAAATTCCACCCAAAATAGGCTACTTTACTGTAGCTTGTTTCTGGTAGTGAGTCATTGGGAATTCCTAATTTTGGTGATAATTCCTTCTGTCTTCTTGTATCTAATTTTCTGAATCTGTGTCTGTAAAACTCATTTTTTAAAATTTTGTTTATTTTGTGTGTGTGTGTGTGTATCAGAGGACACTGTGTGTCCCTGTGGAGGACCAAGGGTGACTTCTGAAATCATCCTTCTGCCTCCTTTTTGCTTCATTCTGCGATTTCCCAGGTTCCACCCACCAGAGTCAGAAGTGCAGGCCACTGACCTTTTCTGTGTGGAAGCTGAACTCAGGACCTTCTGCTTGCGATGCAGAGTCTTAACCCCAAGCCATCTCTCCAACCCTTAACTCATTTTAAAACAGTTTAATGTCTCTTATTTTCTGTCTCTTTTTGGAGCTTCGGTCCATCTTATTTGCTTATCCCTGTTAATTTAAAAATGATTCTCAACAGGAAGGAAAGATGCAAAACGGAAATCATGAAGAATCAGATTCTTTGCTAGATATTATTTGAATGTCACAGAAAACTCATGAAGTAAAACTGTTAGAGGTTAATTTACATTAGAGAAATATTATATCTCTCTTTAAAAATAAACTTAGTTGAAAGAGAAGCTAGCATTTTTCCTATAAAAGTATGTATTTCTCTCTCTCTTTCTCTTTCTCTCTCTCTTTCTTCAACTTGTACTGTTTACCATTCTTTTCATCCTTGAAGAAACTGGAGCTCATCAGATCTCTAAAGAGTGTTCAAATTGAATCTTCTTTCTCCCTTTTCTCTCCAGTTTATATACATGATATCTCATTTTTGTCTAGCTTAATATCTTTCACGAGAGCTGAAAAACTTTTAAAATCACTCTTTAGATACAAGTACCTTTGATCTAAAACATAATCCCATTGTGATTAATTTTTTACTGATTCTAAGAATAATTCATATTTAAATGAAACCAATGAGCTTGTTAGTGCTGTTTATTTACTTGATTTTCTTAATGTCTCAGAAGTTTGAACACTAAGCAAAGTGCATTTTGTAAATTATCATTGAACAAAAGGGGCCATTCTTTTTTTTAATTTTTTTTATTTTATTCAATTGTGCGTGTATGCATGTGTGTGTGTGTGTGTGTGTGTGTGTGTGTGTGTATGTGTGTGTATAGAACCACGGACGAATTCGGGAACCATCATGGACACCTCCACCTCCTCGTTTACTATGCCCTGGGATTCACAGGCTCCGCCCTACCAGGGCCAGAAACGCAGGCCGCCCCCGCTTCCGCCTGGCGTCTATACGTGGGATCTGGGATCCGAACTCAGGACCTTCCACCTGCAAGGCAGAGGCGTAACCCCTGAGCCACCTCTCCAGCCCAAAAGGGGCCATTCTTAAGAGCCCCATATGAAAAATGGATCAATAAGAAGTGGGAAGAAATACCTGCTCGCTGAAGACATATAGATCAATGAACTTACAAAGTTTTCAGATTTAGTATTCAACTCATGAGGCGTTTGGTGTTAGGCACAAGGAGATAAGAGGCAAATAGGAATAGGGAGAATTGTAATTTTCAACACTATTTTTTTTATTTATTCAATTGTGCGTGTATACATGTGTGCGCATGTGTGTATCTATGTGTGTGTGTGTGTACAACCACGGGCGATTTAGGGAACCACCATGGACTGCCTCCACCTCCTCCTTGTTTACTCTGCCCTGGGATTCACAGGCTCCGCCCCACCAGGGCCAGAAACGCAGACCGCCCCCACTTCCGCCCTGCGTCTATACGTGGGGTCTAGGATCCGAACTCAGGACCCTCCACCCGGAAGGCAGAGGCTTAACCCCTGAGCCACCTCTCCAGCCCCAATTTTCAACACTATTTGAATAATCTTGCTGATTGGAACTCTGATATAAGAAACTTGCTTTCAGGGAAGCTGCATTGGTTAAGTTGAATAAATCACAAACAGCAGTTAAACTTCATGAAATGTGATAGCTATAAAAATAGCTAAGATGCAAGTGGGTTATCTATTTTGGAGAGTAATGATGTTTGAGGCAGTGATTGCATCATTGTGTTCAGGGAGCCCTGTCTACCAGAGTGAGCAACGCTGGATACATCATGGGACGTAAGCAAAAAGGAGAGAGAAATTTGGTATTGACCTCTTTCTCTGCCTACCTAGTTTTTAGCTTCCTCTTTAAAACTGAGAGAATTATATGTAGCAGAGCACATAACTAGCACAGCCAGCTATTGACTGCTACTTATCATGTCTTCCAGTCTTTTTTCTTTTAAATATTTTATTTATTTATGTGTGTGTGTGTGTGTGTGTGTGTGTGAGTGCATCAGAGGGCACCGTGTGTCCCTCTGCCCTATGAAGGCCCAAGGATAACTTTTGGGAATCATCCTGGATTGCTTCTATCTCCTTTTTGCTTCACTTTGGGATTTCCCAGGTTCTGCCCACCAGAGCCAGAAGTTCAGGCCACTGCTGTTTCTGCCTGGCGTTTTTACGTGACACTTGGGATCCAAACTCAGGACTTACTGCTTGTGAGGCAGAATCTTAACCCCTGAGCCATCTCTCCTGCCTCTCTTTTTTCTTTTCTATTGTCTCTATATGCTGTACTCCCAACCCCTGTTCAGTTACATTGTCTTTATTTGTCCAACATGTGTTCATCCCTGTGATTTACCCAGCGTGGAAGGGTGGAGCAACTATTTACTGACATGAAGGCAGAAGTGTAAGCAGTGCATTTGCTGATTTCAGCAATTTAACCTCTTAGGTGACAGCAAGCAATTTGATTAGTAAAACTGTATAGTGAAACAGTTCATTATGCACTTGAGGTAGTTTTGGAAATGCTCTGAAAGAGCCTGTTATAGGATAGTCTTCTACAGTATTTAGGAACTGAGGCTGCATATACAGTTAATGTCTTTGGTTTACAGTTTAAACATACTGAAGAATGACTTAATGTAATTAAGATATGAATTTGATTGTTCATATATTGATGAAAGAATACCAGTATATTCGAAAAAGTGGGCATTGACACAGAAGATTCATCCACGCTCCAGTTGCTTTTCATTCATGCAATAACCAGTCATGCACATTTCATGGTGGTCAGAAACACAAAGCCAGTTGAAAACCTGGTGAATTTCTTTAGGTAACTTACCTCTAGAAGCTCTTGCTAGAGACTAGTTTTCTTCCTTCATACATCATTAAAATAGCAAGTGAATTTTACATTTTTGTAAATTTGAGTGAAGCTTGAAAGTGAATAAAAAATATGGTCAGAGGATACATTTTTGGAGTGCTGATCTCTGAATGTGTTTCTTATCAATAATACTTTTTTAGTAAATGCCATGTCTTTATATGTCTGGCAATAAAATGGAATATTCTTTCATTTGTGCTGTAGTTGTTTGGATTCTACTGCGTTGTGAAAGAAGCTTTATTTACAATGGGTAATTGCTTCTAGTTTAACGAACTGAGATAATTTCCTTACTCTAGCTACCATTCTTGGATCAAAGTGAATCAAATCTTGGACTCATGCCTGGGGGCCTAAACAGGCAGCCTCATTTCTTGTTGCTTGTTTGGTATTTCTGTCTCCCATACCATGTGTCCTTTAACTTTCCATACCCAATTAATCTTCTAGAAAATAAAATGCTCTCTACTTTTTTCCAATAATACAGATGTACCCTGACCATAGTTTTTGATGTAGTTGTCCTTCTCTTAAAGGGAAGCATTTTGTGAATAGTAGAACTGAGATGGATTGCATTGTGAGAAGTAGATTAAGGAAAAATATTGGACCTTCAAATTTTAGGAGTCTACAGAGTGTATTGTCAGCCTCTCTGTTATTCTGTTTTCCTTGGTGTCAACATCTCCTTTAACCCCACAGTCTTGAGTCTTTCTTGTCTTTACCTAGCCACAACAACTATATGGGGAACTGAAAGTTAAACAATAGTGAAGTGTTATTGGTTGGTAAAGTTGTTGGGAAAAAATAAATTCTTTTCTTACTTTTATTGAAAGAGGCAACAGAATATTAAATCAAAACACTAAAGCTAGTGTGTGAAGTTCTGTGGTAGAACTAATGAAATAGACTTTGCCTGGTTTACAGGAGGGGGTTAGATGAGGGAGGTCATTTATCCTTCCTTTGTACAGAACTGAAGAGGAAAGGGATTTATTAGACACTTAGTGCTAGTGATAGAGGCAATTTATTTATTTTTTTAAATGTATGTGCTTAGTCCCTAGAAGGTGTGTGTGTGTGTGTTTTGCTAGGGTTCCAACACAAGGCATACTAAATATGTGCTTTACCTCTAAGCTACATCTCTGTACTTCTAAAATTTTAAATTAGATTTATATATACTCACACAAACATATAGTCTATTGTTTTCTATTTTCAGAAATTACTCCGTACTTGCATTCACTTATATAATTACAGCTGACAAAAGTATTGAATAGAATTGTGCAACTACTTTAATATTGAATTTAGCATCCATATGATTCCAAAAACATGTTTTATAGTGCAGCAGAGGCATCTGAAGTTTTCACCTTTGGATACTAGTTAGAATTATTTAACATTAGCTTACTTGTTTTCTTTCTTTTTTCTTTCTTTCTCTCTCTCTCTTTCTAGTTCTCTTTAGCTATTCTGGGCTCTTCTCTGATAATTTGTTACTAATCTGAATTTGAAATATCAGTGTATTATACACATGTGCTAAATATAATATTCAGTGCTTTGAACTAAAAACTGTTTTATTGCTTACAGAATTGACTCTGATTGTGTGGATATTTTATGGTGGAGGTCTGGGAATGCTTGTGGGAAACAACAGAATTATGAATGGATATTCTTTGACTTGATAAATTACATCACTGGATTCCTGCATTCCTTCCTTTTGGTTTGTTTGACTATTGACCTGGTCATGGTACCTGTTATTCTGAAGACCTGTGGATATTGACAGAGGAAAAAGTGAAGATTTACAAATAGTTGTTCAACTATTTTGTTGATAAACTACATTTTTTATTAATATTTTTTGACTGCTATGTATTAGAGTAACTTAGACCAAATTTATTAATCAACCATTCAAACACTATTTATCTTGCTAACTCAGTCAATTCTGTTTTACAGGACAGCAAAGAATAGTGATAAATACTGATCATTTGTTGTTTCATCAAGCATTATCATGTGCCTTGTGAATTCTAAAGTTTAACAAGATCACGTCTATCAAATCCAAGTGGTAATAAAATAATTAAACAATTTTACAAAAAATTAGAATACATTGAGATCTCTGCTGTAGAGGAAGTATCAACCAATGGTTTAGGAACACCGGGGAAATAAGGAGGTCTTCTTAATTCCATGTGCAGGACTACTCAGGGGAAACTTGAAAGAGGTGGTGATATTTGAATCTTACAGGAGCAGTAGAAATTTGCTGGGCTGTCAAGGCTGGAAGAAGGATATTTCAGGTAGAATTAACAGTATATTCCACAGTAGCTGGTGAAAATGTAGTATATAATTTGGGATATTATGAGCATGGATAAAAAACAGTTCTAGGAATTGAAAGACTTTGTGGGCTTCCTTTGGGAGTGTCAACGTTATCCTGAAGTCCACAGGACTTTATTTAGTTTTGCATGTGTGGGTGTGTGGAGTGTGTATGTGCCTGTGGAGTCCTAAGAGTGACTTTGGAAATAATTCTGGATTGCTCTATCTTCTTAATTGTTCTGCTCTGAGGTTTCCCAGGCTTGAATTATAGGATCCTGCCATGTACACTCAGTGTTTTTATATGAGATCTGGAATATAAATTCAAGTCTTTTTGCTTGTGAGGCAAAGGCTTTTGAACCCCTAAGTCCTGTCTTCAGCTCTCTTTTTTATTTAATGTATTACTTATCCATTTATAATAGAATCAGTGTTTCTAAAATTTGGGTAAAAGATTTCTAAAAACTTCCTAAAACTTTTATTTCCTAAGTGGATGTTTGGTGTGTTTATCAGATAAAACTTACAATTTTATGTTCCAAGTTTTTCATTTAATAACATGTGCATATTTCCAATATGATTAGAATCTTCATAATCATGGTTTTTAATGCTATCTAATGCAGAATGTTTGGAAACTTCCTTTATCCAAATGAGTTATGGTTGTGAGATATGGCTCAGGGGTTAAACCTTTACCTTGAAAATAAGTTATAGTTGTTAAGGATGCATCTTTTAGGTTCATACAACTATGGTATATAATGTTATGCATATGCATTCTACAGAATTCTCTAGGTTATTATTTATATTCATTAAAGTTATAGAACCACTGATCTGTGGCATATACTGTTATTTAACCATTTTTATGGTGGTTCTAGGTATTTAGATGATTATTTATTTTGGTAAGTAATGTTATGAACATTGTTATTTAGACCACCTTTTACATAAAAACTACATTTTTAGGATACATATCCAGAAATGAAATTGCTGGAATTATTGTGTATCCTAGTTATAGTAACTGTTTTCCATGCTTTATAGCTGATTTCGCAACAATTCTGTAAAGTCTTTTTACTAACCTCATTACATTGGTTACTCTTCTCTGTTACTGTGAAACACTACTCAGAGGCTCAAACAACTTAAAGGGAGACACGGAGAATATTCAGCTTATAGTTCCCAAGGGAAGATACAGTCCTTCATGCTCAAAAAGACATGGCTGACTAGCAGAGGCTGGTGGAGCCTTAAGTCATTGTAGACACTGTGGAGGCTGAGAGCTTCGCTACAAACTACAGAACAGACTCACTCAAGCAGGGTGGGCTAACCAACCTCAAGTCCCACCCCTTGTGACTACCTTCCTCCAGCAAGACTCCACCTCCTAAAGGTGCCATGACTTTCCCCCAAAACTAATGATTCAAACATATGAGTTTGTGGGGGACAACTCACATTTCAAACCATGACACTCCACTCCTGTCCCTCACAGGGTCATTGCCATATTATTATACAAACCATACTCAGTCCAACTTTAAAAGTCCCATAGACTTACCAGTAGTCCCAACATCCAACATCCAAAGTCTCCTGTAAAATCAAAGACAAGTTACATGCTTCCAACATACAGTGGCACAGAATGAACATTCCCATTCCAAAAGGGAGGAATAGGGGCATATCCAAGGAAGATCGGTCTGTAACAAGACCTAAAATTAACAAGACAAACTCTAAATCCTGCAGCTTCATGTCTGACAAATGAGTCTCTTGTTGAAATCATATCAGTTTCTATGGGCTTCAGTTCTATTCCTCCAGCACAGCTGTCCATAGGACATCACTCTCTTGGGTTTCTCCTCCTATGGTATACAACTCTCCTTGGCAAATGTCCCATGTTGGCTCTGACACCTCTAACATCTTCACTTCTCAATGGCAAACCAAATGTTAACTCCATGGCACAAGATGCCCTTCCTGGGCCTCTCTGTAGGTTTTCTGCCACAAACAGCCTTGATTCTGTCATTGTCTGAAATCTTGGAGGAGGGATCTATGACCTCCTCCTTCTTGTATCTTTAATGTCTCTAAAGCTAGGACCATGTGTCTGACATTGCCAAATACTGTTATAACCTTCAGGTGGAGGTTGACTCCCCTGAACAGCAGGTTCCACTTCTGAGTGCTGACTATGGTCAAAATCTCTCCTGGGCCTCTGTTTTGGAGGGGCAGACAATTCCCTTAGAACCCTGACTTTCAGCCCCTCCCTTCCAAAAGAATTTGCCTTCTTATGGATGAGAATCTTCCCTGAGGATCTTGCCATCAGGGTGAAGACTGTTTTATTATCCAAAGGAAAAATAGACTTTGGTTCACTAATTGAGCAAATTCCAACAGTAGCCACCATTTTGCTTTCTGCTTCCTCCTGATTCAATCCTTCTAATTCGCCACCACGTCTTGCATCATCAAACCTTACAGTTTTTTTTTTAAAGAATATAGTAGTCAGACACAGAAGTTATTTCATAAAGTAATTAGTTTGGAATCCTAAAATATCATATCTTAAATAGTTCTCAATGTATTTCCTATACAACTTCACAGAAATGGTATCACTCAGTTTTCTCATAGGTACATACAACTTAGTTTTATGTGGCATATTCAATACATTTTAAGCAAACCTACATTTTTTCATCTCCATCTGCCTGATTCCTTGCTCTTTTTCTTCGTAATTCTGAACAAGAGCACTATAAAGTAGCCATGCCACACTGTCAGGACTACATTGTCTTGAAACTTCTTCTGCCGAACACTTGAATTTAACTTCATTCAAACTTATAGGATGAGGGCAAAACTTGATCAAGTATTCTGCCAACACATCACTCCATTTGCTTCTTATCCAGCTCCAAACACAGTCTCTGTTCCTCTCTGGACCATCACAAGCTGGGCTTTCATTGTCCACATCTCTAACATCACTTTCTTACAAGCTCTTACTAGAATGGCCCTTTAGGTTCTTTCTCCAAGGTACAAAGGCTTTCTTAGCACAGAATCCCAAAGTTCTCCATATTTCTCCCAACAAATGGTTCCAAAGCCACACTAGCCACATCTCAGCAATGGCCATACTTCTGTAATCAGTACCAACTTCTCTCAACTTCACAAATACTTCACTTTCTGGTACTGGATCCTCTTAGTTTCACACGGCAACACCCTACTTCTCTGGTACCAATTTATGTAATGGTTACTCTTCTCTGTTGCTATGAGACACCATTCAGGCTCAAACAACTTAAGGGGAGAAAGAGATTTATTCAGTTTATAGTTACAAAAGGGAGATACAGCCCTTCATGTCAGAAAAGGCATGGCTAGCTGGCAGAAGCTGGTGGAGCCTTAAGTCACTGCAGACATCATGGAATTAAGAGCTGCTGCTACAAGCTAGAGAGCAGACTCACTCTCTCAAGCAGGGCAGAGCTAACCAACCTCAAGATCCTCCACTTGTGACTGTCTTACTCTAGCAAGGCTCTGCCTCCTAAAGTTACAGTGACTTTTCTAAACAACTACAGATTCAAACACGAGTCTGTGCGTGACAATTCACCTTTCAAACCATGACACTCATCTGTACGAACTGAAACATCAGGAAATTGATCCCTTCCCTCATCCATGAATTTCTTGGGTTAGCTGTTATCTTCAAAAATGGTTAATAATTTGTGTTTTCCATATCTTCACATGGGCAGTGTTTATCTCTCATCTCTCCTTTTTACAGAAAGAAGGAAAACACAATGCTCACCTGTTTTCATTTTATGACCTATCTTTTTCAAGCCAATACATTAAAGCCTGTAGTTAGTTTATTTTTAAGTACACAATCAACTCTGGCAAATTGGAGAACCAGGTAGTGTTTTCTTAGAAGTTTCTCATCCCCTGTTTTAGTGTCCATCCCTTCATTTTTGGGTTCTGAGTATTCTTGGGTTGCTTTTACCTGAAACCCAGAACTACCATTCATTTTTATCCTCTTAACAACACATTTTCCAATACTGCATTGCTGTTCCTTCATATATTATCTCCTGCTAATAGATACCTTTGTGTTGCTGTAACAAAACACCTGACTGAAAACATGAGAGGAATGATTTGATCTGCAATTTGAAACTGCATAAAAAGGGACCAAGTAGTTTATATAGAGTAGCATAGTGTTTGCTTTTGTTGCTATTGTTATTATTAAGACATCATTGGTGTATGAAAAACAACTTAGTTGATTAATATCTTTAATTACAGGCCTGGCATTCTCATGGCAGCAAGGGACAGAGCGGGAGTCTGCTTGCATGGTGGCAAACTAGGAAGCAGAGGGAACAAGGTTGGGAGCAGAGATCAGAATAACCTCAAAGACCTGTCCTGGTAATTCATTTCTGCCAACCAGGCTTTACCTCCTCAAAGTTTATAGCCTACCAAAACAGAGCCACTAGATTGGGAACAAGTATTGTAAACATGAGTCAGTGAGGAAATTTCATAATTACACCATGATACTTTTTTGTTTTTAGAATAACGAGTTACATTAGTAAAAGAAGTAGGAGTAGGGAGAAAAAAAAAAAGGAGGAGGAGGGAAGAATGGGAAAAGTCCTAGTTTTGATGTTGAGTCCATTGTGATTCAAGGACATTTAGCCCTGGGCAAGTTATTGAACTTTTTTGTGTTGTACTTTCTGTATGTATTAATGAAACATAAAGATGATAATATGCATCTTGTTGAGTTATAGGATTACAGATTCAGCGATGACTTCTTATCTGCAGTGTCCATTATTTGTGGTCAATTATGTCCTAAAAATACTAAATGGAAACTTTCAGAAATCATCACTTTAAAAAACATATACCTATTAGTACTGTATTTTATTCATTTTTTTGTCAATCTCTTGCTGTTCTTCAGTTGCAAGTTAAGAGAAACTGCATAAAAAAAGACAAAGTTTTTTTTAAAAATTTTTTTGTTGTTTTTTTAATTCAATTGTGTGTGTGTGTGTGTGTGTGTGTGTGTGTGTGTGTGTGTGTGTGTAGAACCACGGACTAATTCGGGAACCACCATGGACCGCTTCCACCTCCTCCTTGTTTACTTTGCCCCGGGATTCACAGGCTCTACCCTATCAGGACCAGAAATGCAGGCCGCCCCGCTTCCACCTGGCGTCTATACGTGGGGTCTAGGATCTGAACTCAGGACCTTCCGCCTGCAAGGCAGAGGCTTAACCCTGAGCCACCTCTCCAGCCCCGAGACCAAGTTTTTATAGGGCAGAATAATGTTTGTTTTTGTTGCTATTGCTATTATTAAGACATCAATGGTGTATGAAAAATAAGTTAGTTGATTACTATCTTTAATTATAAATCCTAATTATTAATATCATAAGTATAGTTATTTCAATGTTATCACTAATACTATCACAAATACTGTCCTTTTAAGGAACTACTAATTGTAAGGTATTTTGAGGGTATGTACTGTTTATTTAGCTTGATGGAGGTACTTTGGAGGAATAATAGATTAGTTTTTCTAGGTCCTTACCAAAATTGCATGCATGAAACAGATAATTTAGTAAAAGTGTCTCATTTGGGAGAGCACTGAAGTTTCCAAGTTTAAGCTTTTTTGGATCATTCCATTGTCAGCATTCAGCTCCCATTTCCTATTATGCATTAATGTGTGATCTCACTCTTAGCATGCATCAAGTTTAATTCCTCAATGATTGGAGACAAAGTATATGCTTACAAATCTTTTAAAATTTGCTTTTTGTTTTGAAAGTTTGTTCGCAAGTACAATTCAAAGAACATTTTTCCTGTGAGCTGTCGCAGAGTAAGTTGCTTACTTGATGACCTCAGAATACTTCAATTATTTTCTATGCACGAGGACATCCATAGCATAGTTATTAAAACCAGGAAGTGGATTGTACTTCTCAAGTTTCGTTCAGATTTGGCCAATTATTTCAGTAGGATCTGTGCCAGTTAGAAGTGTCACCTTGACAAATGAGAGCTGAGCCTTTGAGCACATCTAACAAGTGAAAATGTTTATCCCTCTCTGTGTAGTGTCTGTGGGTATGATGTGATTAATTTCATAAGTTCCTGGTGTTGGTGAACTTTCCTTCCTTGTGCATGAAGTGTAATCAAGAATCAATCCTTCATTCCCCTGAATTGTTTGGATCCAGTATTTGTTGAGCATGGGGAAGATGAAACTAACACGGGGCTCTTTACTGAAATCCACTTCTTACCCATGTATCACTTTCATGTGTCAAAACTTAGTCTTCTTCAACATGGAAATATTTCTCAGTCTTTTTTTGAGTTTTATGATCTTGACACTGTTTAGAGACTATAGGCCTGTTATTTCATAAAATGTCCCCCTATTCAAGTCTGACCTGGTGTTTTCTCCGGAGTAGATTCAGTTCCAAATCTTTGTCAAAAATGTCCCAGAGAAGTACAGTGCTCTTTGCATTGTTTCCTATTGGATACTATGTTATTTGGTTGGCTGCAGTGCTGATAGTGTTTAATCATGTTTATGAATGTGATTGTCAAGCTTCTATATAAACAAGCACTATTTTTCCTTCTGTAATAGCTACTATTACCATGTAAATTAAACCATACAACTATCTTGTTCCTTCTCAAATTTTTTAAAAAAATATTAGAACACACTTATGGCTTATTATTTTATTATTTAGGTCACATTTACATTACAAGTCATTAATTTTGATGTCTAAACTGCGCTAGGCTTAAGTCAGTAGAAGCAATATTAAGATGACTTTTTGAGTCTTTCTTTGAACATATTCTTGTTTTTATCATTGTAACATGTTCCAGGATGCTTCTTTCTGGGCCTCAGTTCTAAAATAAGCCATTGTTTCCAGGGATATGGTTCCTTTTATTGAGAAATAACTACTAGAAGCTACGAGAACAGGGGGCTGGAGAGGTGGCTCAGGGGTTAAGCTTCTGCCTTGCAGGTGGAAGGTCCTGAGTTCGGATCCTGAACCCCACGTATAGACGCCGGGCAGAGGCGGGGGTGGCCTGCGTTTCTGATCCTGGTAGGGCGGAGCCTGTGAATCCTGGGGCAGAGTAAACAAGGAGGAGATGGAGGTGGTCCATGGTGGTTCCCGAATTCTTCCATGGTTCTACACACACACACACATACATGCACACACGCACATACATGCATACATGCACCATTGAATAAATAATAAAAATTATAAAAATTAAAAAAAAAGAACTTTTAGCCAAGTGCTTTTAGCCAGAATATACATATATTCATACACATATTTATTTTTACTGAAAATCTGAAATGGGTGTATGTGTTTGTAGGTGTGGGTGTACATATATGTCCAGGCATGTGTACAAGGGTTCATGTGAGTGTGTGTGCCTGTGGAGCCCAAAGGTGACATGGGCAATCATCCTGGGTTACTCTGGGGTTTCCCAGTCTCTGCTTTCTAAGGCCAGAATTACGGGTTGCTGCCATATCTGCACTGGAATTGTGGGATCTGGGGTTCCAAACTTAGATCCTTTTGCTTGCAAGGCAGAGGCTTTAACCACTGAAATGTTTCCCTAGCCTAGAAAAACCTGAACTTTTTTATTTTGCATATGTGTGTGTGTGTGAGGGGGGGGGCACTGTGTGTCCCTGTGGAGAACCAGGGTAACTTCAGGAATCATTCTGGATTGCTTCTACCTCCTTTCTGCTTCCCTGTGGTATTTCCCAGGCTCCACCCACCAGGGCCAGAAGTTCAGGCCACTGCTGTTTCTGCCTACCATTTTTATGTGGAACCCAGAATCTGAACTCAGGACCTTCTGATTGGGAGGGAGTCTTAACCCCTGATCCATCTCCCCAGCCTCCAAAAACCTGAGTTTTTAATGCTATCCCTGATTCTAGTCTTGTTCCACAAAATTTATTCTACTTTGTATTTATGAATCCTATTCTTTTCAATCCAGCTTTTGTAATCATATATATATATACATATATATACACATATATATTATATATGTGCACCACACACATACATATATACATACACACACATACACACACACGTGCGCACGCACACACACACACATATAAAACATATTTACTAGAACCCCATATATGGATGCAATAACCTTCCTACTACCATCTGTTTTCCTCCTTAATGTTCCTCTACTCCTTTCCAGCTCTGTTTTTCCTTGTGAGCTGTTTTTCTGTGTAGATACGTCTTTGTGCTTTCCAAACCCCCTATGCTTGTCCATATCTGCATGCCGTCCTGCATGGGCTCATCTTGCATGTGGATGCCCTCTCACACTGCTTGCACTCTAGTCTTTGTGCCAGGATGTCCCCTCTCTTGCCACCATGAAGAAGACACCCTTTTTGTGGGCCCCCTCATATCATGCCAGTGCTCCATGGCTTAAGCTTTGCCTCCATGCTGGGCTTCCCCTAGAATATTATCTTATCCTGGCCTGGGTTCTAACATTATATTGTAGACCACTACAGCTTTGCCTTTTTTAAAAAAAATCTATTGTGAATGTCCACTTTTCTCTGCACTACTTGCTAGTGTTAAGAACTGAAGAAAAGGTGGGGCTGGAGAGGTGGCTCGGGGGTTAAGCCTCTGTCTTGCAGGTGGAAGGTCCTGAGTTCGGATATTAGATGCCACGTGTAGACGCTGGGCGGAAACCGGGGGCGTCTTAACCCCTGATCCTGGTAGGGCGGAGCCTGTGAACCCCGGGGCAGAGTAAACAAGGAGGAAGTGGAGACGTCCATAGTGGTTCCTGAATTCGCCTATGGGTTCTACACACACACACGCACACACACACACACGCACACACGCGCACACACGCGCACACACGCGCGCACACACACACACACACGCACAATTGAATAAAAAAAAGAACTGAAGAAAAGGTAAGTGAAGAGGCAGAATGGGAGAAGGAAGTGGGACAAAAAAGGAGAGTTGCATAAAATTTTTTTTTTTTTAGTGATGATGATGATGATAGTGATGGCGATGTGCCATCAAACTGTGGACAATGAAACAATTTAGGCAACATGGATATAATAACTAAAGTACGATCACTATGTGGTAGTTTCCTCAAACCTTTTTGCATTTTGGAAGAGAAAGAGTGATCATTCTTTAAGTTAGTCAGAACTTCTCATTGTTTGAGCTTTTTCTTTAATATATACATATTAGTGTGGATATGCTGTAGAATTCCAGATTGAGAGACAGAAAAATCTTCATATAATTTTGCTCTATTTAGCTGAACGTCTATCTTTATCATATTTGCCTGTGAAATGCATTCTCAAGAATTTCAGTAAGATGATGATAATGCAGAAAAAGAGTTACAAGGGAATTGAGCTAGAAGCTGTCATTTACTGAGAAGTTGACTTTGCAGAATTTGATAAGAGAAGGTTTTCAGTAAGTAGGTTATTCTTGTTATATGATATTCCCACTATGAATTTTAAAATGTCACATTAATGCGAAGTCAGGAAATTGATCAAATATATTCTTAAGATGGCAAATCTGCATGGGTCTTATTAAAAAGTGATTACTCCAAATGAACCAGGACAGCAAATACTTTGTACTGGGCTTTTCCAGACTTTAAATCATTACCAGGAATCTATAATTCTTAGAAACACATCTAAGTGGGGAAACTTCCAGGAAACTTTTCAGTAAACATTTGGCATAGCTGAAAAATATCATCTTATTTTCAAAAAATAAGAAAAGTAGTTGAGAGCATTGCAGAACTAATCTTCTGTAGTTTCACCTGCACTTACAAGACCATTCAACTTTTCTTTTTTTTATTTTTAAAAATTTATTTATTCATTTATTTATTTTTATTTATTTATTTATTTATTTTTTAATTTTTAAAAATTTTTTAAATTTTTAAAATTTTTTTATTTATTTTTTTATTTTATTTTTTTTAATTTACAATCAGCACGGATTCTCTGTCCAACCGTCAAGAGGTTCATCATTCGTGCCATTCAACTTTTCTTGCCAGATTCAAGAAAAAAAAAAAGACAGCAGGTGGTATTATCAGTTGGTGATCTACCTCTCTAGGTTTGGGAAAACAAGTTCAGTGGAAGCTTTACTTTTAGTACTAGGAAGGGAATTTAGCAGGTGATATACTTAAATTAAAAGATAATATGCAGAGAAATAAAGATTCTTTTTATATTGTTTTCTGAGCATTTAATATCCTATAGTATTTACATCTTGACTTCTATTTTTAGCAGCTCCTTGGGATTCAATAGAATTTTGTATGCACGTGCGTATGTGCGCGCGCGTGTGTGTGTGTGTGTGTGTGTGTGAGAGAGAGAGAGAGAGAGAGAGAGAGAGAGAAAGAGAGGAGAAAGAAGAGAGAGACAAATGCGTTTGTATGTTCATGTGTGAGCTCATGCTTGTGGAAGTTGGAGGTTGATGTGGGATGCCTTCTTTGACTGCTCTGTAGCTTAGTTTTTTGAGACAAGGTCTCTCATTGAACCTGGAACACGTCAGTTGTCTAGGCTTCCTGACAAAGAAGCCCCTGAGATCCTGCCATTTCTGTCCCCTCATTGCTAGGATTATAATAGCATACCTGTTGTCCTGCCCAGCTTTTTACTGGATGCCAAACACAGCTCTTCACATTTGAGTGGCAAGTATTTACCAACTGAGCCGTCTGCCTAGCGTCAGAAATGGTTTTTAAATTTTGTTGATTGTGACATTTCATTGTTAGAACAAGGGGTTGTGTAGGCTACCTATATTACTTTGTCCCTACTGCCCATCAAAGTCTTTCTGTAATCCTTTAATCTGGGGGTTGACAGATAATAATTTGTGTATTGGTCTAACCATATATTATCAACATTTCTCTGATGGAAGGAAAGGATATGTCTTAACTGACCTTCCTTAAAGTCTTGCAGTTTGAAGGGAAATTGGAGTTCTTAAGATTACAGAGGTCTTTTAGAATCAAGGAAGGCTGAACTGCCAGGCTGTTTGAAAGACCCGAAATCAAAGCACAAAAGATAAGGGAACAAATATTTTATCTAGAGTAAGGACTTCTGGGTCACTTTGAGCCCAATCTCAAAAGAGGATATATAGAAAAATACTCACTGTGTCAACTATCTTGTGAATTTCTTGAGAGATATTCCTTCATTTTGGACCTCATTTATTGTCCACTTTACTTCCTTTTTTTCCCTTAAAAAGCCAGAGTACTGAATGACACATTTGGTCACCTTATCCCAGGTAGAGTAGTAGAAGCAGCGATATTAAAACCAGCAGGGAGTTTCCAGTGGTAAAGTCACTAGAAACAAATGCCGAGCCTTCCTGTTTATCCTATTGACTATAAACGTTATCGAGACTCTCCGATTATTCGTAATGCATATTTATTTTACATCGGGAGAAGCCCATTTGGGAAAGTCTTGTGAACTCTATTGACTCTGAGTCCAAATTTGAGTTGAGAATATTAATCTACATTTACAAATTTGTATAGATCCAGACACAGTCCAAGGTTTTTTTTTTTTTTTTTTTTTTTGCTTCTCTTCTAGTTGTTAAAATGTTTAAGTTCCTTACCCCCTTTTCTCTGATCAGCTTCATTAGTAGTTCAGCTGTTTTCCCTCAACAACTCAGTTATGTCAACTGTAGCCTTTGATCGGCATGGAAAGGAAACTAGAAACGCTCGGTGGCCAATGAGGAAAGAGAAGGAAAGGCAGGTCAAAGTAAAGAGTCATGGTTTGATGTTTTAGCTGTGGTTTTTGTTGAGATGATTCATGTAGTTGAAACACCCATGGGGCCAGATTATCTGTCCTGGAAGAGGATTAGGGACTGGGGCTCTGGATAGATGGCTGCATCCTAGAAGAAACGCATAGAGTTGAACCACAACAATTCAAAGATTTCTACCCCCAACTCTCAGCGCATTCTGTAGATGCACTTGAGCTCTCAATTTGTGTCTCAAACATTAAATGTCCATGAATATTAATTCTAAAAAAATTTTCTGTATTCCACATTTCTCCACCACACATTTTGCTCATATTTTGAGTCTCCTGTTCTTTCTGCAAATAAAGTGCTCATTTTGGCTGTTTTCCAGATATGACAGTTGGTGGACATGCTTCAGTAGAGAAAAGGAAATTTTTCCTTGCTTATCTGCTCTCTCCCGTCTGCCTAAGATAGTGTGTCTGTGAATTGTGACCTGATTTTGAAATAATTTATTAAATAGAGGGATGCATGATGTTATTTAAAATTTTGGTGTGACATTGCCTTTTAGTCCTTTATAAAAAGCTCTTGAGTAGAGTCTCTGGGCTAGTTACAATGCATTGGGATTAAAAATAAACTCCTCCAGTGACTGGATTCTATTCAATATCAAATATAACTAATGCTTCCTCAGGAAATTAAGCAGTTTTTTTCTATTCAGGAAATGAAGCAAAAGCTGCGTTTTTTTTGCCATGAAAATATTACTTTGGAAACATTAATTTTATAGGTATGGAGGCTCTCCGTATATTATTAGCTAGTGGACTGCTTTATGAAAAGTAATAGACAAATGAACATACAGTGTTTATCTGTAATATTTTATTAATTGGGTAGATATTTTTCTTCTCTGTATTCATTTTTTTGTATATGTAATATACAATAATTTAAAGTTCTTTGTAATGTTTTCATCTGAAGCTGTGAGAAGAGCTTAAACAAATTCATTTTAACAATGCGTGGCTGTTACTGAACAGGGTCTCACTACGTAGACCAGGCTGGTCAGGAGCTTGGGATCCTCTTTGCTTCAGTCTCTAGAGCGCTGGGGTTTACAGGTTTGCTCTACCTAATGTGTCTAAGTTGATTTCTTTGGAGAGTGTTTTTCTTGATTTTTAAAAATGGTTCCTCTCAACGATTTCTCCTCTGTCTTGGTCTCTAATTCATTCCTGCTCCTGTGCTGCAGACACGGCTTCCAGTATTCTGTGAAGCGAATGTCTCCCTCTAAATGGATGCTCGTTAATCTCAGTGCTGCCCATTTGACCTACCTCTCTGTTCTGCTACTTGTCTGACTCCTTTGGGTTAGAGACCAATAGGGGATCATTTAGCTAGGCTTGAATTCCTAGCACAGTGCTCGTCTCTTTCCCTCGTCACTTATGACCTGTCGTCATCACCACTTTCACGACCTCCTCTGCCATCCCGTTCCTCCTTTACCACTGTAGGAAAGTTCTAAAACAGATCATTCTCTTTGACTTAGATATGTATCGGTGACTGTCTATTGTTACTGTCCCAACTGTTCAGTTTGTTGTCTGAGTTCTTTTATGCTTTGGCTCATTCTTTCCATCTTGTTTATCATCAGTTCTTTGCAGCAACATTCTGCAAACATGTCTTCTTTTTACGCCTGACATTGTTCAGTGGAAATTCTGAACTATTGCTCCTCCTGGAATAGCCTTCTTTTCTATGTGTGCTCACTGAAGCTCTTTCATCCTCATAGACTGCTGTGGCTTGATCATCTCTTCTAGAAAGCTTGCTTGAGCTCTAGCTTTGGTGCTTCCCTGAGACTTTGAGTACATATGTCTATTTTTAGCACTTAGAGTACTGCATTAAAATTTGTCTATGTGTGTGCCTTCCCATGAGTTCCTTTAGGTCTCATATCTTGGCTTAATTATTTCTAAAATGCTGTACTAATGTTATTTTTGTACCTAAAACATAATTCAGAAAATTATTTGTTGAACAAGTAGATAAATAAATGTGCAGTGTACTAATGGCACATGGTTTGGACCGTATCCCTTGAGATTATTGACCAAGAGCACAGCTTTGTTAACAACCTTAGTGATAAGAACAATTAAATATAATTTATTAGAGCAATTATTGTGTGTTGATGCTGCATTTATTGCTGTACCTATGCTAAAATGTGTAGGACACTAAGAATTAGAGAAATTTAGCAACTCAGCTAATTAGCAGAGTTGGATTTTGAGTGTAGGACTGCCTGCTGCAAAGGCTAGAGCTCTTTCCTCAATGGTGAAAAAAATTTGTCATAGTTAAAAAGGGAACTAATTAAACTAAGCAGAAGAAATAATAAGAATTTTATCAGTAACTTTGTACCAAGTTTGAGTAAAAGGCAAAGCAAAGATTCATTGACAGTATATGCTGGGCTGTGTAGGTCTATCTTTTTTTTTTTTTAAATCAGTTCTCTCAGACTCCTCTAAGGTAAATGTTATTTTTTGCTACTCTTAAAGTCCCATGTAAATTTTAACTTCAGAAAACTACACAAAGAAGTGTGGTTCAAATCTAGCTGTATACAGCTCCATCTTAAATGAATGGTGATAAGTATGGTCATAGCATCCAATGTCTTATTGATGTAGAGTTTTGATCTCTGGGATCTGCTCACCAAAAATGCTACAGGTTCTCTGGGGTCTTATGTGTCTCCACGTTCTTGTGTTTTTGAGTTGAAGATTGAGATCAGAACATGTGTAGAGAATTAAGGCAGAATTTATTAGAGGAGGGAAAGGATGGAATTCATGGACATTAATCTTAAGGGGCAAGAGATCCAAGAGGAATTCACAGAATCCAGACATGGAGTCCCATGAGAGGCAAAGAAGCAGGAAAGGAACCCACAGACATGAAGTCTATGAGGGGCAAGGGAGACAAAGATGCCAGGGTCAGGTTTTATTTATAGTCTTAGACCTGGGAAAAGTGACTTCCTTATTGGTTAACTCCAGTTTCTGCAAATCCGATTGAGGCATTTGGTCGTTTACATCTCATTGGTCTGTTCAATCTTGTAGCTGACTTCTGGTAGGGTTTATCTACAGTGGAGAACTAATCTCCATATCCTTTCATAAACAGAGGATTAGGGAAGGTGGGAAACTATTCCTGTGAAGGATTAGAGTCAGTTTCTCCAGATTAATAGGGTGTGTTCCTTCAGGGTAATCCCAGCAGTGGGGGAGATGAACTTCTAAGACCTTTCAGAGACTCTCCCAGCATGGCTACTCTAAAACTGCCTAATTAGGGCAGTTGTAATATAAATAAATTATCATGCTGAATTAATCAGGTGTCATGCAGAGGCAAAACCAGTCCAACCAGCTGGACATTTTGTGCACATTCAATTGATATCTGGTATTTTTTTTTAACTTTTAAAGGGAAAATGTAAATAATCTATTTAGGATTTCTTTTCTTGAGAATTCCACTAGCTCTTCTAAAACTGAAAGAAAGTGCATATTAAATGTGTTATGTTAGCTTTCTCTCACTGCAGCAAATGCCTGAGATGATAAGATTAAAGGTGTAATTAGCTCACTGTTTTGGAGGTTCCAGTAAGTTGACTCTCTTACTTTGGAGACATGACAAGGTGCGCATGTCATGGTAGTGGGGCAGTTAGACTTCTTTTTGCTGTGAGACAGCATATTCAGACTCCAGCAACTTAGGGCAGAAAGGGAGGTTTATTTGGTCTACAGTTCCAGGAGACAAAGTCCATTATGTTGGGAACTGCATAGCAGAAGGTAGAAGCAGGAGACTGGTTCAAGTCACTGTAGTCGTCATGAAGCAGAAGAGAGTAATTAGAAACAGAACCCAGTTACCAAACCTCAAGGCTGCTCCTAAACCCTTCCCCATGATGTACCTTCCTTTACCAAGACTCCATCTCCCAAAGACATCACAACTTTCTCAAACTTTAACAAGAGTTAAGGACTCAAACATAGGAGCCTGTGAGAAGCAACTCACATTTATACCATATATATGTAGGTATATATATAGGGATATATAGTGGAGCACCCGGTATCCTCATTGTTAGGTTGCAGACTTTCTAGGTGCCTTTGTGACTCCCCCCAAATCTGTCCACACTCCCAGCATAATCTTTCGGAGATCAGAGGTGATTAGAGAGAATGCAGTGACCTTTCAGCTGTAACTGAGCTCTTTCCCTTCCTGGTACCCAGAGGCAAGCAAGGCCTGCCCTACTGCCCAGCAACCAAGAAGTTCTACAAAAACAACTGGGCTAGGTCTCCCCCCCCAAAAAAATATTAACTGACCAACGAGATGTAGGGGACCAAAAGCTCCATCGAGTTTTCAGAAACTGGAGCTAACCAATAAGGAAAAGCCACTTTTCCCCAGGCCCACCTAATCCTATAAATACCCCAGCCATCTTTGGCTCTCTTGCCCCATGGAGTCTGTGAGTTCCATTCTTTCTCTCCTCTAATAAAATATGTTTTAATCTTCTGTAAGTGTTCTGGTTTCAGTCCTTGACTCATGAATACAAGAACCTGGACATAAGCACCCCCCCCACCTTCCACTCCCCAGCGAAACAACCTTGAATTGTAACTTTAATCTCTGTGTGTAGTGCCTTCTACCCAGGAAAGTAGGCTAGATCGGAAGACGCAGAACTAATCTTTGTTCCTCGAATGCCTTTAGCAGTCAGAAACTCCCTTTGTCTTATAAATTTGAAAGTTTTCCTTTCAAAACTCATGCTGTTTATGGTACTGTACTGTCTCTCCTAATGCTCTTGTTCTTCAAGGCTTCCTCATAGCTGTCTATGGGCCTGTAGCTCTCCTAATAAACCTCTTTCCAGAGGTTGCTTGATCTCAACTTCTTTTTCTTAATTACTGTCATAAGAAATGTAATAATTTCGAACACTTAAGACAACCAGGAAGAAGGGGGTGGGAAGGAAGGTCTCCAGAGAATATGCCCTTACTCACCTAACTTCCTCATACTGGTCCTTATTGCCTAAGAGTTACAGGAAGTTTTTGCACTTCAAATGAGCACCCGCCCGTACCCCCCCCCACAAACACACACACACACACACACACACACACACACACACACACACACACACAGAGCCCTGTTTATCTCCTACAGCCATTGTGACAGAAGGTTAGCTAGGGGTGGGAGATAGGACTGTGGGGAAACTGTACTCTTTAATTCACTTATATGCTTCTGTCTTCCTTGCATACTTTAACCTATTAAATCTGTAAATCTGTGATCAATCAGCAAGTTAAAGGGAAACCACCTTGTAACCAAAGAGTGTAAAACACAAGATTTTTAACGAAGCATTCCCAGTAGGATGAATAAACTTCGTTTTAAAAAAAATTTATTATTATTATTATTATTTATTCAACTGTGCGCATGTGCGTGTGTGTGTGTGTCTGTCTGTGTGTGTGTAGAACCACGGACGAATTCGTGAACCACCATGGATGCCTCCACCTCCTTCTGCCCCGGGATTCACAGACTCCGCCCTACCAGGACCAGAAGCGCAGGCTGCCCCCGTTTCTGCCTGGTGTCTATACGTGGGATCTGGGATCCGAACTCAGGACCTTCCGCCTGCAAGGCGGAGGCTTAACTCCTGAGCCACCTCTCCAGTCCAAACTTCATTTTTTGAGGTATTGCTATCCTGCTTCTAGTTTTCTGCAACACCAGTAGCAACACAGATTGGTGAACAAGCCTTTAACTTAAAACATAGACCATTAGGAGACGCTAAACCATAACAGCTGTCTTTATAGTAAGAAAGTACAAATGGTGATCACACCGGTGGGCGCTGATGTAAACATCTGGAAAGGCCACATAGTGTATTTGGTCCCATCGTCAGTCCTGGTCTATACCTTTGAAGGAGCTGTAAATGCTGGAAGTCTCATTATACATTATAAAACTGTGAAGCAAAGGTTTTTCAACATGAATTGTGTGGTAGAATTATTCCTACCACCCTGATTAATTTGTTACATATGCTAAAGTAATTAGCATGCATAGTGAGAATGACATTTAAAGAAGAAAAAAGGAGAGGGAGTAGAATACTGAAGCTCTTCTCATTCACATGATAGACAACCTTGCCTGACATTCCCTTCCTGAATATTTAATAATTGATTTCTTTTACTCATCTGCCTGTTCATTTGTTTATTCATTCACCCGGTGTGCTTTTATTTTGAAACTCTTATTTCTATCAAATTTGAGGAAGGAATTTCCTTCCTTTGTTTTGAAAAAAAAAATTGTTTTTATAGCTGTAGAATGAAGAATTTGGGGCCGGAGAGCTGGCTCAGCAGTTGTGCTTAGGGCGTAAGCAAAGAACCAGAATTCGGATCCTCAAATCCCATGTAAAATTCCAGCCAGGGAAGGTGGAGCCAGTGAAGTCCTAGACTAGCTCTAATGTCGTGCTCTGGGTTTAATTACCCCCGACTCAAGAATAAGTTAGAAGATGATTGAGGATGATTCCCAATATCAACTTTGGAGTCTTCACATGCATTCACACACATGTACACATGCACATATGTGTACCCACCCACGCAAATATGCATACATCCATGCATGCACCTAATAAAAGAAGACAAAATAATCTGATTTCAGTCACATTATTCAGTCTAACTCTAAGTGATTTACATGTCTGGCTTATGTACTAAGCTATGTAAGAGTAAGGCTTAGAGAGCTATGTCTTTTTTTAACCTTCTACCTTGTGCCCAGCATTGTATTTGATAATTTTGTAGCAGGACAGATCTAGAATGCAGCCATCCTAATGTGTGCTGTTTGTGACTTGTGCCTGTTATTAGTTTATGCCTCCCTCTAGTGACCATCAGTAAGCTGTAAAACCTGTGAACTGTTCTAGAGATAGAGCAGCAGCCCCTTAGGTGACTGCAGAAAGGAAAGATGGAATGTTGGAACTTCAAAATTAAGACAGGGCAGATCTTTTATAGCTTGCTAAGATGTACAGTATCAAACCATATTGTTGTCTCGGAATGGCACAAGCCTAGGGAGTTTGGTAACTACACGAAGGGAAGTTTCTCAAGCGCTAAATATCAGGAGGGAGGCTAAGGATCAGAGGATCCATTTATTGTATCTTTTCTGAGAGAAAGGCAAAATTACAATGGTTAAGGTAGGCAAACCTAGAAATACAGGAATTACAGAGCAGAAAAGAGTGAACTTGAGCCATGGCCGCCTGCCTTGGTTGTTGAGCTTTTTAAAATCACTAGCGCAGTAGTGTTGATGCTACTAATGGCACTATGGATATTTGGGTCATATGATTCATTAGAAGAGTGGTGAGACTGCCCTTTGCATTGTGGGATTGAAGCTCATTAGATGCTAAAACAACAAACCAAAACCAAAGGAAAACAAATCAAGAACAGGAATAAAACAAAACAAGACACCAAAGCACCACTTCTAGACTGGTGGTGGTGCCCAGGAGGTAAGTTTGTTGTACTTGATTGCCAGTGCTATAGAGGTCTGTGAGTGGGTGCTGCTGACCAAATGCCTGTAATGCCAGCACACAGAAGGCTGAATCAGGGATACTGAATTTGAGGCCAGTCAGAGGTACATAATAAGACCCTGTATCAAAAAAATTGCGTAATAGTCATTATATGCAACTTTGTAATTCACATTTCATGTGAATTCCTACATAAAGGAGGATCAAAAATAACCCAATTGCGAGTATTGGTTGGCAGAGATGAAATAAATTCCAAGAAACAGCAGCTTTTGTGTTTCTAAATGTGAACTATTCTGCATGGAGTGTGGACTCTAGGATACTAGTGGAGAGAGAGTGCTTGGAGAAAGATTGGCATTAATATGTTTAGGCCTAGTTAGGGGGAGGGAACTTTGAAGGTCACAAGGTTTAATTGACTTGGAATTATGACTCAATTAGTTTGAAATTAGCAAGGAATAAATGTTGAAAGAACTCTTGGATTGCAGATTTTTTTTATTTTCTGCTGGCGGTCTAACCTCATGGCCTTATCCATGCTGGGCAGGTAACATTACTACCAAGTTGCATCTCCAGCAGTGTTTTATTTTTAAAAGTAAAATAAGAAAGGAAATCCATGAAGTAAAACAGAAATTTAGATTTTTTTTTATTTTGGTGTATTTTATTCTGATCACCCATCATCATCGACTTCACACCCACTGAACAACTTGCCAGTGATGTAGACACTTTTGAGAAAAATGGAAATAGTGCCATCTCAGTAAGTGCATTTTGTTCACAGTTGAATCTTTGGAAATTCATGGTAGTTGCAGCTTTTCCTGTTGCTCTCGTTGGGCAAGTAAGTAAACAAATAAAACCTCTCATGAACTTGCTGTTGCATTTACCAGAGCAACTGTTCCAGCCTTTCTTATTTTCTCTAAATCCTATTCTTTTAAACAATTTTATTTATTTAATGTGTGTGTGTGTGTGTGTGTGTGTGTGTGTGTGTGTGTGTGTGTGTGTGTCAGAGGGCACTCACTATATGTCCCTGTGGAGAACCAAGGGTGATTCCAGGAATCATCCTGGATTGTTTCTACTTCCTTCTTGCTTTCCTCTGGATTTCCTACACCCTCCAAGGCTGGAAGGGCAGGCAGCTGCCCTTTCTGCCTGGCTTTTGAGATAGTCTTAACCCCTGAGCCATCTCTGCAGTCCCACATAAACCCTATTCTTAAGCAGATGATGATGTTCCCCGATAAGCCCTTTGAACTTATTGACAACAATGCAGAGAAACTGCAACAACATACATACCCTTGTATTTTTAATCATTGTACTATTTTTGAAACTTGACAGAATCTTTCATCTGGTTGAGGTATTCAAAGATTGCCCCGTAGATTATAGCATTTTATTTAATATTTTGTTTCCAATTTCATGTTAACCTTACAATTTTTATCTCTAATCCTGTCCTTCATCTTGATCGTCGCCTTTGTTTTTCTAACCCTTGACTCCTTTGGCTGTCCACTCTAAGTTGACCAGATCTGATTTTATGATAAAATTGGAGAAATTTTGCATTTTGAAGCTTCATATGGTATCGTCTTCTTAGTTTGCTTCTGTTTTTTTCCCACATATCAAAGGCAGTGTGGTGCTGGGAGGGGACCACAGTGGCTTAATTCTTCCTTTGATGGGAGCTGAGCCATATGTTTATTTTGAGTCAGCTACTCCAGACTCTGAATTCTCAATCAGATGGTCAGCCGTGGTTAATTGAATTCCCAATATGTGCAAGGCTACGCTGGGTGTTGTCGCTCCGGGGAACCATCTGGAAGAACTTTTGCAAAGGACCCAAAATATGAGAATATGTCTCTTTGTAGCTAAATTAAAATGATACTGATTTTGGTAAAGTAAATAGTTGCATAAATGCTGGCTTTTGCCTTTGCGTTTTTCCTTTCATTCAAATTCCAAGGTCTTTTTTTAATGCTGAAGCTAGAATGACAAACTTTTATTCCATTCCTTTCTAATTATTAATAATTTGTCTGATGCAAGATCTTGACTTTTAAAATAGTCTCCATTGGCAGGAAGATCAGAAGTTCAACATCATCTACTGCATAATAAGTTGGAGGCGAGTCTGGGATACATGAAACACTGTACAAAATAATAAAATGAGACAAATAAAATTTGTATGTTCCTACGAAAATATTCTTCATTGTATTTTAAATTCATATTGGGACAGGGTCTCTTATTGTAATACAGGCTTGACTTGAACTCATGATTCTTCTGCCTCAGGCTGTTGATACCTTAATTTATTGGAAGCTGAATTTTCAATTCTTGTTCTCATTCTCTTAAATGTCATATATGCAATTATATATATATGTATATCATATGTATAGTGTTATCAGCTTTCCTTCCAATATTTAATCCTGATCCTGTCTTTCATCTTGATACACACACACACACACACACACACACACACACACACACACACACACGTATACATATGTATAAAGAGTGACAGTTTTTAAAAATCAGTCCTAATTTCTCGTGGTTTCTTTGTTGGAACATATGTTGCTGATGATTCATGTTGTGTTTCCTTCCCTTCATCTTGATGATCTGACTCTATTCCATTTTGTCTTGGCTTGGTTTGATTTGCTTTTTGATCTCTATCTCTTTCTTTCTCCCTTTCTTTGTTTCTTTCTCTACCTTCTCTCCAAGGTTGTGTCCACACTATTTCTTTTTGCACTTTCAGCTTTAAGTGTCATATTTATGCTAGGCCTTTCCAGATAATAAACCCTAACTTCTTTATTTATTCTCCAGTCCTAAAATTTGCAATTTCTTAATGAACATTTTCTCTTGGATGCCATACATCAACTAGTGTTCTGACAATTATTTATATCTTCTTTTCCACCCACTACTTCTAACCTCTGAGCGGTGCTGCCTTTCAATAAGTCAAACTCAGAATTTAAGTGAGGCCCTGCTTCTGGATCTCTTTATTGAATGTATTCTTAATTGTTTTCCCCACTGAAATATCTCAGAAACTGTCCTTTACCTTTGAGGTAAAGGACTATGTATAGTTTATTTATTTTTTCGACCTCTTGATCTTACAAGTATTTGGTAGCTATACAGAGGGTTCTCCAGAGATGAATGATGGGTTGCCCTATTGATGTTTTCAGTATAATCCCTCAGAGGTCACTTCTTTCTATTCTCATTTGCTTTCTGCAGCTCATCTTCTTGTTATGTTTGATCTGGAGTGATCTTCACTACCTTCATTGTCTCTTATTTGTAATCAACTGTGTATTTTGTTTTTAGGTTATTAGATATACTTTCTAAATGAAGTACTTTTACTTCACACATCTTCAGTGACTGCTGTTACCAGTCATACAAAGTAAAAGTTAATTAGTTTGGATTTTCATAGTCTTTTGTGATTTTTACTCTAGTGATCTTTTTTTAATCTGTGTGTCATTTTCTTTTTTATTTACTATCCAAATTGTGGAGTTTAGTTTATTCTTTATTGTCACTGTTTATTCCTTTGATAAATATCTGTTGAACACTCACTATATAGAAGATATTCTAGTATAGAGGAAATCATTGAAAAAATAGCACCTCAAAAGATGAAGCCTAGTCAGAGAGAAAGCTGTTAAGTAAAATATTAAACATGCAATTATTTAATGTTCTACTGGAAAGCATGGTTCGCTCCTGTTTGAAATGAAGTCATCATATTTCACATTTTCAAACTCTGTCTTTTAATACCTCACTCAAACTTCCTTTTTCTATGATATCTTTCCTTTTCAAAACTGGACATCCTCTCTTTTTCACTTTTTGTACCATTCCCTCTGCATCTTTTCATGCAAGATGTTTATACTGTTATGTGTGGATATGCTTTTTCCTTACAAGACTTTTTTTTACAGTTACATGTGTTTGTGTATGCATACATGTGTGGAAGTCAGTGGGCAACTTGGTAGAATTGGTCTTTTTCTTTCACCACATGGGCACCAGGAATCAAATTCAGGTTGTCAGACTTGTCAGCAAGCTCCATCTCACTATCTCACTGACTCTTTTTCAAGATATTTAAGTTACTAGTGGAATTTGAGCCACTCTCAATGGCAAGTTTGCCTATCAGACTGTCTTCTCATAGCCAGTCATATATAGCAACTTTTTAAGCATTTATTCTAGCCAGCATTTCATTTTGCTTTGTAACGCTGTCTATGATTATAAGTTGGATTCACAGATATTACCCGTAATTAGATGTAATAGGTAAAATATTAGTATATAAATTTTGCCCTTGACTGAGGCAAGAAAAGAGCTCTGTAGATTAATTTTCGCCTACTCATTTATTTTTGATAAAAGTCCCTATAAGTTTTTTAACTTCTCATTTTCAGTTTCTATATGCCAGTTTTAAAACCTTGCTATGTTTAGAGCCTCTTTATATCTGGAAGATATTTTTGCTTTTTATATTTTATTAATTAATATTATGCATTTCATTCATGTTCATGCCCTAATTAGGGCATTGTTATATCAGCCATAGCACTGACCCTGATGTTGCAAAGGGGGTATTCAGAGAGAGAGATACCTCGAGGCTCTGTGGGTATATAACAAGTCATGTAGTGCCTCTCAGTATATACTCAAGCTTTACTCTAAATAAATTCATTTTCTTCCCATTTATTTTTTCCTTTTTTCCTACAATTTTGGAAATGTGCTTATGCACTTATCGATGTTTCAGAAGTGACTTTAACAGATAACTATGAATGTTTTATTTATCTGAATTGTCTAGGAAAGTACAATTTAATGGTTAATGATTTGCAAAAAGCCTAAGTATGTATAATTACAGGAAATTAAAATGACTGTCTCTTAAATGTGCAATCAAAGTTAACTTTATTAGGTGTTCATTTGGAAATAAGTTATTGATTTTACTTTGTCTATATATAGAAAAATAAATGAAATAATGCAGTGAATTTCCTTCTACAATGGAGAAAACCATATTACTCTGGGCATGTAGTTTGTCATATGTATAATTTACAGCAAATAACTATCAAATTTTACTGAGCACAATAGGCAAGAACATTGATGATTGAATACCTTTTCTGCTTTTCCCTGTTAAATTTTTTTAAAAAAAATCTTGCAAATTGTTTGTTCTTAGCTACATTTATGATCCTGATAAAATTGTACTAAGACATCACTTCCATTTTGTGTGAAAATATTTGCACTACAATAAGTCTATGGTGACGAGACTTCTGGAAAATATTGGCAAGAACCTGCAGAGGTATATAGACTCCTTTGGTTTGTTTACTTAAAAGAATGTCCCCAGGTAGACTAAGTTTTATTGCTTAAGCTATGAAGTGAAGTAGTTGTATTGCATTAAGATTTATGTACTTTTTGTATATATAGAAGTTTTAGAAAAAAAGGGTTAGTACTTTTACTCAAAGAAGTGGAAACGCACTTTTCTTAAACACATACCTGTTAACCAGAAAATCTAAGGAATTTATTCTCTGAATTTGCACCAGGTGAGAGTAAGTAGTGGATCTTTATCTTTTTAACCTATTAATTGGGCCTCAGGACTGGTGGTATCAATCACTAATCAAATACAAAAAGCATATGTCTTGTGGTCAGTTCTGGATTTCTTTAGTCAGTAGATTGAGGATTTCATCTGTTTTCGTGCTTTGATATTCAGGGAACTCAACTTGACCTCTTATGATTTGCTAGCAGCTTAAGGAAAGGCAGATTAAGTACCCATTGCTCTAGTAACAGTATTACCATAAATTTAGTGGCTTCCTGTGTTTATTTATGTGTTTCTATTCCGTGGACCAAGACTCTGTGCATAGCTCATCTGTTTGTTGTCTCATAAAGCCTTACTCAGAATGTTTGCCAGAGCTTGTTAACTGAGGCTTGAGACTAGGAAAGGAGTTATTTTACAGTTTATTCTGGTCGTTGGCAAAATTTAATTTCTTGGGGTTGCAGAACTGAAGGTTTCAGTTTCCTATGTGATCCTAGCTTCAGTAAGTTGGCCTCCTGCAGTTTCTGGACAGCTATGGTTGCTGAATCCTCTAAATCAGCAAAGGAGAACCTGTGACAGTATTGGAGTCCAAACTCAAGGAGCACCCATTCTCCTTTACTCAGAAGTCAAATTGGTGCTCTCTTAATTTGGAAATAATGGATCATTATGTTAAGTCAGTACATCATACTAGTCATTTGAAGTTCTGGAACATCCTGTGAGTGTCATGAGAGACCAACAGGTGTACAGGTTGGTTGACTTTCTTTACAAATTTATTTCTTTGAATTTCATTGTAACACTTGCCTCCATGGTCAGAAGGCAGAACAAATGAGAGCTTTTAATTTTGTGAATTTCATGTGTGTGATATCCTCCTCTGTCACTTTCTACCCATTCCTTTTTTGAGAAGGATCCCTTTCTGAACCTGAAACACGTATTTTTTCAGCAGGACTGGAAGGCATTAAGTTCTTCTGTCTCTCCCCCACTTCAGTGATGAGTTACAGGCATACACGGGACACCCAAGTCTGTTAAGTGAGTTCTGGCATAGGAACTCGGGATCTCATTCTTGTGTGGCAAGTGGTCTAGACCACTGAACTGTCTAGAAAGTTCATATACAAATGCAATAAATTTTTGTCATTTTCACCCCTTACTAGCCAATCGTATCCATCCTTCTTTTCTACTATGTATTTTCTCTTTTCTGGCTAGTCTCCTGCCTACTTTAATATCATTTTGCGTGTGTGGCCCACGGAGTTTCATCTGGGCTGTCTGTACTGCCAAGTGCCTGAGTACTAACTGTGGCATGGATGACTTATCAGTGGGAAAAATCATTGAGGAAAGCAGCTCCCCTTTTTCCTATCTGTCATTACCCTTCAATGGTCTCTTGGAGATATAGTGTCTCTTGAGAGTGTTTCCTTTCATGGTGAATGAAATCCAGCCCCTTAATTTTTGTCTGTGAATAAATTGTTGCTGTAAGATCACTGGAAAAGGAGCATCTTCACTCTTGAGTTTGTGCTTGTTGATCATATTCAGCATTGTGGGAATATTAATTGTGTGTGTAGTTATCCATACGATGGTAGGACTTAACATTTTGCTTACACCAAAAGATAAGCTGTTTGTAATCCTTCCCTAGACAGTGAATAATGAGGATCAAAAACTATAGAATACTTTTAATATATGTATTTTTTATTTATTTGAGAGAGTAAGAAAGAGGGAAGCGCGCGCACACACACACACACACACACAGAGAGAGAGAGAGAGTGAGAGATAGGAGATGGAAGGAGGAAGGGAGGAAGAGGTAAAGGGAGAAAGAGGCAGTTCAGATTTGTGCATGCCGTTAGTATGTGTCATTCAGAGGATAACTTTTAGAAGTCCATTCTCTTTATATCATATTGGCTGCTCAGGTCTTCAGTACTTTTACCTACTGTGCCATTTCACTGGCTCAATAACTATTGAATACATAAAAATGCTTTTGTAGCACGAATCAGTACAGGGTCAAAAATAAAATTGTGATTGACACAAGGCCAGTCGAGAGAAATATACATCAAAGATTTCTTTGTGGACTGAGGGAGATTTTTGTAAGTTCAATAGTAATAGTTAGATAGTAATCTTTGTCAGTAACAGACAAGCCAACCTATGGTAGAGTAGTCAGAACTAGGAAAGATTAATATTAAGTAAGAGGCTCATTGTGACAGTGAGAAGTATTCCCAGTGAATAAAATAGGTCTTGTAATGACTACTGCTATAGTCAAAGAATAGGCACTTTTCAAAGTGTGGGAAGATCCTCAGTTGCACCTGTAATTATGTATGTGGATTTACAAGTAGCATCATGTTTTTGGGCACAGATATATAGGAAGAAAATGAATTGAATTTTGGCATAGCTTTGGAGAATTTTTGTTTTCATCTTCTATTACCACCCATGCTAGACAGGATTCTTATAACTCTCAAGATTCTCATCCCGTGGAGTGTATATCTTGTATATGTCTCTTCCTTTGAGTGTGGGCAGGACTTGTGAATATGACAAATCATCACACCAGTTATTAGGTTAACAAGAAATTAACTAAGTTAGTCAAAATTGACTTTATCTTGGTGGGCCTAGGTCATTCCTTAAATTAGAAAGATTCACAGCTTGGAAGCAAGACAGCCTATCTAAAGGGTCACTTGTTAAGGATTTACAGATGGCATATAGAAACTGAGAGAGTGTCTTTTGGCCCAAAGCCCGCAAACATTGGAAAGTGTCAGTCATGTAACTTCAAGGATATGAATTTTACCATCAAACCAGTTATTTTGGAAGAGGGCCCAACAGTTTAGAGAAAGCCATAGCCCTGGTCAGGTTTTAGCCTGTTCTGACCCTGAGTAGATGGCCTTATCAACCCAGACTCAGCCACAGAGAATGCGAGGTGACAAATTATGTGTGTGTGTGTGTAAGATGCAATCCATATGGTAAGCTGTTAAGTAGTCATGGACAAGGAATGTATCACTGTAGATGTTCCCTCAGTTTCTAAACTAACATTTGCTAATTATGCCTTATCTCTTCTCGACTTTGTGTTTGTACTTAGGCATATTCTCTAACAGAATGACTTCTGTATCTGTTCTGTCTAGATGTTTAAAGATCTGTAAAGATCTTCACATACCAGATCTTTAAACAGGCTGCATGTTTCATGTATCTTTTCATGTAATTTACATATCTTTTCATGTAAATTATTTGCATACATATTTTATGCCTTTATTTTAAATTTATCTCTTAGATTTTCAAATCTTGCATAGGTGATAAAAAATACCCTTAGTTCATTTCACAGGTATATTAGTTACTTGTTTCATTTCTGTGATCAAATACCTGATACCTTTTATTTTAAATTTATTTCTTATTTTTTCTTATATTTTCAAATCTTGCATAGGTGATAAAAAATACCCTTAGCTCATTTCATAAGTATATTAGTACTTGTTTCATTGCTATGATCAAATACCTGACAAAGGCTTTTTAAGGGAGAAAGAGTTTATTTTGGCTCACTGTTCAAAGGCATAGCCCATGATGGTGGGAAATACATGTAGGAGCTTGAGGTAAGTAGCCAGTTGTATCTGAAGAGAACAGAGTCCTGAATGCTGTTGTTCATCTGCTTTTCTCCTTTTTCTTCAGTCTAAGATTGAAATGATACCACTGACATTCAGATTAGGTCTTCTAATGTTAGCTAACCTAAATCTAGAAGCTCCTTCAAAGACATGCTCACAATTTGTTTCCATGATGATTCTAATTCCATCAAGCTGACAATGAATATTATTTATGACAACTATTTCCCCTCTTCCCTGACCTAGAGGTAACCATTCTTTTCAGCGTATCTTCTTTCCTTCTGTAAAGAGAAATATACATATACTAATGTTTATGTGTACAATATATACAATATTTTCTTCCCCTTTAATACACAAAACTTAAATAATATTTATTCTCTCTTTATTGTGAGGTGTGAGAAGAATGTTTTTTCTTCTTGAGTTAATCTCTTGAGAAGGCAAAAGCATTTAAGCCTAAGATTAAGCTTTTCATTAAACCTTCATTAACTAACATTTCACTAAACATTCATTAACTAATTTCATTTTGGCAGATACTTTGGCCAAAATGTTTTCCTCAACAGGTTCAAACCTTAACATTTCACTGCTTAGGTGGATGTTCTATATCACAAAGTATCCAATGCTCATAACCACAAAACTTGGTTACTGGATTAGAACTACATGCTCAAATGTTTTTGAATGGATGTTAACATCAGCAAATGTGCTCTATCTTTTTTAATAATTCATCTGTCATTCTCTTGGCATGCTGGCTATTGTGTTGATTGTCCTAACAGGAATGGGAATTGGCACATGACAATAGGGTAAGGGCTTTTTGCCTTAAATAAAGATTTGTGAAGATTTTAAGATGAGTTCAAAGGTTATTTATTTCCCAGCCAGTAATGTGGAAAGCTCTAACATTTCCTGAAATCCTATAAAAGAAAAATAGTGAAAAAAGATCTAACCTTCCTCATCTATGAGCATGATTTCAGGGTTCAAAAATTTTTTTTATTACAATTCTTGTTAATTCATTTACTTCTGTGTGTGTGTGTGTGTGTGTGTGTGTGTGTGTGTGTGTGTGTGCGTGTCTGTCTGTGGATGGCCAAGGGTGACATCCAGAATAATGTATTGTTCAACCTCCTTATTGCTTTGCTCTGGGGTTTCTGAGTTCTGACTTCTGGGACCGGAAGTGCATGTCTCCTCCACCATTTCCACCTCTGGCATTTTTGCATGATATCCAGGCATCCAAACTCAGGTTTTTTTTTTTTTTTTTTTGCTTGCAAGGTAAAGATCTTAAACACTCTCTTTTCTTATTCCCTTGCTTTAATCATCTGAAAAAGTCTTTTGACTACTTTTATCCTTGCTTTTCCTGTCTTACCAATTTTAGAATTATGATTCTCTCATAGTGTGTGAAATTAGAGTGAATGAAGCAAGAAATTACTCAGATCTGTGATCCTGAGCATAGAGACTCCTGTGACTAAATTTTTCTTGTTTGTTTTGAAGCATATGTGTTAGCTTATTATTTTTGACTTTTAATTTCTTTTTATTCATAGTTTAACTACTTAATACATCAGAAAACTATGTAAGAGCTGTGAGATTAGGGAAATCAGTCATTAAAACCATTTGTCAAGACCTTTTGGAAATAGTAATGTGAATATTAAAGATGTGTTTTTATTTCTGGATTTTAATTATCTAAGCCACTTTTTTTCTTTTTTATTTCTTCAGATAACATTGACCTTGTCAAAGAGGAAATTTAAGACCAATTTATTTTCTTTACTTTCAAATATATAACTAGCATATAATTAAGTGCTTTCTCTATGATAGAGGTTTTATGATATATAAGATAATTTCAACCTTCAAAACTAACTGAGTAAGAAAATACTGAAATATGCAGAGTTGGTGGGGTGTAACTTAGTGGTAGGGCAGTTGCCTGGCAGGTGGAAATGACTATATTTTATTTTAAGCAACACAGACACAATTTTTCAATTCTTATATACTTTTGTATGTAAGGACAATGAATTTGTATGTTTTTACCCGCACTACCAAATCCCAGCCCCCTTATTCATATTTCTTTCCAGCAAGTCTCCCTCTATTTATGCGGCTTTTTGCAGGTGTTAATTACTAGGTTTCATATGGGATGCCTGGACTGCAAATGCCTGAGTACTGACGAGGATATGGATGACTTACCAGTGGATAAATTGTTGAGTAAAGAGGCTTCCCTTTTTCTGTCTGCCATTAACCATCTCAGGGACGTGTAGTGTTTCTTGAAATCTTTCCTCATCCATGGTGAAATGGTGATAGGCCAACTATTGTTCAGGTCTTGCGGAAGTAGACATCGCTGTAGGGAGTTCTTGGGTACAGCACTCTGTTGTGACCAGAGAATACTTATATATCATAAAACCTCTATCATAGGAAAGCACTTAATTATATGCTTCTTCCCACCTCAGATGCTTACCTTATTACTGCGTCCTTTTCCACAAGGTTCCCTGAACCTTAGAACGGGAGATAATTTTAATGTCCTAGTTATAACTGAACATTCCACAGTCACTTATTCTCTGCACTTTGACGATTTGTACACACACAAATTCTAATGTGCAAGCAGGGACATAGTGCACATTTGTAATCCTAACACTCAGAAAAGGAGGATTTTTGTGCACATTTGTAATCCTAACACTCAGAAAAGGAGGATTTTGTGCTCAGCACTAGCCTGGTCTACATAGTGGGTTCTAGACTAGTCTAGACTGTAAGATCTTGTTTCATCACCACACCCTAAAAATAAAAAGCTGCAGAGAAGATACTTGTTTGATGAACAATTTGTGTGTGTGTGTGTGTGTGTGTGTGTGTGTGTGTGGTTTTAATTAAAGATTCAGTCATTAGAATTGTCATGGTTTGAAATGCGTCCCCCACAGTCTCATGTTTGGCAAGATCATGGCACCTTGAAAGGTGGAGCCTTGCTGGAGGAAGGCAGTCACAAGGGGTGGGTCTTTTTTTTTTTTTTTTTTCAATTGTGCATGTGTGTATATGTGTGTATAGAACCATGGGCGAATTCTGGAACCACCATGGACGCCTCCACCTCCTTGTTTACTCTGCCCCGGGATTCACAGGCTCTGCCCTACCAGGACCAGAAACTCAGGCCACCCCCACTTCCCTTCCACTCGGTGTCTATACGTGGAGTCTAGGATCCAAACTCAGGACCTTCCACCTGCAAAGCCGAGGCTTAATCCCTGAGCCACCTCTCCAGCTCAAGGAGTGGGTCTTGAGGTGGATTAGTCGTACTCTACCTCCAGAAGTCTGCCTTTGCAGCAAGCAGTCTTGTAGCTCTCAGCTTCCAGGATGTCTGCAGTGATTTAGCCTACTGCAGCTTTGGCCAGCCAGCCATGCCACCTCTGCTTTGAAAGACTGTTTCTCCCCTCTGGAACCATAAGCTGGATAAATCTCCCTTTCTCCCTTAAGTTACTTGACTTTGGGTGTTCTCTCACTGCAATAGTTAAGAGTAACTGCTACAAGAGTTCTGTTACACAGGAAAGGGTTCTGGGAAATGTCCCTGGGTCCTTGCACCTTATCAGAGAGGAGGACCCAGAGGAGAGTTTGGCATGCACATTAAAGGATGCTCCGGGGATTGGGGGGGGGAGAGACCCTGGGGGATGGGGAGGAAGGGGGGAGGAGGGGGAGGGGAGGGGGGACTAGTGTACCTGTTAAGTTTGTAAGTTAAGGGGGAGGAGGTGCGGGGGTGGGGGAAGAAACCTGAAAAAAAACTTTTGTTTTTTTTTTGCATGTATTTGTTGTATATGTGCGTGCATATACACATATGCTATGGTATAGTTATGGAGGTCAGATGACAATTTGATGAAGTTGAATCTCTCTATGCCCCATGAGGATTCTGGGGATCTGAACTCAGGTAGCCAGGCTTGGCAGCACACTCTATCTGCAGAGATGTCTTGCTGGCTCCTTTTAGTATTTGTTTAGTATTGCTGTGTGTGTGTGTGTGTGTGTGTGTGTGTGTGTGTGTGTGTGTGTGTGTGTAGAATTACTTTTTTGTATATATAAGAAATTGATTCATGTAAACACAGAAGCTTCAGGTTCCAAGATCTGTAATCTGGGAACCATGGAAAATTGATGGCATAATTCCAGTATGATATTCAGCAGACTTAAGACCCAGAAGGAGGTAGCTGACATTTCAGTTCTATTATACAGGTAGGGATGACCTGATATCCTGATATTCAAAGACCTGATATTCAATAGAAGTCAGTTACCCAGGCATTCTCTGTTATTTGGTGAGAAGATCAATGTTTTTGTTCTGTTCAGACCACCAACTAGGATAGACTTCTGCTTGCATTAGAGAGGGTAATGCATCTTATTTTTCACGTTAATCTTATTCAAAAATACCTTTATAAACTGGGTATGGTGTGCATTCCTGTAATCCCAGCATTTGTGAGACTGAGGCAGGATGATCATGAGTTTGAGGCTAACAGAATAATATTTTACCAAATATTTAGGCAACTCATAGCCTAGTCAAGTGGACATGAATAAGTTATCACAAGGTGATACCTGCTGATGTATTGGTTGGGTTCTGCTTTGTATTTCTTAGTTCTAATATAGAGCAAGTTAAAATTAAACCTATATATATTCAAGCTGGCAAGCCTGGTATCTCTGAGTGGTTTTTATTCTTAGCATAGTCAAATTGCATAGTCAAATCGCATATAAGCTTTTATCATTTTGAAAAATGATGGTACTTGGAATGTGAACTGGGATATGTGAACATCCAATGTTATGAGACATGAAACTGAAACGCGCTTTCCTAAAACATTTTAATGGAAATCTGTGCAGTGAGGAAACTTTACAGATGTATCCTTTGCCTTGAAGGAGAAGCAGATTCAAATGCATTCAAATGTTTAATATAAGAGGGAATGTATCTGAAGAATTAAACTTGGCTTAAATTTCCATCACTTGTCACTGGAGGAAAAGTAAGATTACATAGTAGATAAAAATTCTGTGTATCAATTTTCCATTGGGTTTTCAGAAATAAATCTTTTGTGCTTTATTGTAAGTAAAACCAGGTCGTTTGGAATTTCTTAACCTTTTCCTCGGAGAGTCTATTGTCTGTTTCTCTCCTCAGTACTCTTTTTAAAATCTTTACGAGAGAGAGAGAGAGAGAGAGAGAGAGAGAGAGAGAGAGAGAGAGAGAGAGAGAGAGAGAGAGAGACTGAGAGATATACATGCCATGGCAAATGGAGAAATTGAAGGACAATTTCTTGAAGTTAATTCTCCCCTCTAGCATGCGGGCTTTCAAGGATATACTCCACATAAGGTAGGTGCCTTACTCGCTGAGACATATCACTGACCCATCACAGTACTCTTGACAAATCTTTTCTTAAACTTATTTATTTTTTAGTTTTTCAAGCATGTGAGTACTAATCCCTGCTTTCCTCCCTCCTTCCCTCCCTCCCTCTCTTCCTGCCTCCCTCCCTCCCTCCCTCCCTTCCTTTCATCCTCCTGCCTGGCTGCTTCTATGGAACTCAGGATTCCCTCTGGCTTTTCTACTTTTGTGGAGGTTCAGGCCTCTGTGGCATACCAAGTTGCCCCTCCTTAGGCCACCCCACTGATAGGGGCGTTTCCCTTCATTCAGCTAATTTTAGTTCCTAAGGTTTCCACATGTGTCTTATGTCTCTTGAATTTCTCGTAGTCTATGGGGGAATGTTGGTATGCTCTTGACAAATTTTAATATCAAACTAGAAAACAAAGTGGACATATTTGCAAGTGCTTCTTCAGATCCAAGGTAGAACAAAGAAGGATGGAGTTTGAGCTAAAAGATAAGAACTGATAGCTAGCACATTCTAGAAGCTATATTTATTATAGTTTCTTGACTTGAGGTTCCTAAGTCATGAAACTAGTATCAGTTAAAAGCCTCAAGGTTTTGAGGGTAGGTCATAGTTAAGAGTTTCTGGGAGTTTTCATTCTTTCCAGAACCTAGGATACATTTCCTTTGGTTTTCTATTATGCCACTGATAGCCAAGTAGATATTGCTTTGAGGATATCAGCTTTATGCAGAGATTGGAATTTCATCTGACCAAAGACTGTTAAAATCCAAGTTTACTCTTTACTCTGAAAGGTAGCTTAGAGGTAAGCTCCAAAGTGTATTGCTCTAGTTGGCAATTGTATCTTTGTGTTTCTCCTGTGGATTTCGGTTGCATTTTTGTGTGCTTCTGGCTCCAGTTCTCTACCTTCACAAGCCTTGTTCATTTTTTTTTTTTGGCCTGATTTCTGTGCCAGCATCAGTGTAAACTAATCCTTAAGTACTCTTTTAATCATTGTCAGACTTTTAGTAGCATTCATCTTAGGTGTGGTGGGGGCTCTGAATGAAACACACAAATCCCATGCCCACATGGAGCTTAATTTTTTTAAATGAGAAGGAGCAATAAAAAAAGTGAACTATTGATGCACATTTGTTTGTGTTACGAAGAAAAGCAAGAAGGGCATTATTTCTTAATGGATGGTCAGGTTAAATCTTCCTGATAGGGCATTGTTGCTGTTATTTTTGTCTTTTGGAATGTTATGTAAAGTTCCATGGACTAAGTGGTTTTCTTTCTTTTCTATTTTTGTGTGTGTATGTGTATACATACATGTGTTCTTGTGTATGGATGTCCAAGGTTGATATTGGGAATTATCCTTGATTTCTGTTCTAATCTTATTTTTTTTCTTTTTGAGGCTTGGTCTTTAATCAAATTCAGAGATAACTAATGGGACTAGTTGGGCTAACCAGCTAGTTTACTCTGGGGATTCTTAGTCTCCACATTCTGAGGTTAGAATTAGAAGCTGGCCACTACAATCACCTGACATTTTACATGGGCCTTAAGAAATCCAAATTCTGTTTTGTTTTGTTTTTTTCTAGATTGGCAAGCATTTTAACCATTGGACCACTTCCCCCACCCAGAGTAGGTGGTTTTTAAACCATAGAATTATATTTCTCAGAGGTGTGTTGGCTAGAAAATCCAATATCAAGGCATTAGTGTGTCTGATTTAATGTGTGGTGAGAACTCTGTATCATAGATGGTGCCTTTCTGGCTGTATGCTTATGTAATTAGTGAGTCCTATTTTATAGGGCAGTAATACATCTGTGAGGACTTTGCTTAATCACCACACAAAAGGGTCCACTCTTAATACCATATTTTTAGGGGTTAGGAACTTCAGTATAATTTTTAGGAGCACAAATATTCTGATCATAGTGATGTTTTTCTCTTTTCCCCTTTCTCTTTTTCCTCCTTTCTCTTTTTGTGCATGCGTGCATGTAGTGTGTCTGTGCATGTGCACGTGCATGCTTGCATGTGTGTGAGTACCTAGTTAATGCTGGATGTCTTCCTTGATCACTTTGCACTTACTTATTGAGATGGGGTCTTTCACTGAACTGGGGATTACCAATTCTAGTAGCTAGCAAGCTGGCCCCAGGGATCACCAGTCTCTGTTTCCTTTGTGCTAGGATTACAACCAACTGCCATGCCTGCTTTTTATGTGTGTATCAGTTTTCATCTTTCATAGTAAGTATTTTATGCAATAAATTCTCTCTAGCCCTTATTTCTCTCCTCTCCTCTCTTTTTTTCTTCTTTTCTTTCCTTTTTTCTCCTCTTCTCTTTTGACTTCTTTTGAGCTTGTGATCCTCTTGCTTCATCCTCCATAGTTCTGGGATCATAGGTATGCAACTATGCCCAGTCTAATATTAGTGATGCTAACTTCCATTCATACATCAGCATTTAGAGTACTCATTCTCTTCTCAGGGGATGTGGTTTGAGTGTCTTCATGTTTGTACCTATTGGGTGATGAGTAGTTAATGTATAATAGTCAACACATCTTTGGGTCCTCAGCATTGTTAACTTATACGTGTAATGAAGAAGTGGATATTGCACAGAACCTCAAATATTAATGTTAATTTTGAAGATAGTGGAGGAATTTCCTGAGAATAACTCTTTGAGTAATGTTAAGTCTTTAATGTTTCCTGTTATAAATGATGCCAATGGAGAATAATAAATGAATCTATAATATATACCAAGCAATGCTTATGACATGCATTATAAATTCATCATCTTTTTCCAAAGGCTTCTGTTCCTCCACAATTGCTGTCTCTGGAAAAGGCCTACTACCATTCATCTTGTTGCTTATGCCATTTGTCAGTTTTTCCTTCAATCAGCATACATTTAAGCTCCTGCTTGCTTGAGGTACTATGTTGCATAGGGCTTGAGAGTCTGAGTTGGGACTAGGGTGATATAAGGGTTTAAGATCATGTCTGAAAGCTCAATAACTGAGATGAATGATGTTTTAAAAGATAAAAATATATGTGAATAAAAAAAGGATCCACAGTGAGCAAAGTGCCAGACTTTTAAATAGAGTCATATTTCAACCTTGTGCTGGCACGAACATGAGAGCAAATGCTTTACCCTTCTCTGGTCCTGCTAAGAATATAATATGGTTCTTGCTTTGGCAGCACATATACTAAAATTAGAATGATACAGAGAAGATTAGCATGGCCCCTGTGCAAGGATGACACGCAAATTTGTGAAGTGTTCCACGTTAAAAAAAAATATATATATATATAAAGACTATAAGATGAATTTGCTGTAATCTCTGCCAATAATGCTTTCTCCAGTAGAGTGTAGTGCAAGATGGGTGAATAATAATTACAATAAAAGAAAAAAAAGCCTACTAATGTGGAAATAAATTGTGTTCAAAGAAGAGCTTTCTTCTGAGTGATACAAGGATCTGTTCTGGACGTCTCTCTTTACCTTTGTTGAGTTCCTACCCCTCTTCAAAATTCCAAATGACTATATTCTTTTCTTTATTCCCATCATTAATGTTTTTGCTCTATTTCTTTTCTTTTCTCTCTGTGATTATTCCTAGTAAGCTGACCTATTGCCAGAAAACACCGATCTAATTGTCACCTTTTCCTGCTTAGGATTTTTTGTTAGCAATTACAAGTCTTTCATTGCAGAAGTTCCACCTTTGCCTTTTCCTTGGCATGTTGCCTGGTGGGTTTAGCCTTATCAGACTCTGTATGTATTCCAAATGACTTTATACTTGCCACTTCGCCTTTTTGGAATGCTCTGGCTCCTCTTCTTCCAGCTAACTTTTCATCCATGCGTTAGCACTCAGAACAGATGTTTCCTTCTTAGAGGCTGTGGTTTGTCTTTTTGTGCTCTGCTGCATAACAGGTAGTTAATGTTTAATCGAAACAATATAAAACTTTAAAAAAACGCTGAAGCTGCAGCAAGTGAATTACTATTCCCCAAATAAGTGGAACATCCTGGGACTTCCTTATCTTTGTTCAGATTTCTTCTTTTGCCTGCAGTGCACTCTGCAGTGCTTCTGTTATAACACATAGTATCAAAGTTGTTATTGCCTTTCTTCTTAGACCACTCTTAGGGATAGATGCTGTGCTAGTTAGATACAGATGTCCACTTGACAATTGAAAACTGAGCCTTTAGGCATGTCTATGAAGAATTATTTAGTTAAAACAAACCCTGAGCAAGCCAGTGAGAAATTGTCTATTCATGTGAACAGCTCATAGTAGGTGAGACCCTTTGCTGGAAAGGTGGATAATATGGAGAGATCTGGTTCAGTACTTGAGAGACTGGAAAGGTAGGAAATATGTCCCTCTCTCAGCAGTTCTCTTGGATATAGTACGGATAGTTTCTTTGGCTCAGATATTGGTATAAATTCTCCTGCCACTGTGATGGATTGTAACCTAGAACATAAACTGTAATAAAAAAGCTTTTCTCCTGAATTGTTTGGGTCATGCATTCATCATGGGAACAGAAGACTGAAATTAAAACAGATGCCTTATCTTCTTTGTGCATCCAGTGTCTTAGAAGCATGAGCCATATGATTGATACTTAATGATGGTAGATGAGGTATAATTTGGGCTTTAAATACTATATATATTAATATTCATAACATTGATCTGTTGAATTTTTATTAATACAAAGTCTTTTGTCTTAAATGATTTTTCTTGCTCTCATTAGGCATCTTTATTCCTTAAAATCATATTTATTGAGTCTTGCAAAGACTTGTTTCATTTATTCCTGAAACTAGTAACAGTTTAATATTTGTAGGAAGAATGGAGATGTTTTTACTGAGAACAGATATAGATTAAAAGATAATTAGGGAAGACAAGATGTATGAAACACTGTCCAGTTTGTCATTCATAATAATGAGTACTATTTGTCTAGGCCTTGAAATGTGTCAGGTAGTACTGTAAATACTTTATGTATTCACAGACAATTACAATGGTATGAGGTAGATGTTATTATTATTTGTATTTTAGAGTGGTACAAACTGAGAGAAGGGAAGGTTAAGGGACATTCTTTAAGTAAGCAACACCAGGACTGGAGAGGTGGCTCAGGGGTTAAGCCTCCGCCTTGCAGGCGGAAGGTCCTGAGTTCGGTTCCCAGATCCCACGTATAGACGCCAGGCTTCCGTATAGACGCCAGGCGGAAGCCAGGGGCGGCCTGCGCTTCTGGTCCTGGTAGGGCGGAGCCTGTGAATCCCGGGGCAGAAGGAGGTGGAGGCATCCTTGGTGGTTCGCGAATTCGTCCGTGGTTCTACACAGACACACACACACGCGCGCACACATACACACGCACATGCACACAGTTGAATAAATAATAATAAAAAAAATAAGTAAGCAACACCAGAGTAGCAGAGCTGGGATTTAATCCTGGTAATTTCATTTAAAATCCTGTTGGTTTCACACTGTATTCTATGTCCCTGAACAAAGGGTACTTGGACAGAAATGATTTCATGTAATTATAATACTTATGTAATATTATTACAAAATTTGAAAATGTATTTTAATATTTTATTGCTTATTTTCCTTGAAAAGTAATCTGGAGGTGATTTTTGTGTAAAAGATTAAAAGCCTGTGTGATTTATTAGTGGAAGCGTGAAGATGGACATCAGTGATCTTTGGTTCCATTACCACTCAAGCCATCTTCTCCAGTGATTGTGTGATTTTATCTCTGATTCTGGTTACTTCTACTATACTGCTTTAATTTCCCTTCTGTTAGAATGAAGTGCTTTGCTTTTGGTCAGTAGGTTCTTTTGGGGACCACGAGAATTTGGTTTTTGGAGAATCTTATTATCAGTAAAGATTAGGGAACTATATTTGTGAAAACTTGAAAATAATGCCCAAAGTCTGTAGAATTATTTGGTTATTTTATTTCCCTAATGAAATCTCCTTCTTGAGTTGAAATTTGCCTTCAGACATGGGAATTCCTGGATTCTTGGGCCTTTGAACTCTAAGTGTCACTACAGCAGCAGTCCCATCTCTTAGACCACTGTGCTTGGCTTGAATTGCATCATCGGTTGTCCTGAGTCTCCACTTTACAGATGACATTTTATGGGTCCTTTCAACTTCCATAGTTATGATACTAAATCTATTGAATGAAATAAATCTCTCTCTATATATTCTACTACTATATTAATTGATGCTATTATGAGAATATATTTCTTGTTTTTCATAGGGGACTCTATCAGAATAGGTAGTTTTTGAAAGATTATCTATATATAAATGGTTAAGGTTAAAAATTTAATTTTCTAATAGCCATCTAACCTTAATTTGCCTTGCAGAATGGGTAGTTCTAATCTATGTCAGCAAAATACTGTAGGGTCACTAACATGCTTCAGATGCTTATCAATATCTGGCCTATGTAAACATTGTCTTTTGGGGAACATTGTCCTACGGTGGCTTTATCTATTTATTTATTCCTTTATATCCTGTATATATTTATTCATCTAAATCTCCTCTGAGTTATATCTGAGATAGCAAGACCTTCATACTTTGTAAGAATGTGAGAGAACAATGAGCTATCTTAACGCTGGGTCTTTGCTAATGAAAGAATAGATGAGTGAGAGGGAAGATCATGCAGGACTAAGAATGGGGATTCTACAGGGTACTGTCCAATGTAAATACACTGTGAACACGTGCCAACAGACGTAATAGAGTTTCCATACTAACAGGGAGCCCAAGAAAGGGCTCCAGGCTATGCCACTGAGTCCTCACCCCTCACTAGGGTGGAGGACTCAGAGGAAGGTTTGGCATTCACACAAAGAGGATGCTCCAAGGGAGGTTTGGCATTCACACAAAGAGGATGCTCCAAGGCATGGGAGGGATGAGGGGGGAGGCATTGGGCAAAGGGGAGAGAAGGAGGGGTGAATGGAAGGGGAAACGGGCAAAGGAGGACTGGGGAGGGGAGGAGGGAGAGAGATGAAGGGTATCTATTGAGCTTGCATGATTGGGAAAAAAATAAAATGTGGGAAAAAAGAAGAGAAATAAAAAATAAAGCTAAAATTAAAATATATTTTCTTTCAATGTATTACTTTATTATATATTTAACTATGCAGCACATCTCAGTTTATTTTATCCATAATTTTAGTGCTCTATAACCATGAATGGCTAGAAGATACCATATTAGAAAGTAAAGTTTAAGAGTTTTCTAATGATTATCCTGTCAACCTTTTTGTGGTGACCAAAGCATTGTCAAGTATTCCCCATGGCTTGTTCTGCCTACTTCTTATATAGTGCTGTGTCCATGTTTTGACTTATTTATTCAGGCTTCAATTTCTTGCTAACTAACCTCATAAAGCTCTTGATAGATTTCTAAATTATTTCTTTTAATTACATGTATCTTTTTGAACATCAATTAATAAGGCATATGATAAAAAAAGTTATTAGTTATTAAGTAGCTATTGTATACGAATGTATTAGGCAACTCTACATTTTACAGGCAAGAAGGTGAAGATCCATGAAGTGAAATAACTCGGGTTTGGCATGCAGTATAGTTCTATTGGGTATTCCATCGCAGTGATAGGACAGTAACCAATATACCCATATCCACTCACTTGGTACCTACTGATTATTTTTGAAAATGATTTTTAGAGTGCGAGCTTCACAGAAAGATCCTATAGTTTCTATTGGTGCAACTGGTTCTGAGGACATAGTTATATTAAATAGTTCCTTTTTATTTTAATTAAAAATTTTTTTTCTTAAATTTTTTCTTTCTTTTTTATTTTTATTTTTTAGAATTTATTGATTTATTTATTTCCGCTCATATAGACTTAATAGGTCCACCAGTCCCCTCCCTCCCTCCACCCCTCCCTGCACCATCTTGCTCTCTCCCTCCTTTTCTCCTTCCTTTCCCCCTTTCCCTCCCTATCTCCCAGTACCTCCTCCCCCCCATCCCTGGAGCATCTTTTGAAGTGTATGTCAAACTTTTCTCTGGGTCCTCCTCTCTGATGAGGTGTAAGGACTCAGTGGCATTTCCTAGAACTCTTTCTTGTGTTCCCCTTAAGTATAGGAACACTATTGTGGCTGTTAATCCCTAATCCCTTGCTTTTAAGGATCCTAGTGCCTTGAGTCCATGCTAGACTTTGAGGGTTCAATAATGTGTTGGTCATTGTGCAGGTCATGCAGTGTCCTATTATGATTGCTTTGGCCCTAAATTGCATGGAGTATTTTGCATATCATTACTCCTCCCATCCTTGTGCCCTTACAATCTTACCCGCCTCCTCTTCTGCAAATTTCCCTGAGCTTCAGGATGGGGAGAGATTAGGCTGGCCTGGTTCCAGGTGGTTGATATAGAGTCTCTGATATCCTAAATTATGGTTTGTTGATTTTTTTTGGTTTTGCTGCTCCTGCAATGCCCTTGGCTCCATCCTGATGGATATTAGATGTCACCCCCTGGCCAGAGATAAAAAGCTGTTAAATTAGAGTCTTATTATAAGAGTAGATTCAAAGGTAGATGGAATAAAAGTAGGAGACTGCGGTGGGGGAGGGGTGTCAGTCTCCCATTTGTAAAATGGTTACTTTCTATCTGGCAGCCTATATGCCCTCCCCTTCTGGTGAGATCGTACCCCATGAGTTGCAAATGATCAGGAAGGAAAGTCTGTGAACTTAACCATATGTCTCATTACTTACTTGCAGTCCTTGATAGTGGCCTATTTTCTCTGCTGTAACATGGTCCCCTCTCTCCTTGTTTCTGGTGGGGCCTTCCTTTCCCTTCCCTCCTGTTGATAATCTTTGCAATTAAATAGTTCCTTTTTTAATAACCATTTTTGATTCCCTTCACTCCAATGTGACAGACCTTTATTCCAGAGTGTCTGAGTTAACCCTTTGTTATTCCCATTTACTATTTTCACTAAACAGAGAAGTACTGAGAGCTGATCTACTCAATTTCTTGATCTCCAGGATATATTAGGTATGTAATATGTGGCATCATCTTTAGCTCTATAACATAGTATTGAGCCTGTTATCATAATAGCTCTTTTTTTCTTTTTCTTTCTCTTTTGATCTACTTGTCAAGTAGCAATAATATACATAATGCATTATATATGTATTTATATATAATTCAGGAACCTTTGCTGTATCCCAAGTGGAAATGTTCCTCCTGTAGATGCTAGGATGTCAGAACACTGTAAGGTGTTCAGAGGATGGGCAGCACAAGTTCCCCAATTTAGTTACTGAGAAAATTTACCAAATGATCCATATGTTGAACTCACCAATTCTTCTATTCCTTGGTTTCCACACCCATAATAATGGGATAGAGCGTCATGTACTGGTCATTTATTTAATTCATGCTCTTGTTTTGGAGTGGAGGGCTCTCCAATCTGAGCCTTTAGCCATTCCGTCATTATGATGCCATAAAAGGACTGGTAGATCTCATATCAACCAATGAGGTCTGGTAGATACAAGGCTTAAAATTCATAGTTAAATTCATATGAAGTATGAGAAAGAATTTCAGTGTCCTCCAAAGTGGAAGGAGTCCAATTCAATTAACTTATCTCCAAATGTGTGGCAGATTTCTTTGAGGAACTATACTATATTGAAAAGTCATTTGTGGCCCATGTGTGTTGGTTTTAGCAGTGCCAAAAGCTTTATCAGCCTTGGTGAGAGGAGGTGTATGTTTTTGTGCCTATTCATAGCCCCCATTTCTCCATTGTATAAACATTGAGGTGGTAAGGATGGGATCTGGCTGACATTCCATCAGGCTGTTCTGCTGTCTGTGCTCTGCTGAGCAGACACCCTTTATGCCTATTCTTACAGATTCATTCACACCATTTTTCAGACCTTGAATATATTTCCAGATATATATATATAAAATATATTTATATATATATATAAAAGTTGATATGTATCCCTATATCAAACCACTTTTTTTTTTGCATGTGTATGTTTGGATATGTACATGTGTGTGGATATACGTGGATATGTATAGAAAAAGGCATTATGTTGTGCCTGTGGAGGTCCAAGGGTGCCTTTGTGAATCACCCTGGTTTACTGTACCTCCTTACTGCTTTGTTCCAGGCTGGAAGTGCAAGCTACCACCGTTTCTGTCCAGAGCTTTTATGTGGGATCTGGGATTGAACTCAGATCCTTTTGCTTACTTCACCCACCTGAGTCATGTCTCCAGCACAAAACTATTTTTTCAGTCATGCAAAGTTACTAAATTTCTACCTGATGGCAGGATATCCTTTCACCGTGTAGTTAAGAACATTGCTACTCAAACTGACTTGGTGGAAGAACAATTGTGTTTCTTGTTTGATTTCATCTCAACATGAGGGATCCTTTTGTAACTTATAAGATCCCCACACTTATTTATGGCAGTAACACCAGATTGCTGTAAATGTTTCCAAAAATATACTACTTCTTTTTCAGTTTTTGCATGTGTATGTTTTTGTATGTACAAGAAGGTCCTTGAGTGTGTGCCTGTGAAGATCCAAGAGTGATATCAGGAATCATCCTGGATTATTCTACCTCCTTACTTCTTTGCTTTTAGGGTTTCTTAGCTGCCTTTCAGGGCAAAATGTTCAGGCTGCCTTCAGTTCTGCTTGGCATTTTTATGTGAGATCTGAAGATGTGAACTCAGGTCCTTTTGTTTGTGAGGCAAAGATACTAACTCCTGAGCCATGTCCTCAGCCTTATTCCCACATTTTAAATGTTCCTTGTGGAATGATAAAAAGCCATTTGTAATCTGTAGACTATGGTTTGAGTCACATTACAGCAGTCTCTTCTACACAGGCATTAATGTGATCGTAGCTTTATCTTGAACCAATATATCAAGCTGATCCATTTATGAGCTATGTGGTCCTTTTTTTAGGAACCATTCTGTTATGTGGTACAACCATTTTTATTCTTCCTGGCTAAAATAGTTCTTCTGATTTATCATATTGTCCAACATAGGGATAAAATGGTATCATGGACTTTATTTGCCCTTTCAGTCATAATGGCTTCTTTTTTTTTTTTTGGTTTGGAGAATCAATGTTAGGTTTCTTGCTGGTGCTAGGATCAAGACCAGATGATAAGGGTGGAGAACCATTGGATAAACTATAAATTGAACCTAGATCAGGGCTCCATTTATTTTCTGGTCTCCAGATGATCCCACTCCAACCAGGAGAGCATAAGTATATTTTGGGCAATCTTGTATCAGTGTCAGTCATATTCTATATTCACTGTTCCCTGAGAAGCTGTTCCTCTTATATCACTATTGAGTTATTCTGTTATAAGTATACATGTTTACCTAGAGATTTTTTAGCAGAAACATTTGCCTTTTTGCTCCAAAGGATTTTACTTCCTTCATATCAATGGGCTCAGGGTCTGGGAACTACCTTAGAAACTAAGTAGTAATAATCATACCATTTCTTGGTCTTCTTGGTAACATAAGTAAAGAGCTTCATTGACTAATTGTTGCAGTTTGAATTGCGTTCTGTCAAACTTTCCCATGTTGAAGTGTCTATGTTCAGTAGTTTAGAACATGAACTTGGAAACAGGATAATTGCAAATGTAATTTGTAAACTTGAGGTCACAGTACAGTAGATTATTCCCTTAATGCAACAAGATTGCTATCCCTACGAAAGGAGAAATTTGGTCACAGACATGCACACAGGAAGTGGTCCATTTTCTTTTCTGTTGCTGATTAAAATATAGGACCAAAACAACTTAGGGAGAACAAGGGGTTTATTCTTGCGTATCATTCTTGGTTATACTTCAGCATGGCAGAAGAGTTCATACCGACATCAGGAGCAGAGAGAGCTGCTCACACTACATCCACACACAGATGTGAGAGAGGGGTATAGTGGCATGCTTTCTTGCTTGCCAGTCAGCCTGCATGCCCATTTCCAACCAGCTTTCTGTCTCATCTCATTCACTTGATCAGGAAAATGGTCCCACCCACCCTAGGCGTGGTCATTTCACACACCAACTGGACAGTCTCCCCCTGGCTCACTCAAGCTTGCCTCATCTACCAGCTCTTCACAGATGTGCCCAAGCTCAACCCTTCATGGCAAAGTCGCATTTACAGCCAACTTCCATAGATAGAATACCCCATTAAGAAAGACAGGAGAGAGGCAGATAGGAGATTGTTGTTCCCCACAAAAGGAACCAGACTTTTCAAAACGTTGACTTTGAAGTAACTGACTTCGGAACTGTGAGGCAAGATATTCCTGTTTTCAAGTTGGTGGCACTTTGTTCAAGCCCTACTGACATCTATTTGGATCTATTAATATAAATAAAATGGTTAGTGATTTAGTAATCCTGGCTGCAGATCCTATAGGTCAAGACTCTCTGGTTGCTGCTCTGACATTAATTGCCTTTTATGGCAAATATAATCACCTTGCTTGTGATGGTAATAGTGGCCTTTGGTGTTTGCAATTTTGGAATTCTGTCTTTCACAGTGGCATCCCATCATTGTTTTAGAACCCACTGAAGATTTTCTTGTTTAAGTTAAACTGAAACACAGGAGAATTCCTCCATACTAGTACCGTGTCTTCTAACTCCAGTGTCTTCAAGATCCACTTGAACACATGCTCTTAATTCTGCTCTTAATTCTTGTGTGTGTGTGTGTGTGTGTGTGTGTGTGTGTGTGTGTGTGTATGCATGTTCAGCTTCACATGCATGTACATGCACATGTATGTGGAGGTTTGAAGTTGTCATTGTGTGTCTTCTTTGATCACTCTCCACTTTCGTTATGAAGATGGGGTCTCTCAGTTGAACTCAGAGCTTGCCAATCGTCTAGGCTATTTATCCAGCTTTCCCTGTGATTTCCTGTCTTTGCCTTCTGCGTGTTGGGATTATAGGTGCCTCTCCAAATTTTCCTGGCTTTTATGTGGGTTCTGGGATCTGAACTCTGGTACTCACACTTTCATGGCAAGCGTCTTTTCCACTGAGTCATGTCCGGGGTTTCTGTGCTTTCAATTCTTAATACTCTTGTTAGGCAGACTGGACATATTTTTGTTGTTACATAAGGATAGTTCCATAGCAGGGACTGCACTTCACAATTGAAGCTGTTATGAGTAGTATCTGGCCCTAGTTATTTATTTATAAGGCAATGGGGAGAGGAAGAACAGATGTGGGCGTTCTCCTTATGGTATCTTTTGAAAGGTCTTCAGGCAGAGGTAGGTGACTTTCCCTGATGAAGTTGGAAGGGAGTCTATGTTCTCAGCGTTCAGGGTTCTGTGGAGTCTGATTGTTCATTGTTCTCATGCTGACCCACTCAAATACCATGAGTTATTTCCCTACTGGAGTCCTGCTTTTGGAGCTGCTGGACCTCTGCATTTACTCTCTATAGCTTAACTTTTAAAGCATCACAGACCTTGTTTCAGTATAGTATACTTTTGGGTACAGGAGATTTAAGGTTCACTTTACTAGTGTGGAGTTTTTGCATTCTCATTTGCCAAATCTAGAATAGTTAAATACTTCAAAATCTTTATAATTATGATTACCTTATATCTTCCAAGTATTACAGCTATTGTATAAACTTGTATTTTTTTCTTGCTACTATGCCTACTGTGACATTTTATATCTATTGTTAACAAGTTTCAGTCACTATATTATAAGACATAACCTAGGCTATCACCTCTACTTTATCTTTAGAAATCGGATCCTTGCTGCCCCTGACGAGAACATGATATAATTCAAGGCCACATTACCAACAGTCTTAAGTAGAGTTTTCCCTAAAAGCAGATCTTGAGATAAAGACTTATGTGTAACTAATATATTTGTCAGATTGATTTTAGAAAGACTAAGGAGGGGGCCGGAGAGATGGCTCAGGGGTTAAGACTCTATCTTGCAAGAAGAAGGTCCTGAGTTCAGATCTCAGGTCCCAGTCAGAAATGGCAATGGCAGAGCCTGGAAAATCCCAGAGCAAAGCAAGAAGTAAGTAGAAGCAATCTAAGATGAGTCCTTAAGTCATATTTAGCCCTCCACAGAGACACACAGTACCATTTGGTACACACACACACACACACACACACACACACACACACATACACACACACACACATACACACACACACATACACACACACAAATAAAATATTAGAGGAAAAGGAGAAAGAGGAAGAAGATGATCATCTTAGCATGATTAGCTTCACCAATGGAAAACTTACAAAGTTTAAGGAATATGGTAACAGAACCTCCTATATGTCCATACACGGTTTGTTATGAAGACTATACATATAAATTATACATATGCATAATCAGTACTTAATAATGGTGATTTATTATAATACAAATACGTTTTTATATTTCATTTTTTGAAAAGATTATTTTCAGGGTACCATTAGTAAACCATCCTAAGGAAAAATTTACATGGTTTTCTGAGTTTTCAAAATATATCTATTTAGTTAAGTGAATAGTGAATTCCCTTAAAGTCAGACTTACAGCTAAGCTAAAACAAGAGATGATGATGGGCTTTATTTAGCTTTGATGACCTCCATCCAGCACTTGGATCTTGCAGTGCAGTTAGTCTGAAGTTAATCTTTTTGTTCACTCTTATAGTTTACCTTTTGTTAACATGATGAAGGATAATTAGAATTAGTATTATTTTATGTTTCAAAAGCAATTTTGTTATTTATGGGTTTCTTAGGCCTCAAGAAAATTTATATTATAATGCAAATGGTAATTATAATAGTAATTATAGCCTTCAGGCATTACTGGTGAAATAATGATGTAAATATAACACAAAAATTGATATCCTCCTTTTTAAAAATTATTGGGTTTTGGATGGAATTAGAAAAAATTATTTTGAGTGAAGTATCCCAGACACAGAAAATTAAGTACTGTATGTACTCCCTAATAGGTGGATCCTAGTACCAAACTCACTTAGTGACACACTCAAAGACAAATCTCTGTAATACCTACAGTAATTGCAAAGATTATAAACAGGAGAGAAGGGAAAGGAGGGCCCCACCAGAAACAAGGAGAGAGGGGATTATGCTACAGCAGAGAAAATAGGCCACCATCAAGGACTGTAAGTAAATAATGAGACATCTGGTTGGACTCTCAGACTTTCCTTACTGGTCACTTGCTCCTGATGGAGTATGATCTCGCCAGAAAGGGAGAGTCTGGCAGATAGAGTACCATCCTGCAAATGGGAGACTGACCCCGCCCCCCTCACAGCGGTCTCCTACTCTTATTCCATCTACCTTTGAATCTACTCTTATAATAAGACTCCAGTTTAATAGCCTTTTATCTCTGGCCATCCAATATCTATCAGGATGGAGCCAAGGGCGGTGCAGGAGCAGCAAAACTGAAAAAAAATCAATAAACCATAATTCAGAAAATCAGAGATTCTACATCAACTACCTGGAACCAGACCAGCCTAATCTCTCCCCATCCTAAAGCTCAGGGAAATTTGCAGAAGAGGGGGCGTTAAGATTTTAAGAGCCTACCAAGATTCTTGGAGGCAAGGGATTGATGGCCACAGTAGTGTTCCTATGCTTAAGGGGAACACGAGAAAGGGTTCAGGGAAATGCCACTGGGTCCTTGTATGTCATCGGAGAGGAGGACCAAGAGGAGAGTTAGGCATACACAATAAAGGACTCTCTGGGAATTGGGGGGAAGGCACTGGGAGACGGGGAGGGAGGGAAGGGGAGCAGGGGGTTCAGGGGGAGGAGGAGGGGGGAGGGAACTGGTGTACCTATTAAGTTTGTATGAGCGGAAATAATAATAAAAAATGTTAAAAAATAAATAAATCACAAAAAAAATTTTTTTAAGTGCCTAAAGATGGGGAGGAGCAATGATATGCAAGATGCTCCATACAAGTTAGGGGTGCAGTAGCCATAATGGGACTTTGCACAATGACTGACGAGTCGATGACCCCCCCAAAGTCTAGCATGGATCACTTGATGGTGACCTATTTTCTTTACTGAAGCATGATTCCCTCTTTTCTTATTTCTGGGGGGGGGCTTCCTTCCCCCTTAGCTCCTGTTTATAATCTTTGTGATTACTATAGGTGTTATAGAAATTTATCTTTGAATATGTCATTAAGTGGGTTTGATACTAGGATCCACCTATTAGGGAGTACATATGGTGTCTACTTTTCTGTGTCTGGGATACTTCACTCAATATAATTTTTTTCTAATTCCATCCATTTCCTGGCAAATTTCATTAATTCATCTTTTTTAATGGCATAGTAGTATTCTATTGTATAAATGTACCACATTTTCCTTATCCACTCATCAACTGTTGGGCATTTGGGTTGATTCCATGACTTTGCTATTGTAAATAGTGCTGCTATGAACATGGTTGTACTTGTGTTGTTGAGGTGAATTTTTGCTGTATGGGGGATTATTCCCAGAAGTAGTATAGCAGGGTCATATGGCATCTCAATCCTTAAATTTTTAAAAAATCGCCAGACTGATCACCAGAGTGGTTATATAATCCTGCATTCCCACCAGCAAAATGTAGGCTAGTTCCCTTTTCTCAACATCCTCTCCAGCATTTGGTGTTGTTTGTATTGTGGATTTTTGCCATCCTGACCGGGATGAGATGATATCTCAGGGAAGTTTTGATTTGTCTTTCCCTGATGGCTAAGGATGTGGAGCATTTTTTAAGACATTTGTTAGACATTTCAATTTCGTCCCTGGAAAAGTTTCTTTTGAGTTCTCAGGCCCATTTTTTAATTGGGCCATTTATCTCCTTGGTGTTTAGTTTTCTAAGTTCTTTGTGCACTCTGGATAATAGAGCTCTATAAGAAATGTGGTTAATGAAGATTTTCTCCCATTCTGTGTGTTACCTTTGTGCTGGAGTTATAATCTCTTTACCTGAATAGAAGCTCTTTAATTTCATGATATCCCATTTGTTGAGTATTGCTTCTAGTGACTGTGATATTGGATTTCTGTTTAGGAACTGTTGGCCTAGCCCAATCAGCTTTCACCTAGGGTTTTTATAGTCCCTGGCCTAATATTGAGGTCCTTGATCCATTTGGAATTAATTTTTGTGCTTGGTGACAAGTACAGGTCCAGTTTTAATCTTCTGCATGTGGACATCCAATTTTGCCTGCACCATTTGTTGAAGATGCTGTTCTTTTTCCATTGCGGTTTTTGGGCTCCTTTGTCAAAGATGAAATGGCTGTAATTGTGTGGGGTTATATCTGGGTCTTCAACCCTTATCCATTGATCTACATGTCTATTTTGGAGCCAGTACCAAGCTGTTTTTATTACTATTCATTTGTAGTATAGACTAAGGTTTGGTATGGTGATACTTTCAGCAGTGTTTTTGCTAGTCAGGATTGTTTTTGCTATCCTGGGTGTTTTGTGCTTCCATATGAATTTTGAGATTATTTGGTCAATTGCTTTAAAGAATTGCTTTGGGATTTTCATTGGTATAACATTGAATCTGTGTATTGCTTTTGGTAGGATGGTCATTTCTTTTTTTTTTTAGTTAATTTTTTTATTATTGTTGATATGCTGAATTTATCACTATCATATCATTTTTTTTTTATTAAAAATTTAATTATACATTTTAAAAATTTTTTACCAGTTCCCTCCCTCCCCCCTCTTCCCCCTCCCCTTCCCCCAGTGCCTCCCCCCCCAATTCCCAGAGAGTCCTTTATTGTGTGTGCCTAACTCTCCACTGTGTCCTCCTCTCCGATGACATATAAGGACCCAGTGGCATTTCCATAAGCCCTTTCTCTTGTTCCCCTTAAGCATAAGATCACTACTATGGCTGTCAATCCCTTGCCTCCAGGGGTCTCGGTGCCCTTATCAGATGCTAGACTTTATGAGGGCAACAGTGCGCTGGACATTGCGCAGGGCATGCAAACTTCCATTATGATTGCTTTGGCCCCAACTATTGTTGAGAATCTTGCAAATTGTTGCTCCTCCCATCCTTTTGCTCTTACAATCTTACCGCCCCCTCTTCTGCAAATGTCCCTGAGCTCCAGGATGGGGAGAGATTAGGCTGTCCTAGTTCTATGTGATTGATATAGAGTCTCTGAAGTTCTGGATTGTGGTTTGTTGATTTTCTTTTGCAGTTTTGCTGCTCCTGCAATTCCCTTCACTCCATTCTGCTGGGCACTGTATGTCACCCCCTGGCCAGAGACAAAAAGCTGTTAAACTGGAGTCTTGTTGTAATAGCACATTCAAGGGTAGATGTAATAAGAGTAGGAAACCTCACTGAGAGAGGGGTCCATCACCCATTTGCAAAATGATTACTTTTTATCTGCTAGACTATATGCCCTCCCCTTCTGGTGAGATCAGGAAAGAACGTCTGTGAACTTAACCAGGTTTCTCATTACTTACTTGCAGACCTTCATGGAGGCCTATTTTCTCTGCTGTAACATGGTCTCCTCTCTCTTTGTTTCTGGTGTGGCCCTCCTAACCCATCTCTCTTGTTCATAATCCTTGCAATTACTGTGTTACATAGGTTTACTTTTGAGTGTCCCAATGTGGGCTGGGTGAGTTTGGTACTAGGAGCCACCTATTAGGGAGTACATACGGCGCTTAATTTTCTGGGTTTGGGATACTTCACTTAATATAATTCTTTCTAATGACATCCATTTCCCAGCAAATTCCAGTAATTCATCATTTTTGATGGCTGAGTAGTACTCCATTGTATAGATGTACCAGAGTTTCCTTATCCACTCGTCAACTGTTGGACATTTAGGTTGATTCCATGACTTTGCTATTGTAAACAGTGCTGCTATGAACATGGTCGAGCTTGTGCTATCGAGGCGAACCTTTGCTGCTTGGGGGGTTATTCCCAAAAGTGGGATAGCAGGGTCATATGGCATTTCAATCTTTAATTTCTTTAAGAATCTCCAGACGGCTCGCCAGAGTGGCTGTATGAGCCTGCATTCCCACCAACAATGTAGGAGAGTTCCCCTCTCTCCACATCCTCTCCAGCATTTGTCGTTGTTTGTATTGTGGATTTTTGCCATCCTGACCGGGGTGAGATGATATCTCAGGGAAGTTTTGATTTGCATTTCCCTGATGGCGAAGGAAGTGGAGCATTTTTTAAGATAATTGTTAGACATTTTAATTTCATCCCTGGTAAAGTTTCTTTGAAGTTCCAGGGCCCATTTTTTAATTGGGCCAGTGTTTTCCTTGGAGTTTAATTTTCTAAGTTCTTTGTGCACTCTGGACAGTAGAGCTCTGTCAGATATGTGGTTAGTGAAGATTTTCTCCCATTCTGTGGGTTGCCTTTGAGCTCGTGTTACAATCTCTTTATCTGAACAGAAGCTCTTTAATTTCACAAGATCCCAACTGTTGAGAGTTGGTAGCAGTGACTGTGCCATTGGATGTCTGTTTAGGAACTGTTGGCCTAGCCCAACCAGCTCGAGGGAGTTCCCTATCCTTTCAACTATGGTTTTTAAAGTCTCTGGCCTGATATCAAGGTCCTTGATCCATTTGGAATTAAGTCTTGTACATGGTGACAAGTACGGGTCCAGCTTTAATCTTCTGCATGTGGAGATCCAGTTTTGCCAGCACCATTTGTTGAAGATGCTGTTCTTTTTCCATTGGATTCTTTGGGCCCCTTTGTCAAAGACCAAATGGCTGTAACTTTGTGGGCTTATATCTGGGTCTTCAATCCTTATCCATTGATCTGTGTGTCTATTTTGGAGCCAGTACCAGGCTGTCTTTATAACTATGGATTTGTAGTATAGACTTAGGTTTGGTATGGTAATACCTCCAGCTGTGTTTTTGTTACTCAGGATTGTTTTTGCTATCCTGGGTCTTTTGTGCCTCCAAATGAACTTTGAGATTGTTTGGTCAACTTCTTTGAAGAATTGCTTTGGGATTTTGATTGGTATAGCATTGAATCTGTATATTGCCTTTGGTAGGATGGTCATTTTTACAATGTTGATTCTGCCAATCCAGGAACAAGGGAGGTCTTTCCACCTTCTGGTGTCTTCTGCAATTTCTTTCTTTAGGGTTTTAAAGTTTTCATTGTAAAGGTCTTTTACCTCCTTAGTTAGGTTTATACCAAGGTATTTCATTTTTTTAGGGGTTATAGTAAATGGCATGGTTTCTCTCAAGGCTTTTTCACTTCTTTCATTCTGGGCATATAGGAAGGCCTCTGATTTTTGCACATTTATTTTGTATCCTGCCACCCTGCTGAACTTCTCAATTAGTTCCAGGAGCTTCCTGGTGGAGTTTTTGGGATCACTCAGGTATAAGATCATGTCATCTGCAAATAGAGATAGCTTGACTTCTTCCTTGCCAATTTGAATCCCTCTTATGTCCCTTTCTTGTCTTATGGCTTCGGCTAAGACTTCAAGTACAATATTGAATAGAAGTGGTGAGAGTGGACAGCCTTGTCTTGTTCCTGATCGAAGTGGGAATGCTTCCAATTGTTCCCCATTGAGCATAATCCTTGCTGTGGGCTTGTTGTATACAGCTTTTATTATATTGATAAAGGTTCCTTCCATTCCTACTGTCTCTAGCGTTTTGATCATAAAAGGCTGTTGGATCTTGTCAAAAGCTTTTTCTGCATCTATCGAGAGTATCATGTGGTCTTGGACTTTGGACTGGTTTACATGATGAATTACATTTATTGATTTGCGTATGTTGAACCAACCTTGTGTGCCGGGGATGAAGCCTACTTGGTCCCCATGAATGATCTTTTTAATATGTTTTTGAATCCGATTTGCTAAGACTTTGTTGAGAATCTTTGCGTCTGTGTTCATCAGGGAGATCGGCCTATAGTTTTCTTTTTTAAGTGAATCTTTATTAGGTTTTGGGATTAAAACGATATTAGCTTCATAGAAGGAATTTGGTAGTGTTCCTTCCTTTGCTATTTGATGGAACAGTTTAAGGAGTATTGGTGTTATTAACTCCTTAAATGTCTTGTAGAACTCTGTGCTGAATCCATCTGGTCCAGGACATTTTTTGGTGGGAAGATTCGAGATTACTTCCTCAATTTCCTTATATGTTATAGGACTATTTAAATAATTCACAACTTCCTGATTCAATTTAGGTAAGTTGTGTTTACTTAGAAATTCATCCATCTCTTTTGTGTTGTCAAACTTCACAGAGTATAAGTTTTTGAAATATGATGTTATAATTCTCTGGATTTCTTGGGTATCCGTAGTGATAACTCCATGTTCATTTCTAATTTTGTTAATTTGGGTTTTCTCTCTCTTGCTTTTGGTTAGTTTAGCTAGGGGTGTATCAATCTTGTTGATTTTTTCAAAGAACCAGCTTTTTGATTGGTTGATTTTTTCTATCGTTTACTTAGTCTCTATTTCAGATATTTCTCCCCTTATTTTGCTAATCTCTTCTCTTCTACTGCTTTTAGGATCAGATTGCTCTAGTTTCTCTAAAGCTTTAAGCTGCATTGTTAAGTTGTTTATTTCTGATGTTTCCATTTTTTTGACGTGGGCATTAAGAGCTATGAACTTACCTCTTAGAACAGCTTTCATTGTGTCCCAGAGATTTTGGTAAGTTGTATTTTCGTTATCATTCACTTTCAGGAAATCTTGAATTTCCTTTTTAATTTCTTCCTGAATCCAGTTCTCATTCAGCATCATAGTGTTAAGTTTCCAGGAGTTAGTGCATTTTCTCTTGTTTGATGTGTTGTGGATGTCCAGCTTTAGGCCGTGGTGGTCTGATAGGGCACAGGTTAGAATTTCAACTTTCTTGTATATGTGTAGATTCATTTTGTGGCCCAATATGTGATCTATTTTGGAGAAAGTTCCATGTGCTGCTGAGAAAAATGTGTATTCTTTGGTGCGTGGGTGAAAAGTTCGATAGAGATCTGTGAGGTCCATTTCTTTCAGGGTTTGATTAAGTTCCAAAGTGTCTCTGTTAAGCTTTTGACCTGTTGATCTATCCCATGTAGAGAGGGCGGTGTTGAAGTCCCCAAGAATTATCGTTTGGGGTTGATTTCTTGCTTTAGACGCTGTAGGGTTTTCTTAATGAATGTGGGGGGGCCCGTATTGGGTGCATATATGTTCAGTATTGTGAAATCTTCCTGGTGAATTGTACCTCTGACTAAATGTAGTATCCATCCGTGTCTCTTATAATTTTTTTTGGTTTGAAATCCACTTTGTCTGATAGCATAATGGCTACCCCTGCCTGTTTTCTGCTTCCATTTGCTTGTAGAATTGTTGACCAGCCTTTTATTTTTAGAGCGTGCCTATCTTTTGTGGTGAGATGGGTTTCCTGCAGGCAACAGATTGATGGATTGTGATTTTTAATCCAAGTTTGTAATCTGTGTCTCTTGATCGGTGAATTAAGTCCATTAACATTTAGTGTTATAATGGAGAAACTATTGTTAATTCCAGACATTTATTATGTTTAGTAGCTTTTATAAGTATATTGCTTCGCTTTTAATGATGTTATATTTTCCTTCTGTTCTCCTGGATATGCCTGTTTTTACTTCACGCTTGAGTATCATTTCTAGCAGTTTTTGAAGGCCTGGTTTGGTGGCCATGTATCCCTTAAAGTTGTCTTTGTGCTGGAAAATTTTTCTTTCTCCCTCGATCATGACTGATAGTTTTGCAGGGTAAATCAGCCTGGGTTGACATTTTTGCTCATTCAATACTTGAAGTATGTCTCTCCAAGCTCTTCTTGCTTTTACTGTTTCGACTGAGAAGTCATTAGTTATTTTAATAGGTTTGCCTTTAAAAGTGACTTGTTTTTTCTCCCTTGAAGCTCTCATCACCAGTTCTTTATCTTGAATGTGGAGTGTTTTAACTATTATTTGCCGCGGTGTGCTTCTATTTTGGTCGTATCTGTTTGGGGTGCGGAATGCCTCTTGTATATGAATGGGCCTCTCTTTTTTTAGATGAGGAAAGTTTTCCTTGATGATCGTTTGAAAATTTCCTCAGGGGTGGTATTTTGAGATTCTTGCTCCGGTATTCCATGAATACGCATGTTAGGCTTCTTCAGGGTGTCCCATATCTCTTGGATATTTCTCTCAAGTATCTTTTTGGCTTTAACAACCTCTTCCATTGAGCTGGTTAGTACTCCCACTTTATCTTCAAGGTCTGAAATTCTGTTTTCTTCTTCATTAGTTCTGTTGATAAGACTCTCTGTGGCGTTCTGGGTTGAAGATAACTTGTCTTTTAGCTCAGTTTTAAACTCTGCTTGAGTTTGTTTTAACTGTTCTATGCCACTTTTTGTTTCTTGCACTGTTTTTCTCAACTCCTCCAGATGTCTGTTGTGTTGCTCTTCAAAGCGATTGATTCGATTATGTAATTCCTCCCGGATTTCCTCTTTCATAGTATTGAACATGGTAATGATCATATTTTGAAAGTCTTTATCCTGGGTGGGGCTTTCTTGGCCTTTTTCCGCGGGTTTGTTCTTGTTGGAGTCTAACATTATGGGATTAATTTCTTCAGTGGGAAATTTGTTTACTTGAGTGTTGCTTCTCATGGATTTGCACTTTGACTTTGGCATTGTCATTTTAACTCTTAAGATCTCTCAATTTCACTAAACTGAATTATTTGGCCTGGGGTACTGGTGGGCAGGGCCTGAACAGGGACTTACCTAGGGCGCGGGGTGAGGCCCGGGTGGACCGCGCGCGTGTCCTGACCGGTGGAGCGGGGGGCGGGGCGAAGAAGGGAAGGATGAAGGATGGGCGCGTCGGCGTGGAGCTATTTAACCCGAGGGCAGCTGGGGCGGGGCCCGGGTGCAGTGGGAGGTGCTCCTCGTCCCTCGGCCCCCCCGCGCGGCTCCGGCTGGATGGTGGGAGTCGGAGCCGGGTCCCCGTGGGCTGACCTGGGGGTCCTAGAGCGCGCGTTGAGGCCCGGCTGGATCTCGCGCAGGCGTCCCGACCGGCGGAGCGGGGGCGGGGCGAAGAAGGGAAGGATGGGCGCGTCGGCGTGGAGCTATTTAACCCGAGGGCAGCTGGGGCGGGGCCCGGGCGCAGTGGGAGGTGCTCCTCGTCCCTCGGCCCCCCCGCGCGGCTCCGGCTGGATGGTGGGAGTCGGAGCCGGGTCCCCGTGGGCTGACCTGGGGGTCCTAGAGCGCGCGGTGAGGCCCGGCTGGATCTCGCGCAGGCGTCCCTACCGGCGGAGCGGGGGCGGGGCGAAGAAGGGAAGAGGATGGTCATTTCTATGATGTTGATTCTGCTGATCCAGAAACATGCGAGGTCTTTCCATCTTCTGGTGCCTTCTGTAATTTCTTTGTTTAGCGTTTTAAAGTTTTCATTGTAAAACTTCCTTGGTTAGGTTTATACCAAGGTATTTCTTTTTTTTTTTTTTAGGGGCTATAGTAAATGGGATTTTTCTCTTAGGGCTTTTTCACTTCTTTCATCCTGGGCATATAGGAAGGCCACTGATTTTTGCACATTTATTTTGTAACCTGCCACTTTGCTGAACTTCTGTATTAGTTCCAGGAGTTTCCTGGTGGAGTTTTTAGGATCACTCAGGTATATGATCATGTCATCTGCAAATAGAGATAACTTGACTTCTTCCTTGCTGATTTGAATCCCTTTTATCTCCCTCTTTTGTCTTATGACTCTAGCTAAGACTTCAAGTACAGCATTGAATAGAAGTGGTAAGAGTGGGCAGCCTTGTCTAGTTCCTGATCGAAGTACGAATGTTTCAAGTTTTTCCCCATTGAGTATAATCCTTGCTGTTGGCTTGCTGGATACAGCTTTTATTATGTTGATAAAGGTTCCTTCCATTCCAACTGTTTCTAGGGTTTTAATCATAAAAGGATGTTGGATCTTGTCAAAAGCTTTTTCTGCATCTATGAAGAGTATCATGTGATCTTGGACTTTGGATTGGTTTATATGATAGATTACATTTATTAATTTGCATATTTTGAATCAACCTTGTGTGACTGGGATAAAGCCTACTTGATCTCCATGAATGATCTTTTGATATGTTTTGAATCCGATTTGCTAAGATTTTGTTGAGAATCTTTGCATCTGTGTTCATCAAAGAGATTGGCCTATAGTTTTCTTTTTTAAGTGTATCTTTATTAGGTTTTAGGATTAGTGTGATATTAGCTTCATAGAAAGAATTTGGAAGTGTTCCTTCCTTCGGAATTAAAGGAACACTTTAAGGAGTATTGATGTTATTTGTTTCTTAAAGGTCTGGTAGAATTCTATGCTGAATCCATCTGGTCCAGGACATTTGTTTGTGGGATGATTCGAGATTACTTCATTGATTTCCTCATATGCTATAGGAGTATTTAAATAATTCACAACTTCCTGATTCAATTTAGGTAAGTTGTGTTTACTTAGGAATTCGGCCATTTCTTCTGTGTTATCAAATTCACAGAGTATAAGTTTTTGAAATAATGACCTTATAATTCTCTAAATTTCTTGGGTATTAGTAGTGATTAATCCATTTTCATTTCTAATTTTATTAATTTGGGTTTTCTTTCTCTTGATTTTGATTAATTTAGCTAGAGGTGTATCAATCTTATTGATTTTTTTTTTAAAACCAGCTTTTTGACTGGTTGATTCTTTGTATTGTTTTCCTTATCTCAATTTTGGATATTTCTCCCCTATTTTTGCTGATCTCCTCTCTTGTACTGCTTTTGGCATTGGATTGCTCTTATGTCTCTAAAGCTTTAAACTGCATTATTTATTTGTGATGTTTCTTCCTGAATCCAATTCTCATTCAGATCATAGTGTTTAGTTTCCAAGATTTAGTATATATTTTGCTGTTTCTTGTGTTAGGAATGTCAAGCTTTAGACCATGGTGGTCCGATAGGGTATAGGCTAAAATTTCAACTTTCCTATATATGGGAGATTGGTTTTCGTGGCCCATTATGTGGTCTATTTTGGAGAAAGTTCCGTGGGCTGCTGAGAAAAATGTGTATTCTTAGAGATCTGTAAAGTCCATTTCAGTAAGGGTTTGATTAAGTTTCAATGTGTCTCTGTTAGGTTTTTGACCTGTTGATCCCCATGTTGAGAAAGCATTATTGAAATCTCAAGAGTATTATCATTTTTGGAATTGTTTTCTTGTTTTAGACCTTATAGCATTTGTTTAATGAATGTGGAGGATTCACACATATTTCCTGGTCAATCGTACCTGTGACTACAATGTAGTATCCTTCTGTGTCTCTTAAGATTTTTTTTGGTTTGAAGTCCACTTTGTCAGATATCATAATTGCTACCCCTGTTTGTTTCCTGGTTCCACTAGCTTGCAGAATTTTTGTCCAGCCTTTTACTTTCAGAATGTGCATATCTTTTGCGGTGAGAAATGTTTCCTAAGGGCAGCAGATGGATGGGTTGTGATTTCTAATGCATGTTTGTAATCTGTGTCTTTTGATTGGTGTGTTAAGTCCATTGACATTTAGTGTTATAATGGAGAAATTACTTTTAATTCCTGACACTTTTTATGTGTAGTGGCTTTCATAAGTGTATTATTTGGCTTTTAGGTTTTGGTGGTATTATACTTCCCTCTGTCCTCCTGGATATGCTTGTTCTTTTCTTCAAGCTTGACCATCTTTTCTAACATTTTTTGAAGGCCTGATTTGGTGGACATGTATCCCTTCAAGTTGTCTTTGTGCTGGAAAACTTTTCTTTCACCCTTGATCATGATTGATAGTGTTTCTGGGTATATCAACCTGGGTTGACATTTGTGCTCATTCAATACTTGAAGTACTTCTCTCTAAACTCTTCTTGTTTTTACTGTTTCCATTGAGAATCATTTGTTATTTTAATAGGTTTACCTTTAAAAGTGACTTGTTTTTTTTTCCCTTGAAGCTCTCAGCACATTTTCTTTGTCTTGTATGTGGAGTGTTTTGACTATTATTTGCCATGGCGAGTTTCTATTTTGGTCATATCTGTTTGGGGTGTAGAATACTCTTGTATTTGGGTGGGCCTTTCTTTCTTTAGATGAGGAAAGTTTTCCTTTATGATAATTTGAAAATTTTTCCTCAGGTGTGGTATTTTGGGATTCTTGTTCTGGTATTCCATGAATGCACATTGTAGGCTCTTCAAAGTGTCCCATAGCTCTTGAATATTCCTTTCAAGTGTCCTTTTGGCTTTAACAACCTCTTCCATTGAACTGGTTAGTTCTTCCACTTTGTCTTCTAGATCTGATATTCTATTTTCTGCTTCTTTAGTCCTATTGATAAGACTCTCTGTAAAGTTCTGGATTGAAGATAACTTGTCTTTTAGTTCAATTTTAAACTCTGCTTGAGTATGTTTTAACTGCTCTATGCCTATTTTTGTTTCTTGAACGGTTTTTCTCAACTCTTCCAAGTGTCTGTTGTGTTCCTCTTCAAAGTGGTTGATGAGGTTATTTAACTCCTCCCAGATTTCCTTTTTCATAGTATTGATCATAGTAAAGATCAGGCTTCAAAAATCATTATCTTGGGTATGACTTTCTTGGCTGTTTTCTGTGAATTTGTTTTGGTTGGAATCTATCATTATGGGGTTAATTCTTTCGGTAGGAGATTTGTTGTCTTGGTTTTTGTTTCTCATGGATTTGTGCTGTGACTTGGGCATTTTTGTTTTATCTCTTTAGACCTTTTTGTTTCTGTGTGTTTTTGACTGAAATGAATTGGATGGTATTACTGCCCCTGAGTAGTTATTACTAGTGTTTGCCTTGGAGTTGGGTATGCTTGTCTTGTATTGGTGTTATTTCCTACATGTGGATATTAGACTGTTAGTACATCAATGTTTAGTAGACAGGGAGTGTGGATTAGTATGGTAATGCACTTTTTCAGTTACTTTGTTGGTGATATGTGAGGGTGAATGGTATAGTCTTGGAAGTTGTGTGTATTTTGTGATGGCTATATGGAAATGTTAAACTACAGTGACTAATAATTGAGAGGAAGAAGATGATAAAAAGGATTTACTTATCTTTGAACTGGATGTGAAGATTCTCTCCTATGTGATGGGATAATTTTATAGGACTTCAGATGTATGGTGTTTGTTCCCTAGAGCTTTGCTTGGGTATTCTCTGTTGAATTCTGAAGAGCAGGGAGTCTGCCCTGGTCTGGTCTGGGACAGCAGGGCACCTTCTCTATTGCTAGAGCAGACTGGCTGTGGCTCTGGCTGCTGGTGGGGCATGCAGGTGACCTGGGGCCTGGGGCGTGGTCTAGGGGCCTTACCTGAAGAACAGGGAATCCACCCTGATCTGGGTCCTGGGCAGCAGGGCACAGTGTCTAGTGTGTCTATCCTTTACTTATTATTATCATTTGTATACTTAAGCTGATTTTCAGTTTATTTAAGTCATTGGGTTAGGAAATTACTATATTTATTTTTTAAACTATTATTTTATTCTTCTACTTTTACAGTCATATTGAGTACTTACCCCTGTTTCCCTACATTCCCCTTCTCTTCCATCTCTTCATCACTCCATCCTACTCCCTCCCACCCTCCTGCCCGTCTGCTTCTATGGATCCAGGTTTCACCCTGGCTTGTCTACTGTTGTAAGGGTACAAGCCTCTTGTGATATACCAAGTTGCCTTTCTTTGGGCCACTCCACTTATAGGGGCAGGAAATTACTATTTTTTTTTAGGTGGGATAATGTTACTGTGCCTACACTTGTAGACATGCACACTAAAATGTTAGAGGAAGGGTTATAATGCCAGAGATTTTTTCTTCCAACTGACAAGGTATATAGATAAAAGAAATTCATCCTGTATTTGACTTTTCCCCCATTTTTATGTGTATGTATGGGGTGTGTATGCATGTTTTTGATGTGTATGAGTTCATGTGTGGGAGTAGGTGCATGTACATGTGAGCAAGCATGTGTGTGGAGTCTTGAGATTGGTATTGGGAATCATCCTGGATCACTGTTTCATAGTCTCAAAACCCTGAAATTACGGATTGTGCTATTCTGGCTCCTAGTTTCTTCTGGGGATTCCAGATTCTGGCCTCTGGAGCTGGAATTGCAGACAGGTTGCCAAGGCATTTTACTTTCGATTTGGGGATCCAAGTTCTGGCCCTTTTGCTTGTGTGGCGAGTGCTTTAACCACTGAGACATCTCCCCAGGCCCAAGTTATTTTTTTTTTTTTAAAGATAAGTGGCAAGTAATTTTCTTATGCTATTCTGTCTACTTTTGAATATATTCAAACAGTTTCATAATTGAAGTTAATAGTTATATTGCATATTGGTGATAGCCAATATAAGTTGTATTAAGCTTCATAAGTCAATATTATTTCCATTTTCTAGTTTTATATCACATTATCACAACCTGATTATAATAATAATCACAAAGATATGGAACAGCAAACAAATAGTGTTATTTTGGGAGGAAAACCACAGATTTACAACTAAGAATTTCTTGGGCTAAATGGATTTTTTAAAAGTCCATAAGACCTTAAAAATTTTAATTCCAATTAGACATTTGGATATGAAAGTATTAAAATTTTCCTGGATCTTGTATCCTGACTCAGACTGGAGTTTGATCAGAAGCTTTTAGTTTTGGGATTTTTCCTGATGTATCAGATTCCTATCTATAAAATGAATGTAAGACTTTGAACTCACTGAGACTCCATGCCCATGCAGAGGAATAGCTGAAGTGTCAGGAAGTCCAGCGATAAGGCATAGTTCTGCTACTTCCTATCTTTGAAGCATGGGATAATTTATCACCATTCAAATTGTTTTCTTTTTTTTTTTTTGGCCACTCATACAAACTTAATAGGTACCCTGGTCTCCTCCTTCCCTCTCTCCACCCCTCGCTGGACCCCCTTGCTCCCTCCCCCCTTTTCCCCTTCCTTTTACCCCTCCCTCTTTTCTTCCAGTGCCCTCCTCTCCCCCCTCCCCCCCGCCCCAAATCTCTGGAGCATCCTTTAGTGTGAATGTCAAACTCAGGTGTAACTTGAGGAAGACAATAGATTCTTTTTTGTAGTTTTAAATAAACAATTTATGTTAAAGTGCACCAGAAGAGAGTCTACTTTATAGAGTTTTTATAAAGATTATAGAATTGTTTGTTTTTAGTACAATAGCTGACATGGAGAGTAGGCAGTCAGTGAATACTTGGTATTATTATTTTCATTATTGTTGCTGTCTTATTACAATTAAGGTAAGTTAGAAATTTCAAATTTTAAATTGTCAGCTGAAATGATATGCAAGATACTCCACACAAGTTAGGGCCGAAGCAATCATAATTGGACTTTGCATGACCTGTGCAATGTCCAACACACTATTTACCCCACAAAGTCTAGCATTTGCTAAAGGCACCAAGATCCTTGGAGGCAAGGGATTGACAACCACAGTAGTGTTCCTATGCTTCAGGGGAACATAGGAAAGGGTTCAGGGAAATGCCACTGAGTCCTTGTACGTCATCATAGAGGAGGGCACAGAGGAGAATCTGGCATGCACATTAAAGGATTCTCCAGGGATTGGCGGGGGAGGCACTGGGGGATGGGGACGGAGAGGTGAGGGGAAGGGGAGCAGGGGGGTCGGAGGGAGAAGGAGGGAGGGAGGGAACCGGTGTACCTATTAAGTTTGTATGAGCGGAAATAATAATAAAAAGTGTTAAAATAAATTGTCAGCTGATAATTAAGAACTCACTGTAAGTTAGAATATAATGATGTGCACAAATGTTAGTGTGTGAATGAACATATAGACTACTATAATGGGTATCTTTCTCTGATATTTATAAATGTCTTTATTGAGTATAATTCTCATACATATCTTTATTGATTGTAATTCTCATACCATAAAGTTCATCCATTATAAAATGTTCAGGACTAACAAGGTGGTTCAGTGTGTCAGACTATCTAGTTCCATCCTTGTAAATCCTTTAAAGGTAGAAGGAGAGAACGAGCTCCATGAAGTTGTCTTCTGACTTCCACACCCATGCCATGGCATGTGTTTCCTACACACAGAAACCTCCATATTAAGAAAAAACATAAATTTATCAAAATGTCCATTAGTTTTTAATACATTTATAGAAGTTTGATATTGCCATCACGATCCACTTTTAGAGTGTATTCACCATACCAAAAGTAGCCCCCATAGACATTAATAGATAGTTCTTATCTCCAATCTTCTGGGTTCCATGAAATTACCAATACTTACATTTTAACAGTTTTGCCTACCCTGAATTTTCCTTTAAATGACAGTACACAGTATATAGTCTTCCATGAATGTCCTTTAACTTGCATTTGTTCATGTTTTTTTCTTTTTAATGTCAAATGATTGTAGCTAATGTGTCTTCTTGTCATGCGTAGAATACACTTTTCCATATTCTTTTTTTTAATTTTTTTTTTAACATGGGACCTGGGATCCGAACTCAGAACCTTCTGCTTGTGAGACAGAGTCACAACCCCTGAGCCATCTCTCCAGCCCCCACTTTCCATATTATTAATTTGTAATGGAAGATGAATGAATTCAGCTGTATTTTAGGTAGATGAAATAATTTTATACTTTTTTGAATTCTCAGCCCTTGCTTTGTTGCTAAACACACACACACACACACACATACACACACACACACACACACACACACACACATACACACGCATGCATGCACGCACACACAGATGCAGAGTTTCCAACTCTCACAGTTCCTGAAGTAATAAAATTTCTTCAGAATTCCCAAAGATGCCTTAAGAAGCTGCCTTTTGTAATATATCCAATATATTCAATGAAGTTGTTGTTTTTTTTATCATTGTCTTGTAAACCAGTGGTGCAATGGAGACTATGCACAGAGTCACCTACTAGGAAAAGAAGTCACTATATCCATTCACTTTGTATTATCCCTTTGTGATCTAGAAAAGAAAGAGAGGGAGAGAGAGAGGAAAGGGGAAGGGAGGGAGGGAGGGAAGAAGGGAGAGAGAGAGAGAAGAGAACAAAATAGTAGAGAGGCAAGACAGAAAAGAAGGAGGATATTACATCAAAAGCTTCAGCAACAAGAGAAAAAATATGCAAGTGGGGCTTCATCAAAATTAAAAAAAATTCCATACAGCAAAGGAAATAATGAACAAATTGCAATAGCAGCCTATAGTTTGAAAGGAAATGTATCTGGTCAAAGATAGTTGACCACAAACCAGAATATATGAGGAACTCAACCCAACAGCAAAACAATAAAACAAAACAATATGAAACCCTTCAAATAACCTAATAAAAATGAGTAACAAAAGCATTTTCCAGAAAAGCTCAAAATCCTTTTCCATAAAAGACATGAAATGGTCATGAGATATAGGAAAAGGTGTTTGCCATGACTATCCACTGACAAAATGCAAACCAAAACCACTATGAGATTTCACCCCAAATCTGTTAAAAGGAATGTCTGTCTTCAAAAAGATACGAGGAGGGATGGCTCAGGGGTTAAAATCTTTGCCTCACAGGTAAAAGGATACAAGTTCCTATCCCAAATCTCACAAAAAACTCAAAATTCTGGGTAAAAATGGTGGCTGCCTTGCCTGCACTTAGAGCCCTGGAAGGTAGAGTCTGGGAAACTTTAGAGAAAAGTAAAAAGGAGGTAAAACAATCCCGGATGATTCTCAAAGTTGTCTTTGGGCCTCCACAGACACATACATACTTAAGTGCCCTCTTCTACACACAGCCAAATGCACACACACACACACACACACACACACTACACACACACACGACAAAAGGTAAGTGTTGGAAGAAATTCGAAGAAAGGAAACCCTCCCTCATGGCTGATGGATATATAACTTGGTAGAGACATCATAGAAAATGATATGGAAGTTTCTTAAAGGCATAACTATAGAGCATTATGTGACAACACTTTTCCAGGATGTTTGTACTTCCATATTAATTGTAGCATTATTCACCTATGGAAATTCAACATATGGAAATAAGCCAAGTTATACTGAAGAATTTATGGGTAAAAGGAATGGAGTACACAATAGAGTCATTCAGTGTTGAAAAAAGTGACACTGCTATTTGTGACAACATGAATGAAACTGGAGATCATTATGCTGGGTGAAATATACCAGACATAGAAAGACAAAATATTTTTTGATGTCATATGTGGAAGTACATAGAAACAGAATCTAATGGTGATTGTCAGCTGCTGGGAATGCAATGAGGGATATGGTACTCAAAAGAGACAAAGTCGTAGTTATTTAAGATAAACAGAAAGCTATTGTTTCATGAAATTTGCAGAGTATAGTTTTAATTTTCTCTTATAACTGAAAGGAGGGAGGAGGCTCCTGAAGTGAAAAATATGTTCATTTCTTTGACTATAATAATTTCTTCAGCACAAATGTTTGCATAAAGTGTATATAGTGAAAAGGGAATGTTTCAGCAGAGAGCTGGCTACTCTTGCAGTCAGTGGGAGGTTGACATTGTTTCTGTAAACAACTCAAAGAGTTGGAAAATGTATTCCATCAAATTTTAATGAATGTGGTAGTGATTACTATGCTGTTTTTGTCCTTAATAGCTATAGAGTCAGTTAAAAAAATTCACAGAAATTTCCTGGCCATATACTACTGCATGCTATCTCATCATAGGTCTAAACACAACAGGATCCCAAATTTCTGGAACCTCCAAAACTATGCTACATTTACCTTATCTACTCAGCTGATCTGCAAGCTGGCAGTTCTGACCCTGGGGTGAGGGGGGGAGAGAGAAAGAGAGAGAAAGAGAGAGAGGAGAGAGAGAGAGAAACATGTGTGGTCAAAGTGCAGTTTTGGGAAGTTGCCTCTCTCCTTCTGTCATATGTGTTCTGGGGATCATACTCAGTTGCCATCTTTATGAATAGGCGCCAGAACCTACTGAGCCATCTTGCTGGTGGTCACTGACTGAACATTACAAGTGTATTTACTTTCTTAAAGATTTATGAGGCATCTCTTATCAGTGGGAAGATTAATATTATTATATAATGTCATTCTTAATGACAGAACACAGGGATAATGAAACTCAAGTATAGTTCACACATGTACCCATGACAAGTATCCACAACATTCAAGATGTAAATGTAGGTCATGAAACCTTAAAAGAAATAAAGAAGTAGGTGAGTTACTTGTTAGCTTGGGATGCAGAAAGGATGTCTAACTATATTTAACGAGCTACAAGTCATAAAAGAGGAAACCAGTATGTTTGAAACATGTGCACGCGTGTGCGCACACACACACACACAGATACAAAAACTATCACAAGCAAATGGTGACTTTTCAAAAATTTTAAATTTTCCCTAGTTTTACAGGCATACTGAGTAATTATTCCTGCAGCCTCCCTCATCCCTTTCTCCTCTCCCACTCCCCTTCCTGCATCCATCCCACTCCCTCCCATTCTCCCATTTTCTGTTTCTATGGGTCCCTGGGCTCCCTCTAGATCATCTGTTCCAGTGGGGTTTCAGGTCTTTGTGGCAGACCAGGTGATCCCTCCTTGGGTAGACCCACTGATAGGGGCATTCTCTCTCACCTGTCTAGCCCTAGCCACTAAGGTTCCCACTGCATTTAATTAGAAAATAAGTCTTATAAATAAAAGGTTCATTTCCTTAATGTACATGGATCTCATGGAAATTGACAAAAGAGGGAAACTACATGTTTATGTGTGTAAATAATATGAATAGACACTTAATGGGAAAGAAAATGCAATGGGCCTTTAAAAATTTTGACATGTTTGACATCACTCATAACAAGATAAATACTAATTAAACTTGCGTACAAAGCAAAAAACTCCACAGAAATTAATCCTTTTTGAATTATATAATTTTATTCTTTTTAAATCTTTTGCATTTTTATTTTTTAAATTAGCAGCAAAGTATCAGTTACATTATGCTGTTTTGTTTGTGTATGCTTTGTGAATGTATGTACATGGGTACACAGTATGTGTGTAGAAGCCAGAGGATGAGCTTTGCATGTCAGTCCTTGCCCTTCCACTGTGGTGAAACGGTATCTTTTCTGGTGTTTACCAGGTTGGTTGGAGCTTCTGGAGTTTCTTATGTTTCTGCCACCTATTCCCCATAGATATCCTGGAATTAATTTGTATAAATGCAATCATACAGGAAGGTGATTGGTTATTAAAAGTGCCCTTAGCTATTTTTAGAGTTTTTATATAATATATTCAATTGTGAATGCAATGTACCTATTCATAAGTATGTAAATTTTATTTAATAGAAAAGGTTTGTGAGTTTAATATCAAGGCTATTATGATTTTAAATTCAGTTGAATTAACAGACAGGGTGAATTTAGTATTATTTTTGTTTAATTTCATGTGGAATAGTTGGATCACCTTATGAGGTTTGGCAAAATTTTTAGTCAATGTCTGAATATGCAACATGAATATGGGAGGTAAAGAAGTTTATGGTGAAAATATGTACACATACACACATATTATTTGTGTCCTTCAAGCATGAATATTTTGCACCTCTGTCTTTATTTAGTGGACTAAGTATATTTATATAAGGCTCAATTACATGATAGTTAACCTTGTTATGCTTTGACATCTATGCCAAGTCCAAGCACTATGAAAATCATAAAATACCAAATGTATGACAACATAGTTATGTGTGATCATAGGCTGATTATATCTTATGTAAGAGGAATGAATGGGATATCATGCTAATTATATTAAATGTCAGCACATTTAATAAATAGAAATCCCCACAGGTTATGGACCTGAAGCAATAAGGGCAAGACTGGTAGGCAGGTAGTTGGTTTCATGGAGGATGCTGGAGTGAGAAAGCCCTTGAGGAGGATAGATGTGTGGAGAAGAAATGATTTGACTAATATGGTGTATGTCCAGTAACACATTAAGATATATTATGTAAAGTATATAGGTTAATGTACTAAATCATATACATGTTGTGATGGAATTATGGGAGTTACACATTAAAGTAATAGACTATTATATACTGTATATTATTAATGTACTTTATATTGTGTATGGGATAAAAAAATGAATGTGTATTATACATATAATGTACTCAATGTGGCAGTTCGGTTATGGAAAAATAACATAAGGCATATAAAAATCCAATAAATGGATACTGACATAGAAGTTAAATTTATATAAAATGAAAATTTCAAGGAATAATTTAAGCTTGTGAATTTTAGCTTGGATGTTAATGGTGGTGGTTGTCTTTTTTCTTGAGTATTCTCAGGAATATTGCTGGCCTTTATATGGGTTCTGGGAATCTGAACTCAGTTTTCAGGCTTGCAAAGCAAGTGTTTTATTCTCAAGCTGTCTTCTCTTCCCAAATCTATAATTTTTATTTTCTCACAAGTATATTCATTTAGAAAATGAATTATATTGATTACTGTGATAAGTCAATTATACTGGAAGGTACATGTATTGAAGAGGGGACTATGCAGATTGGAGTTGAGGGGGAATATTATCAAGAAACATAGCATACATGCATGAACTTGTCAATAAAAATGTTATTAGAAATAAGAAGTCAGTAATAGTGATTCTAACTCTCGGAGCTGTAATTCAAATCCCATTTACTCTGTTCCCACCCAGGATTCTACATGAACAGTTCCAGCAGACCTTTGTCAGTCTGAACTTCAAAGGGGCCATAACTTTTGAAACACAACACTGTGTTGCCTCTTGAGCTCTTTCAAGTCTAAACATCTGTGATTTGCTGTCGTGTTGCTTCCCTTCTTCTTTTGAGTGATCGTTAAGGCTAACATCATATTAACTGAACACAGTTTATATCAGAAACCACACAGTTTTTTTTTAAAGAATATTGCTTTTTATTTTTAAAGATTTTTTTAGAGAAAATATTATTTCTTGGTGTCATTGAATGCAAAAGTTTAGCAAGGTCTGCCACCTTGCTAAAATTCAAATCCGATTTGAAAAGAATATCACAGTGAAATAGAACAGCAGAGAACACTATGTTCAATGCTTTTGCTTTTCCATTCAGCTTCCCCTGGGAAGAAGTAGAGCATCCCTTCCTAATGGTGGTTATGAAGGTGTACCAAATCTTATTTATGGCGAATTAGTTACACATTCCCATGAAGCAGCTAGAACAACAGATGACATATTTAGAGATTAAAAATAATCCAGTCGTGTGTATTTTTAGTATTCACTGGATTCATGATAGGTTTGCTCACAATGGTTTTATTGCATCGTTGGCTATTTTTAACTCATGCTTTTGACACTGGCGTCCAGTGCGATGGTGCGATGTAGAGAACTGTAATCACTACTGATTGCTAAACCCCAGTTAGTATGGTGCTGTCGAGGATAGCAGGCTGGAGGAAAGAGGGCAGCCTCCAATCTCAGGGACAGTTTTGGCCTGTGGGAAATTAAGCACAGATGTGGTGATGCTTAAAACGTATCTCTGACTTTCTTGGTAGTTAAGCGCTCATTGTGCAGCCTGACACCATCCTGTAGTCACAGCCATCACGCGTGTTTTCTCCTCCCTTAACATGCCTCGCATTTCTTTCATGCTTGTTCTTCAGCCTTATCATTGCCCAGGTACTTTATTATTTTTCAAGTTAGTGTACAAAATGATAGGTTTCTTTGTGGTATTTTTCTATATGTTCTGCTTTCTAAAATTTCGTCCCCTTCCCTCACTGCTCCCCCGCTTCTACTTGCTCCTCTTTTCTGGTCTCTTTTCTACTCCCAGATACTTCTCCCTTCTTCCAGGTCACACAAACTCCTTTGTTCCCTGCTTTGCCCTCGCATCTCCTTTAAGATTTCCTTTTCCCCTTTCACGGTCTTCATTCTTCTTTAATGACCCCTTGGCCTTATATGTGAGTTAAAAAATTTTTTTTTCTCTCACATTTCATTTTTTCCAACCATACAAGCTCAATAGGTACCCCTGTCCTCTCCCTCCCTCCTCCCCTCCCCATTCATCCTCCTTGCACTCTCCCCCTTCCCCCTTTCCTTTCTCCCCCCTCTCCCTCCCCCTCTCCCCTTGACTCCCCCCTTCCATCCCCTTTAGTTTCCTTTTGTGTGAATGCCTAATCTCCCTCTGAGTCCTCCACCCTAATGAGGATTCAGGACTCAGTGCATAGACCACAGCCCCTTCTTTAGCTCCCCGTTAGTATGGGAACTCTATTATGACTGTTTAATCCCTTGCCTCTAAGGATCCTACTGCCTGGAGCTTTATCCCCTGTGATCCATGCTAGACTTTAGGGGGTCATTGATACATCAGCCATTGTGCAGGTCAGGCAAAGTTCAATCCTGGCTTGACTTATGTGGAGTTATCTTGCATATCCTTGGTCCTCTTCATCTTTAGGCTCGTACAATCTTGCTGCCCCCTTTTCCTATATGTGAGTTTAAATCAGGATTTTGTGTGGGAGAGAAAGCAGGCATGGCATTCATCTTTTTGAGTTGACATAATGACATCCAGTTCCATTTATTTTCCTACTCATGCCATTTTTCCCCATGACTAAAAAAGAAATCTATCACTTTCTATGTGCCACATGCTCTTTACCATGTATCTGTTTTATGGATTCTGAGGTGGTTTTCATTTTTATCAGTTGCAAATAATTCAGCAATAGATGTGGATGTGCAAGTATCTCTATGAAATTTGCAGTTGCAGTCCTTGGGTGTATAATCTGGAGTGGTAGATCTGGGTTATTGTGGTAGTTCTGTTTAGTTTTCTGAAGGAACCTTCACAATTATTTCCAGAGTGACTGCACCGATTTACATTCTCACCAGAAATGAATGAAAACTCTTCTTTCCCCTTATCCTTTCCAGCATTTGTTGTCATTTGTTTGCTTGATAGTCATTCTGAGTGGGGTGAGATAGAATCTCAAATTAGTTTTAACTTGCATTTCAAGTGGTTTTTGGCCATTCGTATTTCTTCTTTAAAGAATTGCCATTCATTCAACATTGATTTAATGTGGTTTTTTTTTTTTGGTGTTTAATGTTTGTTATGTTTTCGTATATTCTGTATATTAACCCCTTGTCTGATGGATGGTTGGCAAGGATTGTTCTATTCTGGAGGTTTCATTTACTCTGCCGATTGCTTCCTTTGCTATACAGAGGTCTTCATTTTACATCATCTCATTTGTCAATTCTTGTGCTTTCTAAGTCTTTTTTTTTTTTTTTTTAAATCCTTGCCTATCCCTTTATCTTGAAGTGTTTCCTTACAGCAGTTTTAAAGTTTAGGATCTTAAATTAAGGTCTCCGATCCATTTTGGATTGATTTTTGTGCAGGTTGAGGGATACACATCTAATCTCATTTTTTTTAATATGTGGATATCTAGTTTTCTCAGTAGCACTTGTTTTTGTCCACTGTACAAAATACCTTCCTTGAAAATTAGGTGATTTTGGGACTGGAGAGGTGGATCAGGGGTTAAGCCTCTGCCTTGCAGCCGGAAGGTCCCGAGTTCGGATCCTAGACCCCATGTATAGATGCCAGGTGGAAGCGGGGTCAGCCTGCGTTTCTGGTCCTGGTAGCGCAGAGCCTGTGAATCCCGGGGAAGAGTAAACAAGGAGGAGGTGGAGGTGTCCATGGTGGTTCCCGAATTCGCCCGTGGTTCTCTACACACACACGCACATACACGTACATACACATGTGCACACATGCACAATTGAATAAAAAAAAAGAAAATTAGGTGATTTTAGCTATATGGGTGTGTTTCTGTGTCTTGTAGTCTATTCCATTGGTCTTTATGCCTTTAAAAAAAACCAAACAGGTGGCTTGTACAGAATTAAATTAAGAAGAATATTCTTTTTATTTATTTGGAAGCAGTGGTGCACACAAGAGAGCAGATGTAACATGAAGTGTGCATGTGGAAGTCAGAGGACAACTTTTGGAGTCTCCAGTTCTTTACATCATACAGGATATAGGGATCAAACTCAAGTTGTCAGGTTTGCGTGCAAATGCCTTTGTGGGCGGAGCCCACCTGCCCTGCAAGTCTGTTTTCGTGATAGCACCATGCTGCTTTCATTACTTTTTTTCCTGGATCATTTCCGCTATGTCCATCAGCTGTCTGTGCTCCCTGACATCTTGTGCATATCTTGGCTATAATACAGCATATTCTCTTGGACTTATTTGGCTAGACAGTTATTTTTTTTTCCTCTTCGCTGTTAGCTTTTCCAAAGGGCAGGGACTGAATTTTACTTATTGATATATTCCACTCTTCTGGCATCATTTGTAGCCCAACATAAATATTTGTTGAATAGAAGATAGAGATAAAATAGGGAGTTCATGAAGAGGGCTCTGGGGGTCAAATTGAGATCACCAGATTTGTATACAGCTACTTTAACCTGCTGAGCCATCTTGCTAGTCTCATAAAGTTCTATTATGTAGAAAAGGAGTTGAATTAGGCACGAAACAATTGGTTGTTATTTATAATTCCCTGCTCATCTGCTGAAGAACATCTGAAATTCAAATTTCTGCTCATTGTATATTGCTTTTTGTGAAAAGCATTGCTCAGTCAACAACACAAAGGGGATAATGTGACAAAATTGATGAAGAGAATGTAGTGATACAGATAACTAGATAATACATTTCAGGTTCTTTTTTCCCCTCTTTACAAATCTTGGTTCCTCATTTCCAGACATCGAGTCATCTGAGTTGACATGCCTTTCAGCTGAATTAAGTTGAGACTAGATATTAGTTATACCAGGTTCCAAACAAATGTTTGGAATATATCATTTTAAGTTTCAGTTAGTGATCTTCAAACTTGAATGTACACTATAATACTTAAGATTCCTAATTAAAAATATAGATACCTGTTCTAATACTAGTAGTCTTCTGAGTGGCCTAAAGATCCACAATTTAAAAAATATTCAGTAATTGAGTCTATCAATTACTAGTATTTGAAATTGCTGGTTTGGACATTTATAGCTTATCTCTGAGGTCAAGTATCACCTCTTTAAGATTTAACTTTCTTGAATATTTCTAATATCTATTTAAGAGTCATTATGTAGAAGCTGTTTGTTATGGGCCAATGTTGCCCAAATTCATATACTGGTACCATAATCTCTAGAAATTTAGAGAGCCTTATACAGAGACAGGGTCTAAAGTGATGTCATTAGTTTGGGCTCTAATGACTGGTGTCCCAATAAGAAGATATTAGACACTGACAAACACAAAGGAAAAATCCTGTAAAGACACAGGAAGAACACTGCAAATGAGGCTGGGAGGCTCAAGAACAAACTTTTCCAAAATTTTGATTTAGAAAAACAAGCTTCTTGACTTGGGAAAACAAATTTCTGTTTTTTTTTTAAGCCTGTGAGTTAATGGTATATTGCTGTATTAAATTGAAATTGTTTAGTTATATGCCAGCTAAAAGTTGGTTGAGAGTTAAGCATGTAAGGACGAATGCAATATTTATTTCAAGAAACATGAGAGATTCTACTTCAGCAATAGAATAAAACTTAGAAAGAAAAGATAAATGTAGCTGTTTAGATATAGCAAGTGGTTCAGCTCATGAGGTTTGAGGCTGGATGATTATTAGAGATTATTGTGAGTAAGTCTCAGGTTCAGTTCCCTGTCCCCCGTCTCCCTCCTGGTTGGACAAATAGGCAGACTGAATTTTCATTCATGGGCCTTTGATTTTGTAGGGATTACTTTATTTGTTTGTTTGTTCGCTGTTTTTTTTTTTAATTTTTTATTATTATTATTTATTCAATTGTGCGTGTGTGCGTATGTATGTGCGCGTGCGTCTGTGTGTGTGTAGAACCACTGACGAATTCGGGAACCACCATGGACCGCCTTCATCTCCTCCTTGTTTGCTCTGCCCTGGGATTCACAGGCTCTGCCCTACCAGGGAGGGCCAGAAGCACAGGCCGCCCCCGCTTCCGCCTGGCATCTATACGTGGGATCTGGGACCCGAACTCAGGATCTTCCGCCTGGAAGGCAGAGGCTTAACCCCTGAGCCACCTCTCCAGCCCCTGTTCGTTGTTTTTGAGATACTGTCTCACTCCAACAGTCTGGTCTTCAGTGATTAACCAAGGCTGGCCCTGAACTCTTGAGCTTTCTGCTTCTACCTCCTAGATGTTCAGTTTATAGGCATGAACCTCCATGCCCAACTGATTCTGTGTTTATAAAACTTCTTATGGTCTCTTTTGCAGTGAAGTCTGGCGTTGTAGTCAGCCTACAATGTTGCTGATAAATGACCATCAAACGGATTAAGGGAACAAGGGGTTTATTTCCTTATGACAGTCAGGTTATAGTTCTCAGTCCAGCTTGAGGGAGAGCATGCACCAACACCAGGGATGAGGGAACTGGCCACATCATCTCTATATAATAGCTGAGAGAGGGACAGTCCTTGCTTTCCAGACCAGCATGTCTGACCAAGTATACAGAAGGATGCCAACTCTCTTCAACCAGTGCTCCTTGATTTATTCCAGGGTGTAATCCCACCCACCATAGGCTGGGCCTTCTCCATTAGCTAGACAATCTCCTTCAGGTTCGCTCTGGACTTAACTCAACTACTAATTCTCTACAAATGTGCCCAGAACTCAAACCCTCAACAGTCAGTTTGACACCTGTGCCTAGCCATGACATCTGGTATGTAGAGGTCAAGTGAGTCTTAACTGTAGTGTAGGATAAATAGGAAAGTAGGAAAATGGGAGTATTTCTGTTGTATCTGGAATGAAGCTTGCCTTTCTTCCTGTACTCTCATGGTGAACTTGTGATATTTAAGAAAATTAGAGTCTCGAGGTGGAAAAAAAAACCCCACCATTTTGGGGCAAGCTTTAAATAGTGTCTCACAATGTAATATATTAAACTAATGTTCTTGGAAAAGCTAAGGATTCTTAGAGATAAGTGGCAGAAATATTCAAATTGGTGTATTTTTAAGAGAAAATGAATTGACGTGTAGCTTAAAGGAGTGCTAGTACAACACAGTAATCAGTAGTTATATGTGACTGTTGTTCAGTTGAAATAATGCCTTGTATGATTTAAGAATTTTTTTAAATAGAAAATACACACTGGATTTTGAAGACTTTGTGTTCTAGTTATTCTTCTGTCGATGTGATAAATAAGCTAAGCAACTCAAGGTAGAAAGTGTTTTATTATTCTGGCTTATGGTTCCAGAGTGGATAGAGTCCATTATGGAGCTCATGGTGGCAGGCGACAGGAACCAGAGGCTGGATGTTTCTTTGCAATGAGAGAGAGAGAGAGAGAAAAAGAGAGAGAGAGACAGAGACAGAGACGGAGAGACAGAGACAGAGACAGAGAGACAGATAGAGAGACAGATAGAGAGACAAAGAGAGAGAGAGAGACAGAGAGAGAGAGAGAGACAGAGAGAGAGAGAGAGAGAGAAAGAGAGAGAAAACCAGCAAGGAGCAAGAATGGAGGAATGGGCCTGCAACCAGTGACATGCTTCCTTCAGCAAGGCTCTACTTCTTAAATGTCCCATAATCTCTTTGATCAACACCACCAGTTAGAGACCAAGTAGAAGACAATTCCTGCTCAAACTATGACAGTATACAGAAATAATGTACTCTATTTCATTAACAATTTTATACATTGAGTATATATTGCCACAATAGCATTTGGATATATTGGGTTAAATAAAATAAATTTAATTATACCTGTGTATTTTCACTTTTTTAAAACATGGCTGTTTGTGACTTGTGTTATGTTTCTATTACATATACTGCCCTAGAGTCACTGAGAGAGAGACAGCAGTTCTATATTTCTAGAACTTTCTCATCTGTTTCTCTCTGAGTGTCAACCTCTCTCCAGTTACAGACATCTTCTGTTCTAGGAACAGAAGGTTAGCAACAGCAGCTTTGCACTTACACAGTACACATTGAAGAGGAAAGGAACATTCCTTTCTGGTTTTATTTTGAGAATCTTTGGGAAAAATTTCAGTTGGTACAGTTGGAGTTCAGGGGCAATTAAAAAAAGATTTCAATCTAAGATTGTTTCCCACAGGCTCATTTTGGAGGACTTTGGAAACTTCAGGAGGTCACTAACAGTGGGAATTTGAAGGTTACACTCAGAACTGTTTCTGACTTGTACTCTGCCTCTTGGTCAGCTGTGACCTGAGGAACTGCTTCTCCACACTTCCTCTACTGTGGGCTTTGTTATCCCCTCCCCGCCAGGGTGAGCTGTATCCTCTGCAATGGCAAACCAAGGTAGATCTTTTTGCCCTTAGGTTGCTTGTCAAGTAGTTTTTCAGAGAATGAGAAAAGTAACTAATACACTGTAGGCATCGTGTTTTTTTCCCCATAGATTATAGAGGATTTCTGTTGCTTTTGGCATGAAACTTGCCTTTCCTTTGGTACTCTCATGGTTCAGTGTGCAGGGCTCCAGGGCTCCTGTTTAGCTGTCTTGGAATATCTTTCATTCCTTGTACTTGTTAGCCAGATCTCCTTCCATGCTATCATTTTCATATCTCAGTCTTCCCTCTTTCTGGAGTGACTTCCATTTCTCAGACTCTCATCCTTTATATTTCAGCTCAAATATCACCTTCATACAGATGCTGCACCCTGAACTTTCTGTAAACACTGGCAGTTTCTTCCGCTTTTTCATCACCTGTTTCTTTAGTGGCATTTTTTCATAATTCGTCCTTCTTTTCTTGTGTACTATTACTAAAATGAACGAGCCCCACAACTGTATTGATCTTTTCTATTTCATTTACTATTTTAATCACATCACCTGAATAATACCTAGAACACTGTACGCATCCAGTAAGTGTCTGTTGATTATGTGGATGAATATTCTGTGAATAAGAGAACAGAGGCTTGAAGTTCAGTAACTGGTTTAATTCACACAGGTATGAAGTAGTGGACACGGATATCAAACCTGGACTAGATTGTAGAATTCTTATCATTAATTGCCATGCTATAAGAATGGAATGCTGTGCTAGTCATGTCTACTATAATAGTATGACACAGCACACTATTATACTGTAAGCACTGATACTGTTTAAAGGTGTCTTAGACCTGGAGAATAAAAAGCAGGTGAAAACATTTGGTACACAAGCCTGAAGACCTGAATTTGATTTTTGCATCCCACGTGAAGGTGGATGGAGAGAACCTGCTCTACCGTCCTCCACATAATACTGAAGCACCCACATTCTCTCTCTTTCTTTCTCTCTCTCATACACACAGACACACGCATGCATACACATGCACACGCATACACACAAACACAATTTTGAAAAGAAATCTGTTCTTATTAAGCTCTGTTAAGTCATGTAAGAAGACCCCATCCAGCCCACATGGACCCAGTGGGGGAAGGGAATATTGTAGTTACTTACATTTTTGCTGTGAGATAGTACTCAGACTCAGCTTAGGGGAATAGCAGTATTTGTTTGACTTATGGTTTCAGAGAGTACACAGTTCACGTATAGGAACTGGCTACCTGAAGGCATGACTGGAGGCAGAGAAAGGAGACCAGTTCAGGTGATGGCAACCCTCGTGAATGCAGAGAGCAAGAACACAAGAGGAAGCAGAGCCCAGCTACCCAACCTCAAGAAGTACCTCTTGCGATGTGCCTTCCTATAGCAAGGTTCTTTTTAAAAGATAACTCCTTCCTTCCCAAACATTACCAATGGCTAAGGGTTGAAACAAATGAGTCTGTGGAGACAACTCGCATTCAAACCATGACAGGGTTATTATCCAAGAAGATAACTCTACAAAGAGATCTGGAATAATATCGGTGAGTAGGGGTAGCAATAAATAAAAAAAGTAATGTCTCACGGTTTTTTAGTATGTTCTTACATTGCTCTGAGAGGTGGCACATGCCTTTTCTACAGAGGTATCACTTCTTGTCATTGTCTTTCGAAAATATAAATTTTGAAATATAATATTTTCTGAGACATATTAAATTTGGAATGAAAATTTAGGGACAGCTGGCATCAAGATAATTGGTAAATGTGAAGTCTGACAGCACAGACTGACAGTTGTTATATGATAATATTTTTCTTCTCTAATAGATGCAAAATCATGGATGGATTAGGTATTTTGAGTCTTTTCTCTCCTCTTGGTTATGTAGGACTTCTTTTATTGCAAAAGTGTATTTAATATATATAGCGATTTTTTTGTAGCTATGTTATAAACCAGGATTAGCAAAGTGTTTTTCCTGGTATAAAAAATTTCTAAGATCATTCGTTTACTTTTTAATTTGTAGTTCTTAGCTAGAAAAATTGATGTCCAGGAAATTGTTTATGAGCTCAGAAATAATTAACTTTTTCAGAAAATAACTATATATTTAGAGAAGAAAGCCTCATTCTTTAGAAATGAAAAGCACAGTGTTTAAGTATATCTTGGAACTTAGAGAGTGTTTCTTTCCAGGAAATTTGACTTATGCATGTATTACATTTGTTTACTTATCAGATATATTTTTAATTGAGAATTTTTCATATACAAACAAAACATATTTATATCCTTGCCCCATCCACCTCCTTCCAACTTCTTTTGACTCTCACCCTCCCCTCCCTTCACCAGTCCCACAATATCCCTCCTTTCCTGTCCCTCCGCATGTGTGGATCACAGGGCTCCTTTGGGACTGCCTGTACTAGTAAGGAATCAGGTCTCTGATATTAACTGAATATTTAAATATAAGAAATAGGGACCCAGGATTCAGAGGCCAGAACTCTAATCCTGGTTCTACCTCTTGGGGTTATTTTAGTTTTTGACCAACACAAGCATTCACTATGAACCATGGTCTCCCTTAACTTTAAGATGAGGATAATAATGTTCAGCCTTTCTTGTCTTTCAGGATTATTGTAATAGCTAGTGAGGTTCTGCATAGTATAACTACAAATAAAAGTTAAGTATTTTTGTTATTGTTAGCACGGAACTACACATGGAAAATTTCTTTTAAAATGATTGATATTTTGGGACTGGCTCAGTTCCTAAAGTGTGGGAACCTGACCTCAGATCCCTAGCACCTATGTAAAAAGCAGAACGTGGTGACACTTATCTATAATCCCAGTGCTGGGGAGGCAGGGACAGAATGCTTGGGTTCACTGGTCAGCTGTCCTGATGAAATCACTGAGCTCTAGATTCAGAGACCATGCTCAAAAAATAAGATGAAGTGTGACTGAGGAAGGCATCTCCTCACACATGTCTCAGGTCCATGCATATGCATGCACATATACATACATATACACAGCACTCACATATAATATGAATATGTCTATACACACATAGTGTGCACACATATATTATTTTACCATTTTCTATGCTATAAAAAGTAGGTTTCTACCAATTCTAGAAGCATTTAAAAACTGTTAACAATGTGGGGTTTGAGAGCTAGTTCAGTGGGTAAGACTCCTGCTTACAAATAAGGTGAACCGAGTTCAATCCCCAGAAGCCCACATTGTGAAAGAGGAGAACTGACTTCTGAAAAAGAGAACTGTCCTCTGACCTCCACTTGTGCACCATGGCATGCATGTGCATACCTTGTCTTATCCTTTTTTCTTAAATAAAAAATGAATTATTAAAAAACTTTTATGTAACAAAGTAATTTGAAATTCCCCGAGGATAGATTATAAATAACACAGGCATTATTGGTGTTTGTTTCTAATTTATTTCTTAAAGTAGAACTTTTTGTGTGTGTGTGTAGGTGTGTGCATGTGTTCCCTAAATTGGAACTTTTAAAGATAGTATTTTTTTATGTTCTGAATAAATAATCTTGATATTAGAACAGAGAAATGTCTAAGAATATAGTGAAATGCAATGATTTTCTTTCTTTTTAGATGAACTGTATGCAAGTAATTTATAAAACTATTCAAAATTGCTCAAATATTGAAAGGATAAAATAAATATACTTAATTATTTTGCTTAAAATGTTGTGGTATAGGGCTGGAGAAATAGCTCAGGGATAATAAGACTCTGCCTCCCAAGCAGGAGGTCCTGAGTTTGGATCCCAGATAACATGTAAAAATGTCAGGCAGAAATGGTAGAGGCCTGCACTTCGAGACTTGGTGGGCAGAGCCTGGGAAATCCCAGAGGAAAGCAGAAAGGAGGTAGAAGCAATCCAGGATAATTCCTGAAGTTACCCTTGATCCTCCACAGAGACATACAGTGCTCTCTGACACACACAGACACAGACACACACACACACACACACACACACACACACACACACACACACAATAAATAAAGTTTTAAAAAATTTATGGTATATATGTAAAAAGTTTATTTTTATAGACAGAGATGGATCTATAATCTGTAATGGTCTGTTAGGAGCATTGGACAATTCAATATATTATTAAATACAATGTGAATTTGGTTGGAAACTTAATTTCATAATTCATTAAGAAAAAATTTCAAATAGAGGTATGGGGGAGAATTAAATTAGTATAAAATTCAGAGGAATTAAGCCTTGAACTATAGAAAGTGTAGTTCAGTGATTAAATGACAGGGTTGCAAGTCAGTCAATTTTTAAAAACCCTGGTTCTGAAAGTTATTTATGCATGATCTTGAACAAATTTCTTGAATTTAATAAATGTTGATTTCCCCAACTTAAAAATGAGATGATTACAGTACTTGCTTTGTAACATTTATTATAACTGTCACCATTGTTGCCACCATCAGTGCTCTTAAGAGAAATTCTTGACCAAATCATTTAATTTCTCCAACTTCATTTAGTTATGTTACTTACAAAGAGGAACTGAACAAGTTAATGTCCATGTAACTGCTGTTATTAAGAATATGAGATAATATTTTAAGGAGCACTTTGTAAGAGGCTGCATAATTTGCAGTATCATCATTATCATCATCATCGCTACTACCATCATTCTGTTATGGTCTTTCAAGATAAAATGTTTTGGAAAAATGAGGAGGCATCTGTAATATTAATTGCCGACTCTTCCATCTTAGTTAAAACTACTATTTAAGCAGGGCGCTTGGCTTTCTTCATTCCTCCATATCTTCTCATTGTACACAGCAGTTACAAAGATCAGGGTCCCAGGAGTTAGGGCGAAAATTAGAAATGAGATAAGGAAGGCTAGGGCTGTCTGGCTAATGTTGTCCTTTAACCAAGGACTTAGGGCGGGACTGAACATGGTCAGGCAGAGAAGTTAAAGAACAGACGTCTTCTTACTTCACTTTTTGAGTTGCTTTTGTTTCTTTGGAGATAGAAAGTTCTGCTTGAGAAGAGTGTGTGTAAGGTTATTACCTGGAGAAAACCATGTCCTTTTTGAATTTCTGTTCAGCCAGAAACTGACTCGAGAACCAGTGACCTAGCACAGTAGATAAAGCACCTACCTGAAAGCCTGGTTGACTGGGGTTGCCCATCACTACTTTCTGATTGAAATAGACTGTGTGTGTCTTGTTTGGGCTTGAGAGCTTTTCTTATCTAAAGATATAATAAAAGGTGTTTAGATGTAGTTTAGTTCCAGATGCTTATGGTTAATGCTAAGACATCTGATCCTGCCTAGTGTCTATTTTCTCCCTTTCCTTATTTTAAGCACTAGTGTGCTGGTAATGTTTGAAGTTTGAAATTTGAAATTTGAGTGAAGTATAAGATTTTATTATAATAGCTGTGCAATATATATTTGTTGTTTTTCATTATCTGTGAATGGAAGAATAAAAGTGATGTATCTAAATTTAGAATTATCTGCACAAATATTTTGTGTTGTTTTTGGTTGTTGAATAGTAACTGCAGAGTAATTGTGATGAGTAGTAGCTTTTGAGTATACCTTCAGACATGCTTATATAAAAACCTAAAACAGGGATCAAATTTATTAATATACACTTGCCATCTCATACTTATTTTGTATGTAGTGAAAGTAATAATATTCATTAAGATATTTCTGCTTTTAATACACATTGTAATTGTGGAGTAATGCTCTGGTAAATTTCACTTGCAGAGGCAATTGCCCTAACAATGTACCTGGAGTCAGAGAGATTCACAAAATAGATCAAATTCTCCTCAAAGTTTCATACCTTTTCTTGTCTCCTTTCTCATCTACTATCAAAATTTCTCTATTTCCATAGTATATTTTAAAAGATAAGAGAAAAATGTTTGTAGGTAGTAAATGACAAAAAAGAAATCCATGCTTCTTGATGAGACAGATTTTGTGTACAACTACCATTATAAATAAAAATAATCATAAAGGCCAAACATATGTAACTTTTATAATGAAGAGTAATTAATAACTTTGTAAATTGTTTCCCAAAACCTAATTATGTAGTTAATAACAGTAGTTTTACACTGTGACTCGAGTATCATTAATAAATGAAATTTCTTTCATCCTGATAGACACCATCTAGTTATAAATCCAGAGCATCTTTCAAGGTTTGTTTGGAAATTGCTTGTTTGAAGCTTAGAGAATATTTCCTTAGAGCTTAAGGACAGATGATACAAATATATCATATGTGACAAGATATTCTAGATGTCATTTTGGTCTTGGGGACTCATTTAGTATTTGCATCAGAGTTGGGTTTTATGTGTGTTTTCAGAGGAAATGAGAAGAAATTTTATTCATATAGTCAAGAATACAACCACTCAAATTAGTGGATAAAAAATAACGGGATATTACTTAGCCATTAAAAGGAGATATAATTTGCAATAACTTAGATTTACCTAGAACACATTTATGCTAATGGTATAAATCAGGTACAGAAAAGTGCTGTATGATTTCACTTACATGTGAAATTAAGGAAAAAGAGCTTGAACGCATAGAAACAAAGAAATGAAAGGTGGTTGTCAGGGGTAGAAGGAGCAAGTAAGAAATGGAGGTCAATGTGTACTAACGTTCAGTTATATAGGATAAGTAAGTCCAAAAACAACAGCACAATAACTAACTTCAGTTATCTTCATAGTCTGCACTTGAAATTTGCTAAAGAGTAGATTTATTTGTTAAGGTTTTGTTTTGTCTGTTTGGACAGTGTCTTGCTACCCCACGATGGCCTGGAACTGTACTGTAAAGGCCACATTGATGTTGAATGTGTGGTCTTCCCCTCTCTGCTTCCATGTCCTGTGTTCCGGGACAGGTGTTCTAACATGTTCAGCTAAGAGTAGATTAGGTACTTCTATCACACACATACACACACATGCCTAACTGTGATGTCATGCAAATGTGAATTTTATTTATAGTAATCTTTTAATTATGTATGTGACCGTCTACAAATACTATTGATATACCATAAATATATGCAACTAAAAATAGCCGATAAGACAAAAAATCCTTACTAAAATTCTAAAATATAAGATAGATGAAAGTAGGTCTTCTTTACATTAAGCAGTGATATGTGGTATAGACTCTTTTTGCTCTTGTCCCATTTCATAATTATTCTTGGATTGCTTATAAATAGGCAAAGGTTTTAATAAACATTTTACTAAAGAAAATTTATGAATAGCTAGTTAGCACAAGAAAACTTACGTGGTCATTAGACATGTGTAAATTAATGAACTGCCATTAAAATGCACTGTATCTCTCTCTTACACACACACACACACACACACAAAATGATCACAAATATTGGTAAAAATATAGAGAACCTGAAATATTCATTGTTAGTAAGAATATAAATGATTTATGTGACTACTTTGGAAAACAAACTTTACTTTTTGTTAAAATTCTATATATAGGTTGAAAATGAAAATATGGCCTAATAATTCCACTATTAGGTATCTACTAAGTGAAATGGAGGCATATGTTCATAATGTCTCATACTTGGATTATTCATAGTTGTTAAATCTGGAAACACTCCAAGTATCTGTCAATTGGTGAGTGTATAAATGGAATGAGATTATCTCTATAATACAATTCTATGCAAAAAGAAGAATGAACTGTTGATAAATATTAAAACCTGACTCAATTTCAAAAACCTTATGCTCAATGAAAGGAGTCAGATGCAAAAAAACTCCATATCATGTCATTTCATTTAAGTGTAATCTCCATAAAAGTAGATCAGTAAAAGTAGAGAGCAAATGAATGATTTCCTTATCCACATCCCCCCTCTCCACCCTGCTTTTGGCAGTGCTAGCAATTGAACACAGGGCCTTGTGTAGAGTAAGCAAGTGTACTACTCTCAATTGCATCCCCAGCTCTCCTCTGTCTTCTCGGTTTTTTTTCGCCCCGGTTTGATTTATTTCCTTGATTTAATGCTAACTTCTATGGCATCACTTCCGCTTCAAAATCACCGTGAAGCTGGTTTGTTTCTTCTCTTTGGTCACAGTGTCTTTCTGTAAGTTGTTCTTTCAACTGTTTAATTTACTCATTGCAAGGACTAGATAAGACACACTGTGTGAATAATTTTGTATGTACATAGTCTACATTCACAGTAACAGTTTCTATATTGTGATTTCCTAAAGTTTTTCTGAGTTCTTTCTCTTACCCAGTTAGTCTGGCAAGAACTTCCAACATTATGCTGAATAGAATCTGCAAGTGTTGTCTTGGTCCAGAAAAACTTTCAATTTTTCTTATATTTGAATGTCACGTTACCTGTGAGCTTCTCACAGATGGTCTCTTGTTGTGTTGAGACATTTTTCCTTCTGCTAACATTGGGACAAGAAATCTTTTTCAGATTATTAAAGAATGCTGGATTTTGTCAAATTCTTTGTTTCCTCCAAAGAGATCATGGAATTTTCATTATTTGTTATGCTAATGTGAAATATACTTGCTGATGTAAGTTGAACCTTCTTTTCATCTTTGAACCTTCTTTGCATCTGGGAATATGTCCCACTCGATCATGACAAGTTGGCATTTAATTTGTAATTAAATTGAGTTTGTTGCTATCTTCTCTCTCAACATCATTGTTTTCTTTAGTTTCTGGATAACACTATTCTCCTTTGAAAATATTCCCTCCTCTACAATTTTTGAAAAGAGTTTGAGAAATATTGTTATTAATTCTTAAAAATTTAGGAAATCTGGCAGTAAAATCATCTATCACATTCTTTAAGGTGAGGCTAATTTTACTGATTCAGTGATACATTTTATTGAAAGAGATGATTTGAAACACAACTGGCAGCTGTCTCTTATAGAAGTGCTCTTCTGACCTTGACCTCAAGCCTGTCTAGTAACATATTTAGAATGGGCAGATCTTCTCACTTTGCTTTAAATCTAAAATGATTTAAATGAAACCCACAGATTACCCTGTAAAAATAGAAAAGAAACTCAGATGTAATAACCTGCATTTGTGTAGTGAAAAAGTCTTTAATAAGTGCTTATATAGTTCCATTTGACAGGACTCTTGTTCTCTTTGCTTACATGATTGTGTACTGTGCAGGAGAGGCACTTAAAGCATATTTCTGGCAGTGGACTTCTGAGGGAATATTAAATAAATATTATTGTCCCTTGCTCTTCTCAGTTCTCTTCTCTTCTCAGTTGTCTTTTCCTGTTATTATTTTTTAACCAGTTTTAGGAAAGGAACCATGTACCGTGAAGACAGATTTTTTTCCTTAAATTTGTGTTATTGACTGGGGCAAGACATATTTTGTCATTTTTTCAGTTCCTTCCTTTATAAAGCTGTTGCAGGTCACTTTGCTTTCAAGGAAATAATCCATTTTTATTATAAACAGACACATGGGCCGGAACTGGACAGTGACTCTTCTAAAGCTCTAAGAATTATTCCAGTTTTAGAGTAGACTCTCTTTCAGATCATATAACATGTAATAAAGGCCATCATTAATATTTGTACAACAAACAAATCAGTAACATTTCTCTCTCATGTTACTTCTGCCTCTTTCTGTAGTATCTCTCTTCATTATCTTGTTATTTACCAGTCTGTTTCTAAACATATTCTAGAGGGAATAAGTATGGTTTAGCAAATTGTTATTGATTCATCATTTGAGCCCATTTTATCAATGGCTCAAGTGTTCCCCTTGGGCTAGTCAGTGGTCATGAGTCTGTCTAGTTTGGGGGGTTGCGTTCATCTATACCAAAACATTGGGGATGTTAGGTGCCATGGTTTGAAATGTAAGGTGTCTCCCACAGGCTCACATGTTTAAATCTTTAGTTGTTTGGGAAGGTCATGGCACCTTTAGAAGGTGGAGTGTTGCTGGAGGAAGACCGTCACAGAGGGCGGGCCTTGAGATTGATTACCCCCTCCTTACTTCCAGGAGAGATCTGCTCTTGTAATTGGCAGTTTTTCAGCTCTTTGGCTCCATGAGGGACATGACTTAGACCAGCCTTTAGCTTCTGCCAGCCAGCCATGCCTTTTTTTCTTTTTCTTTTTTTTGGCCATGAAGGACTGTATTCCCCCTGGATCTGTAAGCTGAATAAATCTTCCTTTTTCCCTCTAAGTTACTGAAGTTTGACTCTTGTCTCATGGCAACAGGAAAGAGTAACTGGTATGATAGGTATTATGATTAATATGTCCACTTCAGAAGTTTAACTGTAGCTTAAATTAAGTTAAAAAGAAAATGAACTGGACAACACAGGAGGAAACAGAAATAAACATTGGCTTACTATTGTTTATAGAACATATTGGATCCTTATGTATTATTTATGCTCTTAAAATTACTATGTCGTAGGGTTTTTTCATATGTGTCATGGAGTACATGCATATGTATATTTTGCATGTATTTGGGTTCATTTTTTTTGGGGAGGGGACAGTGCAGAAAACTGTATATAGAAGCTCCAGGGTGGTTGTGAAACATCCTCAATTACTATTCTACCTAGTTGTTTTGAGGCTGGGTTTCAATTAAACGAAGTGCATGCCATTAGGGACAATCTGGCAGCCAGCTTACTCTGAGACTCCCAGCTTCCGTCTTCCAGAGATGGAATTACAGGTAGTTACCATCCCTGCCTTGCATTTTATGTGGGACCTTGGGATCGGAACTCTGGCCCTTTAGTTTATTTGGCAAGTGTTTTGAGTCATCTTCCCAGACCAGTATTTTTTTTTTTCATATTATAGGTCAGATATTCTAATTTAGACTTCATCTATTTGTAACCTTCATAAAGTCACTTAGGAAGAGAGTGTTCTTGGAGGTGCATCTAAGTTTTTCTCTAAAAGTCTCACATTGTTAAACCTGCTGCTCTGGGAGTTCTGTATCCAATGTTCACTGAAATATAATGGAAGCCACATATGCCAAGTGACAACATTTTAAAAAGCATTTATTTCCTTTGCCTAAAAGTAGTGAAATTAATTTCAATAAAATCTATTTGATCTAATTATTCAAAGATTAGTAAAAGCAGTTATTAACAAGTTATAGTTAGACACAGGTTGATAGAGTTTGGGCTCTGGGCACATTTGTAGAGAATTAGTAGTTGAGTTAAGCCCAAAGCAAACCTGCAGGAGATTGTCTAGTTGATGGGGAAGACCCAGCCCACGATGGGTAGAACTAGGTCCTGGACAGGTGAATAAAATGCGTAAATCTGGTTGAGGAAGTGCACATTCTCCTGTACACTTGGCTAGACATGGTGTTTGACAAGTGAAAATTGTCTCTCTCTCACTGTTACATGACATGACGTGGCCAGTTCCTTTGTCCCTTTGGTGGTGGTGCGTGCTCTCCCGACTGGACTAAGAACTGTAACCAGACTATTGTAAGAGAATAAGCCCCTTGTTCCCTTAAGCAATTTTGTCATGATTTTATCAGAAACATACAGAGTAGCTGCAACACATTCTTTATCTTATGCCAAATAAGTAAAATAGTATGTATTTCATATTTTCAGCACTTCTTTATTTGGATTAGCTACATTTTAAGTATCAAAATAGCAGTTTATGGCTAGTGACTGTCATATTTGACAGACAGTGTAGTATTAAGGTTTTAGTATTCCTCCAGATATTTATTCATGTTGCAGTCTGCATGGAGCTTTTTAGTGTTCATTTACTGAGCCATCAGGTGGGAGGATATTAATATCTTGCACACTTGCACTGTCGGCTGCCACATTAGATAATTTGTATAGGGTGAAGTTCAAAGATACATGATGGCTTTCTGGGAATTTACTCTGGAGTCTTCATAATCTAATTCCAGCCAATTATTAATGCCACTGGTTGGTCTAGAAGTATTTTATCTCTGTATGTCAGGAAATCTCTTAAGCCACGTACTGAGTTCTTTAGAGTCATATCTTCAAAACGTTAGGGGACTGGAAAGATAGCTGAGTAGGTAAAGTGTTTGACATGCAAGGAACAGGTATGGTGGCTTGTAATTATAATCCCAGTACCTAATCCGATGTATTAACAAGTATGAAAGTATGTCTTTTCTCAATTATTATGGGAATATGGTGTGGCTTGTTTCTCAAGCTCCTGATGTTGATATAAACTCTTCAGATATACTGATAAAGTATAGCAGAGAATCATAAGCGAGAATAAAATACCTTAAGTTGTTTTGGCCTTGTATTTTTTTATCAAGACTGTCACATTCATAAACAATTTTCTATCATATTTTATCAGATTCAGGTAACACTAGTCATTATAAATGAAGAAAAATTAATAGACATGTGAACTTTGGTATAATCTGTCATTTACTATCTTCTTGGTTGTGTCCATGTGTGTTATATGTTTGTATGTTCTCATGTGGGGATATATATGAAGGTGTGCATGCACGTGTGCATATATTTGTGTGGAGTTAGTGTTGGATAACTTCCTCAATCACTCTCCACCTTATTTGAGACAGGACCTCTCACTGATTCTGGAGATCACTGATTCAGTCAGAGTGACTGGCTACAAGCTTTAGCGATTCTCTTCTTTCCACCTACCTAGTGTTGGGGTTGCAGGAATACCACTACACCCAGCTCTACCATTTTCACTATAACAGAACTCTATTTTAAATTTATTTGTTAACAGAAATATATTTTAAATTTATTTGTTAATGTTGGTAGAGCAGGTGTGTTACAGCTTGGGTGTGGTCAGTGCACAGCTGTATGGTATTTGTTGGGTCTTTCCTTCTGTGTAGGATGTGGGGATTGAACTCACGTGTGGTGGCATGTATCTTTATCCACTGAACCATCTTATTGATCTCTGAACTTTTAGAATTTGGTCATTGTAGTACTAGAATCTAAGGTTTCCATTTTATTCTTTATATCTTCTTTTTATTTGCTAAAACTTAGTATCTTGCCATTTATCAAAGGATTTTTGCTAAGAGTGTTTCTCTTAGTCATTAGGCTTTGTCAGGAGACTCTAGCATAGGTGTCTGGGCATTGTCTTTATATTTTCTTCTCCCATATAACTTAAGATTGTCCTAGTTTCTTTTAATTCGGAGTAATTGCTATTGTATCTTGAACATTTTGAATATTAGATTTTGAGACTCTGGGTCCTTTTTTAGCATTCTCGGAGAATTTTTATATTCTACTTTAATAGGCAATTATGTACGAGTGTTAAGGTCGCATGGTCTGATCAGCCCTGCTAGTGTTGGAGTTTAAATGTCAATTTCATGTTCGTGCTTCTAAGTGCTATTTAGTTTTGCTCTACATCTTTGTAACCAAGTGGCCAGTGAGATCTGGATAGTGGTCTATAATTTAGTTCAGTATCAAAGTCTTCCTTATGATGTATAAGATTATACCTATTCAGGCACGTGTAGCCCAAGCTGAGTTTTTATCCCAAGCCTCTTTTACTGCACAGTATCCCCAGTACTTTTTGGTTTCTTGACCATAAAACGGGAGCTGAAATTACCCTGTGTGTCAAAGAGTGAGGTGGGTGGAAGCAGAAAGGGAGAGAGAGAGGGAGCAAGACACAGAGCCAGATTTCCATTCTTCAGACTGCGTTTTTCATCTCCCTGCCATAACTTGCGAATTCTCCTATTGCCATTTTTTGCAACTGCCACCACCATAGTTTGAGTCATGAGAGAAAATTAAAAGCAGTAATTAAAAGAGAGAAGAGCTGGGGTTCTCCTCCATTCCTTTTAGTGTTCGTAATCGCATTTCTGTTCTTTGAGCCAGTAACTGAGGGCTTTTGTGGAACATGGATCACCTTCTAGTTCTTTGCATCTCAAGGCCAGTCTGAAGGATCTGAAGGGAAAACAAAACACCACTGCTGAATTTTTAAACCTGTCTTTAAAAAAATCTTTCTCCAATCCATCTGCTATTATTTGCTCCTTTTGTTCAGAATTTATACCCAAAGAATAATATTGTTAAATTTTGTCTGATAGTTTCACTGGAGGAAAAGCAGTAACTAAATTATGTGTTTGTCCATTTTAACTTTCACTTGTTCTGGCTAATTGATTGTGAATTAAAGAATTTCTGTCTTGATGGCATACTTGGCAGAGGAAGATGAGCATCATTCTTAAAATTTCTCAGTCTACATGAGCAAGATAGACAGGAAAAACCCATTTCCATGTGATAAAAATACAGTTGTAGTGAATGCTTTGGGAAGGACAGGCTCAAAAGCTTCATAATTTTCTACTTTGTGCTCTTTATTCCTGGAAATGAGTTATGCATATACAAACCATTCATCCCTTGTCCTCTGCTGAGACAGTAGTTACTAGAAAAAAGTTTGATCCAAAGTTTATAGTGTCATTTTGAATGTTTCTTTAAATGTCATATCAACTGTAGCCTAGCTGACATAAATAAGGGAGCCTAGGAACCTCCAGCATTTCATGATGCTTGGCTTTGGGTTGGATGTGCATGTGGAAGTGACTTCAAGACTCTGAAACGCTTTCCCTTGGAATTGAATCTCACTGTTCTATCTCCTTTGTGATCTTGGGCAAGTTCGCTGCCTAATGTTAGTATCAGTTTCCTTCTTTGAGAAATTGTTATGATCATTGTACCACAATGTTATTTACAAGATTTTGTAAGTTAATACTTGTAAGCATTCTTATTACTCTTTGGAAACTGAGATCCTTTAGGATAGTAGTTAAATATTCATCATTTATATGTCAAGTGCTCTGTTTAGTTAATCCTTGTTATTGAATGTATTTTTCAGACTAAGAGATTGATATAAGGAGAGGCTGTTCAAGACCACATGACTAGTGAGTGATATGATAGAGACAGTATTTATAGCTAGATGATTGACTTCAGAGCTTATACCTTTAGATACTGTATTGCTTTTCAGATTGTGCATAGACAGCATATTTAAGGCATTTTAAGTGGTGTATGAACACCAATGTAGTCTGTTATTAGTGAGCAGAATTTTGCTGGGAGCATATCTTGTTAATAAGCTATGAATGCTTTTAATGTGTTTTATATTCACAGAGACTTCACTGTTTTCAGATGGTGGATAAAGTGTGTCTGCCCTTTACTAAGCATCACTAAAAATGGCAGATACATAAATATAATAGAAACAGACACTCCATTTTCAGTAAAATTAGATTGCCATGACCTCTGTCTACAGCATAGGAAAATGCATACTAGAAGTAAGAATTGTGGGTAACTCAGTAGGGAGAATGTCAGAGCTAACCATCTGTGGAGGGACACGGCAGTGATAAACTGACTGAGTCATCAAGTGTGATCTGAGGAAGCTCAGGAATCCAAAAGACTAGGCAGGAGAGAAGGCGATGATGTGGGGGAGCGGTGAGGGTTTAGTTATTACCACATCTCCATTTCTGCAGCATATGACAGTATCATCATCTGTGAAAGACTGAACCTGAGGGGCTTGAAAGTGATGCATATAAATGAGAAGTAAATGAAAAATCTGCATATTGGTTATACTTTTAGCTTCCTTCCTTTCAGTTTTATAGTATTAGTAACAAGGCTTCCGTCCGTCTTTACATCCATATACTTCCTTAGATAGGAAGTAGGAAGATCTTTTTCTAAAGAGGTTATACTCCCAAGAATATTTCCCTGTACATATGATGATAAATCCAACTTGCTTCCTGATTGTCCTCCAGTAAAGTTTACAGATCATTAAGTTTTTTTTTTTTCATGAACACCTGTCTGCCAATCACCTTTCCTCAGTGTCTTGTTCTTAGACATAAACACAGAGCCCAATACCATCAGTCAGTCAAGAAAATTTCTAACAGGAGATTGCAATGAACAAATAAACACTCTCACAAAGCAGAGAAGACAGATTTGAGGAAAAAGCACTTTAAAAAAAATACAATGTTTCCACTCTTACAATCTTGCCACCCTGTCTTCCCCAAGGTTTCCTGAGGGAGGACCAAAGATATGCAAGATACTCCATATGAGTCAGGGCTACAGCAGCCAGGATATAGCCATAGGGTGATTGGACCTTGTCTGACCTGCAATGGCTGACATGTCAACAACCCCCCAAAGTCTAACATGGATCACAGGGGAGAAGGCTTCTGATATTAGAATCTTCAGAGGCCAGGGGTTAAACAGTCATAATAGAGTTCCCATACTAATGGGCAGCCCAAGAAGGGGCCCCAAGCTATGCCACTGAGTCCGGAACCCTCACTACTGTAGACAACTCAGGGAAATTCAGTGCCCACATTAAAATGCACTGGAGGATGGGAGGAAAAACGGGACACACCAAGAGAAGAGGGAAGGAAAAGGGGTAAGAGAGAATGGGGGGGAGATTGCAGTGAGGGACAACAAGGGGGAAGAAAAGGGGGAGGGAGAAGAAGAAGGTACCTATTGAATTTGTATAACTAGGCAAAAAAGTAATAAAAATAAATCAATATAATAAAAATATGTTTCTGAAAAATAAGTATATCCATAAAGAATGTGAGAAAGTAATATCGTTATGAGAAAATAAGAAAGCCCCTAAAGAATTCAATAGAAAATTTCCCAGAAAGTAGAACTGAAAGATAGTAAGACTCAATAGAGAAAAGATAGATGGCTTGGGGCCATAGCTCAGTGGTGCTTGTCTAGTAAGCATGAGGTCCTGGGATTTATTTATTTATTTAGTTGTGTGGGAGTTGGTGTGTGTGTGTATCAGAGAGTGCCATGTGTGCTTGTGGAGGCCCAAGGGTGACTTTGGGAATCATCCTGGACTGCTCAAAACAAAAGGAGTTTTGCTTTTCTCTGGGAGTTTCCCAGGCCCTGTCATACAGGATCTGAAGTATAGATCACATAGCCATTTCCCCCAGCATCTGGTGATGTGGACTCAGATGTTTTTGCTCGTGAGGTTACTAAACCATCTCTTCTGTCTGAGGTCCTGGGATTTGAAAAGCAGAACTCAAGACAGCATTTAAGAGGATCAAGACACCTAATCTGATTCAGAGATTCATCCTCTGACTTTAAGATCCTCCCAGGAGAGACAGCATGGAGAAACAGGAGGAAGGGATTGACCAAAAGTTTAAAAAGAAAAATTGCTAGGACTGAAAAAATATGTTTCAAAAATTGAGGATCTACCCAGTATCCATTGCAAGGGATCATTGCAATATTTTCTTGTACTCTGGTATACCTTTTTTAACCCTTCCAGTTTCTTTTGTTTTGTCAAACTTTTTCTTTATTCTGGAGAATGGAACTGTGTCTTCACCACATTAGGAACTAAGGTGGCAAGAACAGCATTCAGGAAACTACTCTATCCACGTAGGATACTGTATGTTACACATACATGTGTTTTCAAAGAACAAAGGTGAATGTTAGCAGTGGCTGCTGAAAGAATGTGCCTTCTGGAAATGAGAGAACCTTAATTACAAGGCAGCCTGAACAGGGCTACTACAGGACTTATGGGTTTTAGCACTCACAAGTGACCATGTGCATGGTGATACCTTTTTTCCCCCTAGTTTTACAAGCATATTGAATACTCATCCCTGTTTCCCTCTATCCCCCCTCTCTACCATCTCTCTCCCTTCCCTTCATCAATCCATTCCATTGCTTCCCACTCTCCTGCCTATATGCTTCTATGGACTGCAGGATTCTCTCTGGTTTGTCTACTCTTGTGAGGGCTCAAGCCTCTTGTGGCATATAAAGTTGCCTCTCTTCAAGCCATCCCACTGATAGGAGTATTTCCCTTCAGTCATCCAACTTTAGTCTCCAAGATTTCCATGTATGTTCTTATCTCTCTTGAGTTCCTTTATAATCTATGGGGGCATTGTTGGTATGTCAGTCATTATGCAAATCCAGTAAGGACAAGTGTTGAGATCCTCTACCTCTGTTGTAGAATAAGATTTCTAGGCTGAGTGTTAAGTGTTCTTCAAATCTATGGGTATAATAGCAGCTATTTACAGATCAGTTTGATATACTATCTTCCTACTTTGAGGTTCGTTAACTGTTTTCTCTTATTGATCTGTTTACTTCCCTTTTATTGGTTCTCATTCTAGTTAACAGTGACAGGAATGTGGGCCATTTTGACAAGTGGGTTTTGAGTTCAATCAGAAAGCGGTTGGTTGTCTCCTTGATACTCATGCCATTATTACACTGGTGGCCACATGTTATTACTTTGAATATACAGTGGTGTTTTTTTTTGTACAATTTCTTTCTTTGCTCTGAAATGTTCCTTTATTTCATGATTTCTGTTCATTTTGTAGGACTTAGTGGAAGTGTAAAGCCACTTGTGATGTTCCTAAGCAGAGTCAGTTGGGGTTGCTCTTTTTGGTGCCACAGGACTTTGTGCTGATCTGTGCCCCGTGGCTTATTTTGAAGATTGTTTTAATGCTGATCCTCCAAAGGGAATGGTGGTTTAAATTTTGCCTTCTCTACAACATTTCGTAGTGCCTAATTGTAGCCCAACATGGGCTTTTGGCCAGGTTTACATTATCAGATATAAATTCTTATGGAACAGACTTCAAATACAGCCAGAAAGTATTTAGTTTCCCTAAACAACAGTCATGCCACTGCTGTGCTAGTGTGCACGTCAGCCTTATGGGTCAGGTCAGTATTCTAACATGCAGGATCCGCAACTGATTTTCCTTATCTGGCAGTCTGCATAGTTCCTTGGCACTATGGAAACTAGGCAGCAGGAGGGAGCTCCAAGCTCCTGCTTGATTTCTCCATGCTCTTAATCAATGCACTGGTGTCTTCAGTATTAAGGTTTTACCACGTAGCTCTGGTAGGCAATCAAGAGTAATGGCAATAGCTGCTAATATTATTTTGTGGAATTCTGTGACCTCCTTGACCAGTAGCCTATAGGGAGATATCAGATACCTAGCACTGGAGAGCAAAGTCTTTTTAAAAATATTTTTCTTTTTTTTTAAATTAATGACCTTGCAACTTAAAATTAGTGATGATAATACTACCTCAATTGTTGCTCTCATTGCAATTTGTAAATATTTTTTGGTTTCAGTTTTTTTTCCCCTTTTATTTTCAAGACAGGGTCTCATGAGACTCAGGCTAACTTTGAATTTACTTCATAGACAGAAACGGTCTTGAGCCTTAATTTCCCCAATACTGGAATTGCAGATGTAGGCAGGCCACTACACCTGGTGTGTCTTCAGTCTTGTTTTTTTAAAAATTTATTTTCCTTAGAAATTGTAAGCTTGCAGAGGGTAAGGACATGTCATTTGTCTTACTTAGCAGTGTTTCTTATTGGTGAACCTTGTATGTGTGGGTGCACAATGAATGTTTATTGAATAATGAGATGCTGCTGTTCATTCTGTAGATATCTATAAAAATCCAGTTGTTCCTCCAGACATCTTTAAAAAATATATTTCAATCAAAATCTAACCACTGAGATTTTGCATATTGCCCTTGTCAGCTGTTATGTAACATCACTTCCCTCTGTGCACTTAGAAACTTTTCCATTTCCTGTGAATTCAGTGCTGTTTCACTCCTTTAATTACCTCTTCAAGTTTTCTTTCTTTCATGAAGCCTTTCTAAGTTAATCTTCTCTTGTGAGCCTCAGCAACTTAGAGTACACAGTGATGGTTTATGTAAGGCAGCCCCCCCAACTAAAACTGTAAATGATTTGGGACAGTTTTTGTGCCTGGATAAAGTACTTTATACATTTTAATGAGTTTCCAATCTAAATGATTCAAATCTACAAGCTGGCATTCCCTTGAATACATGTAAGTAAAAAAGTTAAGGACTTGGCAAAATTTATTTTAGATTTTGCCAGATCCAACAATTTGAAATGCAATTTAAATGTTTAGCCAAATCTCAGACATTCCCTCTGTTCATTCCTTTTTGATTAGAAGTTGCAGTTTGCCAAGTGACTGAATGAAAATATCTTTCTGAGCTATTTGATGTCTTCAAAAGAATTTTCAGTTTTCAATAGTCATCCATGCAAAAGCTTCATACAGTGATTTTCAAGTTATTCACTGACCTGCCAATCTCCGGTTTTCTGTCTTCACTATTCTTCCCTTTCCTATGTCTCATCCTTCTCCAGCACCATGAGAAGTTATGTATTTCAAGTTATAGAACAACTCAAGAACGTGATGAAGCAAGAATGGATCTGATTTTTTGAGTTCTTAACTGTTATTCAAAGGAGACACACATCAACTACTGCTGTGTACCAGGCAGTGTGTCAAATGCTTCATGAGTATTTTAATCTTCACACCAATCCTGTGATGTTTTATTTTTCCCATTTTACTAAAAATGAAATTGAAACTGTTTTGAGGAATAAGCAATTGATCTTGTTATAAAACTCCTAACTTTAGAGCCAGTACTTGAGCGTGGGACTGTCTGGAGCCACACATATCCTGCCTTTCTTGAATATAAAATACTCTCTTAGAACATAGGGGAATTATATTTATGCCACTGCTATTTGAATTAAGAGTCTCTTCAGAGCTAGCGATGTTGGATGTTTCTCTTGATCTCAGCTGTGCCTTTTTCAGTTTGATAAAGACGAATATTTCATCAACACAAAACTAAGAATGTTTGTAAATATATTGAATAAGAGATGAAGGACTCAAAAATATTTTGACAGCATCAAATAAGACTTAATTTTAAAGGATAAAATTTACTGGTAAAAATATGTATATTGTACACATCTCTAAAATCAGTTGAACAAGTTTAGCATTGCTGAAGCAATTTTTTTGTTTATTTGTTTTTGAAGGTTTGGGATTTTAGTGTGGGAACTCAGTGTAAGTAGTGATATAGAGTCTGTTCAGATTGCAAGTGGTTTCACAAAGGCTTAAAAGTTATTCGGATTCAATTAACTGGATTAGACTTGGAGATCTACAAGGTTATATTTTATATTCCTAGAATACAACTGTATTGTTTATGGTTCTCCAAAGAAACAGAACTGAGGATGATGAGGAGGGACTGTAAGAGAGAGGATAGGGATTTATTTTAAGGAATTGACTCATACAAAGTTTACAGGGCATGCAAACACGCTGAGGAATCAGGGAACAACTGTAGTCTTGAGATTTCTGGCATAGCTCCTGATACTTCTAGGGAGATCAGTCTAGTAAGGGCTTCAGTCTTCCTAAGGCTCATCCCACATTTTAGAAATTGATTTACTTTACATGAAATCTACTGATTTACATGTTAACTTCATTTTGAAAACATGATCACAGAAACATGTCTAACCAGACATCTGCGTATCATTCTCCAGTCAAGCTGATACACATTTAAGATGTTTCTTTTGTTTTAATTTTTTATCAGTGTATGAAAGAGAGAGAGAGAGAGAGAGAGCTATGTACTACGGTATATGTGTATGAGAGGTCAACTTTCAGGAGTTGACTCTCTCCTCTGCCTTTTTTTTTAATTCAATTGTGTGTGTGTGTGTGTGTAGAACCACGGGCAAATTCAGGAATCACCATGGACCACTTCCACCTCCTCCTCATTTACTCTGCCCCGGGATTCACAGGCTCCGCCCTACCAGGACCAGAAGCGCAGGCTGTCCCCGCTTCTGCCCGGCATCTATACCTGGGATCTGGGATCCGAACTCAGGACCTTCTGCCTGCAAGGCAGAGGCTTAACCCCTGAGCCACCTTTCCAGCCCCCTAAGATGTTTCTTGACCTAATGGTTGGTTAAAAAATGATCTGTTGAAAACTGGAGATAACTGTGTCCAAGAAGAGAAGATGTAGATTAAAATGATGGTTATCTTTAAATATTTGAAAAATTTGTGATGCTAAATAGAGCTGAATGCAGGACAGGAGTCCTTAGGCAGGTGGATAGATAGATTAGATATGAATCAAATCCCTTTTCAGTCTCTTGCATAATAGATCATTACTTGATATTTTCTAGGTATGAGATCAATATGTTTATCTTTTTAAAAAAATCAGGTAACAGGTTTCCTAGGGTGTATGGTAGAATAGATATTGTTTCTTGTGGCAGCCATTAATGGAAAATGTCAGGGTAATAAAGAATAGATTCTATTCAGAAGCAAAGATGAACTTAAAAAATTGTGAAAGAATGAAAAAAGCTGCACAGTGAAAATGAAGCTCACTATAGCTCCAGCCCTGGCTCCCTACCAGGAAGCCAGGCCTCTCTGGTAAAAAGAGACTAAGCAGTCTTAGCTACAGGACAAACCAATGGGTCTCACAAGCATTAAATCCAGTTGGAGAATGTGGTGTGACAGTGACTCTTGTGTAAAAGTTAACATGGGGAAGGAAATCTATTTTGTTATTCCTTGTATCTAGAGGACTGTTGCAAGTTGTCATCTTAAGAAGAAGCCTATGTGGGAGCTGGGGAAATGGCTCAGTGGTTAAAGTCTTTGCCTTGCAAGCAAAAGAACCTGGGTTCAGATTCCTAGATCCCATTTAAAAAATGTTGGGTGTATTGTGGATTTTTGCCATCCTGATTGGAGTGAGATGATATCTCAGGGAGGTTTTGATTTGCATTTCCCTGATGGCTAAGGATGTGGAGCATTTTTTAAGATATTTGTTAGACATTTCAATTTCATCCCTGGTAAAGTTTCTTAAGTTCCAAGGCCCATTTTTTAGTTGGGCCATTTGTTTCCTTGGTGTTTAGTTTTCTAAGTCCTTTGTGCACTCTGGATAATAGAGCTCTATCAGGTATGTGTTTAGTAAAGATTTTCTCCCATTTTGTAGGTTGCCTTTGTGCTTGAGTTACAATCTCTTTATCTGAACAGAAGCTCTTTAATTTCATAAGATCCCATCTGTTGAGTGTTGGTTGTATTAACTGCGCTATTGGATTTCTGATTAGGAACTGTTGGCCTAGTCCAATCAGCTCCAGGGAGTTCCCTACCTTTTCAACTAAGGTTTTTATAGTCTCTGGCCTTATATTGAGGTCCTTGATCCATTTAGAATTAAGTTTTGTACATGGTGATAAATATGGGTTGAGTTTTAATCTTCTGCATGTGGAGATCCAGTTTTGCCAGCACTATTTGTTGAAGATGCTGTTCTTTTTCCATTGGATTTTTTGGGCCCTTTTATCAAAGATCAAATGGCTATAATTGTGTGGGCTTATATCTGGGTCTTCAACCTTCATCCATTGATCTGTGTGTCTATACCAGGCTATTTTTATAACCATGGATTTGTAGTATAGACTAAGGTTTGGTATGGAGATACCTTCAGCAGTGTTTTTGTTACTCAGGATTGTTTTTGCTACCCTGGGTCTTTTGTGCCTCCATATGAATTTTAAGATTGTTTGGTCAACTTCTTTAAAGAATTGCTTTGGGATTTTAATTGGTATAGCATGGAATCTGTATATTGCCTTTGGTAGGATGGTCATGTTTATGATAATGATTCTGCAAATCCAGGAACATGGGAGGTCTTTCCACCTTCTGGTGTCTTCTGTAATTTCTTTCTTTAGGGTTTTAAAGTTTTCATTGTAATGGTCACTTACTTCCTTGGTTAGGTTTATACCAAGGTATTTCATTTTTTTTAGGGGCTATAGTAAATAGGATTGTTTCTCTCAGGGCTTTTTCACTTCTTTCATTCTGGGCATATAGGAAAGCCACTGATTGTTGTATGTTTATTTTGTATCCTGTCACCCTACTGAACTTCTGTATTAGTTCCAAGAGTTTCCTGGTGGAGTTTTTTAGGATCACTCAGGTATATGATCATGTCATCTGCAAATAGAGATAACTTGACTTCTTCTTTGATGATTTGAATCCCTTTTATCTCTTTTTCTTGTCTTATGGCTTCAGCTAAGACTTCAAGTACAATATTGAATAGAAGTAGTGAGAGTGGACAGCCTTGTTTAGTTCCTGATCGAAGTGGGAATGCTTCAGATTTTTCCCCATTGAGTATAATCCTTGCTGTTGGCTGTTGTATACAGCTTTTATTATATTGATAAAGTTCCTTCCATTCCAACTGTCTCTAGGGTTTTGATCATAAAAGGCTGTTGGGTCTTGTGAAAAGCTTTTTCTTCATCTATCTAGAGTATCATGTTGTTTTGAGTTTTGGACTGGTTTATATAGTGGATTACATTTATTGATTTGCGTATGTTGAACCAACCTTGTGTGCTTGGGATAAAGCCAACTTGATCCCTGTGAATTATCTTTTTGATATGTTTTTGAATTTGATTTGCTAAGACTTTGTTGACAGCTACAATAGTGTTCCTTTACTAAAGGGAAACACAAAATAGAGCTCTAGGCAATGCTACTGAGTCCTTACACCTCATCAGAGAGGAGGATCCAGAGAGAAGTTTGACATGTACACTAAAGGATGTTCCAGGAACGGAGTGGGGGAAGGAAGGGGAAAAAGGGGAAGGGAGCAAGGGGATCCAAGGAGGTGTGGAGGGAGGGGAATGGGTTACTTATCAACTTTGTATGAGTGGTCTTGTGTTTCCACAGGCATAGGATCAAGTGCCCTCTTGCACACATACCCACACACACATGTACACACACACAAAAAAATTAGAAGCTTATTTGAAACCGAGATATTCTGGTTGCCTCAAAGTGAGGAACAATCATAGGTCAGGTCTTCAATCCCATGCCCTCTCCTTTTCCCAAATGTTTTCACTTGTGTGGCCCACTCACTGCATTTCATTTACTTTGCCTTTGATGACATATGCTTGATGAGATTCATGCTCCAGCAAGTATCATAGATCAGCTGATCCACTGAGGAAAGCATCCTCCTTTCCTTCCCCATCAGCATTAGTCCTCGTCAGTCTCTCAGAGACGTGTGGAGCTTCTTGAGATCTTTCTGCTTTCATGGCGAGATGTTGATAAAACCATTGTGAGAGCATACATCTCTGCCACGAAACCTTGTATATCTCAACCCTGTTATGTCTAGGATATAGTCTAGCCCACTCCTGATCCACATCAGGCTCTAACAATCTTGCCACCCCCTCTTCTGTGATTAAAAACATTTTCAATATTTGTTTATTTATTTATTTATTTTAGTGTGTGTGTTTGTGTGTGGGGGCAGTAGTGAAGCCCGGGTGTGCATGTGGAGAGCAGAGGATAACTTGCAGTAGTTGGTTCTCTCTATTCATCTTGTGGGTTCAAAAAATTGATCAACCAACTTGCTGGTTCCTAGTTCTAGAGATTAAAAACCAAAATTCTTGATTTCTTGAATGATCCATTCATCACTCAATATTGTGCTGTTTAATCTTCTTGAATTTGTGTACATTCTATAGTTCTCCTGTTGAACTGTAGATTTATTCCATTGTTGTCAGGTAAAATACAAGAACTGATTTCCATTTTTGTATTTGACTTGAGTTGTGTTATATGATCAACTTTAGGGGAAGTTCCATAGGCTGTTGAGACAAATGTATCTCCTGCAGTGTTTAGATGGCATGGTTTTTAGAATTTTTTTTTTATTATTTATTCAATTGTGCATGTGTGCGCGTGTGTATGCGTGTGTGTGCGTGTAGTACCACGGACGAATTCGAGAACCACCATGGACATCTCCACCTCTTCCTTGTTTACTCTGCCCCAGGATTCACAGGCTCCGCCCTACCAGGACCAGAAACGCAGGCCGCCCCCGCTTCCCCCCGGCATCTATACGTGGGGTCTAGGATCCGAACTCAGGACCTTTTGCCTGCAAGGCAGAGGTTAACCCCTGAGCCACCTCTCCAGCCCCCTAGAATTTTTTTAAATACATTTGATACATAATGTCGTTTGTCAGGATTAGTGAATAGAAATCATACACCATTAATGTGTTAGAATTAACCTGCATCTCTGTATTTAGTAGCATTTGTACTACTGTACTTGTTTTGTGAAATTGCATAAGCACATGTTCAGTCCATGTATGTTTAAAATTGTGATGTTCTCTTTATGGATTGTTCCTTTGATCAGTATGAGCTGACTTTCTGTATCTCTTGATTTGAAATCTCTTTTGTGAGCTGTTAGTCTCTTAGTTGCATTTGTTTATAATACCTTTTCCATTCTTTTATCTTAAGATTGCATTCTGTCTTTGATGGTAAGGCACATTTCTTGGAGGCAACGCATACATGGACCCTATTTTATAATTCAGTCTTTTAGTCTTTTCACTACTGCAACTATTAAAATTCAAAGCTTATTGAAATTTACATACTCCTTTCATTTTGTTGATTTTTTAGTATAGTGTTTTCCTGTTACTCATTTTCTTAACTAATTTCCACGTGGTAATTTTTTTCCTGTAGCCCCAGGATTAGATTAAAAACCAAAATTTATCTTTCTCTTAAACCTAAATGTTTCCTTCAAGTATCTTCTGCAGAGGTTTCTTAACATGGCCATCAGTCCATTTAGACAGTTTTATCATCGAAAGCTTTTTGTCCCCCTTCAATTATGATAGTTTTCCTGGGTATAATAGTGTGGGTTTACAGTTGTTATTTTTCAACACTTGAAATACAGTATTCCAAATTCCACTGCTTCTAAATTATATGTTTTGAGAACTTGGTATTTGTTGACTGCAGCTTTCAAAATATTTTATTTTTTTCTATCTTTCGTACTTTAAGTATAATATGGTGCAGGAGAGGAGAATTCTTTTCTAGTCTTATTTAAATAGTCTTTTATCTTTGGTTAGAAAGTGCCCTTCGATACCAATTAGGATGCAGCCAAAAGTGGTGCAGGAAAAGCAAAACTGAGAACAACAAACTATAATTCAGAACACCAAAGACCCTAGATTAATCATCTGGAACCAGACCACCTAAATCTCTCCCCATCCTAAAGCTCAAGGAACCTTATGGAAGAGGGAGTGGCAAATTTGTAAGAGCCTAAGTCGATAAGTTTGGAGGCTATTGTTTCACTTGCAAATATTGTGTTGTTGGGTAAGAATCAGTGGGTAGTTGAGGGATAATAACCTAATAAGGTTGTGAACAGGGTTGTTGGAGATGGATCTTTTTTGTAAAGTTTTAGTGATAGGTTGTTAAGTTCTATTGCGATGGAAAATCCTATAATGGTGACTACTAGGGCTGTTAATTTTAGGTAGTAGGGTATTGTTATAGGTGGGGTAGTAGTTGGGGGGAGGTAGTTTGAAATAATGAAGCCTGTGAAAATGCTACCTAGGGCTAGCCGTTTAATAGCATTTATTAAATAGGGGTTGTTCTTGTTGATAATAGTTGGTGGGAAGTGGGGTTTAGTTATTAAAGCATAAAAGATGATATGAGTGCTGTAAACTGCAAGATTCTCCACACAAGTTAGGGCTGCTGCAGCCAGAATTGGACTTTGCCTGACCTGCACAATGGCTGACTTGTCAAAGATCCCCCAAAGACGAGCATGGATCACAGGGGAGAAAGCTCCAGACAGTAGGATCCTTAGAGGCAAGGGATTAAACAGTCATAATAGAGTTCCCATACTAACAGGGAGCCCAGGAAAGGTTTCCAGTTTATGCCACTGAATTCTGAACCCTCACTAGGATGGAGGACTTAGAAGGAGGTTTAGTGTTCACACAAAAGGATGCTCCAGGGCATGGGAGGGAGGAAAGGGGAGGCACTGGGAGAGGGAGATGGAAGGAGGAGGAATGAAAGGAAGGGGGGAAGGGAGGAGAGTACAAGGGGGTCGACGGGGAGGGGAGGAGAAAGGGAGAGGACAGGGTACCTATTGAGCTCGTATGATTAGGAAAAAAAAAAGAAATGTGGGAGAAAAAAAATACTGAAGTTTTCATTTCCAATATTTCAGTTCAATGTATTCTTTTGGCGTTTTTTTCTCTACTCAATTTCAATTTTGAACCCCGTGTTAACTTTATTATTTTGTTAAGTTGCTTGCTTACAGAATTCATACAGAGGTTTACTTTCTTGTATATTTCTTTGAACAGACTTCCTGTGATGATTAATTTCAATTATAAGCAAAGACAGAGAGAGAGAGAGAGAGAGAGAGAGAGAGAGAGAGAGAGAGAGAGAGAGAGAATATATAAAGATGCAGTGGATCAAATTCAGACCACCAGGTTTGCATGTGGTTCCTTTATCCACTGCTCAAGCATCTTATAGCTTCCCTTGAAATTTTAAGGCAATTTAGTATTCTCTATCGAAAGCTTATATGTTTCATTAATTTTATTTCTATGTATTTGATATTTTGTTACAAGTGATACAGGATGCCTAGGGAGGAGAGGAGGGAGGGAGAGGACAGGGGTACCTATTGAGCTTGTAGGATTAGGAAAAAATACAATGTGGGAGAAAAAATGAAAAAAAATTCTTATTTTTAAATGATGGTGTTTAGAAACTTATTTTTAGAATTTTTTTTACCTGATGTTCAATAATTTGAATGTGCTTCTTTATCATTTGAACTAATTTGCCTGTAGGTTGCTTTTTGTTGTTCTTGTTTGTTAGATATTCCTAGATGAAGTTTCTTCCTTTCCATTCTGCATATGTTTTACTTACTATTCTTGCCTAATACATATAGTAAGTTGTACAGTAACTGTATTAATGGCATCTTCATTTAATTTCATTCCCAAGAGAAAAGTTTTCATTATTTCATGACTAAGCACAATGACTGATATTGACTATTTTTTTATCATAGAAGGATAATATGCATAGAGGAAAGCACGCATGTCATGTGGTGCAGTTCGTGACTCCTTATCAAATGGGCTCATTTGAATTATAAATACTCAGGTCCAGAAGTCAGCCATTCAAAGCTCATTTCTTACTCTCAAAGAAAAATGGTCTTGGAACAGCTTAACACTTGAGACACCGTATCAGTTTAAGGCATTTCCATTTTATTACTATTTTGCTAGAGTTTCTTTTTTTTTTTTTCTAATGACCATTAAGTTTTATAGACTGCATTCTCTGGATTCATCACATATTTTTCTTTACATATCATTATAGAGTAAATTACATTATCAGAATAAACCCTGTGAGATTATAATTTTTCATCTTTTACATATATGCCACAGGATTTAATGTCTAGATTCTATGTTTTGAATTTGTGTTCAAGAGCAGGAATCACCTCTTAGTTTCTTTCTTGTGATACTTTTTTGTAATGATCTTGTAAAGGTTTTAGTATTAACTTCATTCTATCTTCAAATAATGTGTTTGGAAATGACAACTAGTATTCCATTCTGTGAGATAATAGTAATATTATCGTTATTTTTTTTTAAATTAGAAGAATTGAAAGACTTGTGTAAAAAGTTTTCAATAGTGTAAATTACAAAGTGGAAGGAATAGGAATTGTTGTGTGAATGAAGATGCCATTAATACAGTTACTGTACAATTGTTCTGTTCCTTTGCAAAGTAATGATGGTCTGGATTGCGTTTGTGCCATGGAACATGGAAGGGAGAGATTAAATAGCAATGTTTACAGAATCTTGACTCACATAGTCTTTTATAATTGATAAACAACTTTCACTTACAGTGATTAGATGTAAAAGACTAATGAAAGATTCAAGGATGGTCAAAAGGAATTATAAGGTTTGGTTTTTAAGTTTCTGAGAAATAATCTAAGTAGAAATGCCAGATTATTAATTGTTACTTTGTCAGAGAAGATCGACTGCACATATACATGTGTTATCGTCTTTAAATTACCTTACAGTGATAGAAGATATTGAAGTAAGTCAGTGGTGATGCTATGACAGTCCAAGTGCATCATAATTCTTTTATCTATAAAATGATGGTATTAGGCCATCACTACACCTTTCATGTTTCTAAACTTACGTTAAACCATAGGTTAAAGTATGTATTTAGATCTTATGATAATTTACTTCATAGAAGGTTGTTAAGGAAACAATATTGCTACTAATCTTCACTAATGACCTTATTTGAAAAATTATTTCTACCACAGTTGTTGTTGCAGTTTGCCTGCATGGTTGCTGATTAATGACCATCAAATGCTCAAGGGAACAAGGAGTTTATTTTCTTACTGATAGTCTGGTTACAGTTTTCAGTCCAGCTTGACAGGAGAGCTCGTACCAACACCAAGACTGAGGGAATTGGCCACACCATCTCTACATAATGTCTGAGAGAGGGATGATCCTTACTTGCCACATCAGCATGTCCGACCAAGTTTACAAATGGATGCCAACTTCCTCTCACTATTTTATTCTGTTCAGAGCCTAGTCCCACCCACCATAGGCTGGACCTTCCCCATCAGCTAGACAATTTCCTTCAGGTTTGCGCTGGGCTTAACTCAACCACTAATTCTCCACAAATGTGCCCAGAGCTCAAATCCTCAACAGTCAAGTTGACTGTTGCTTAACTATGATAGTTGCGTATTTTAGGATAAGGATATTAGATGATGATATTGACAATGGAATTGAAATGCAAAGGAGCAGAATGAAACAGCAGAATATGAGTCATTCAAATTACAGAAGTGCTTGGAACAGCAAGTGCAGAAGCAAATCAATGTAGCTCACCTAATGCATCAAACCTTAGTCTAAACATGAGGACTTGAGTAGTGTGAAGATGTATCAGGGGACAGAGGGAAAAAATTTAATGCTGGTAAAATGAACAATATGTATAGGAGAAAAAGTACTTTTTAAGTTTTGTATGTTTAAAAAATGTAAGTAAAGTAGGTATTTCTTTTTTGTAATAAATATATATCTTTATTAATTGTGCTACTGATTCACAGAGCAAGCCCAAAACAGAGATTATCTTAGAAAGGAGACATTCAGAATATTAGACCAGCATGATATTTAGCATATTGAGTTATACATCTTAGTTAGCAGTAAAAAATGCACTATTCCATTCTAAGGATTTTCTTTTTTTTCCTTTTTTTTTTTTTTTTTTTTTGCTAAGAATTTTTTTTTTCTATACAGCTGTAAAAGCCTGTTTGGTGCAGGTCTCATTTGAATTTATCTCTAATTCCATTTGGAAATGTCAGGTACTAAGTTACTCAAAAAAGTATTTCACTCCATATCAGAGGTTCCTTGGCTGCTGGCAATAGAAGCTAACTCTGGATTAGGAAGCAAAAAAAGAACTTGCTGGATATCTTATTGGATTATTTACAGAACTGAGATGAAGGTTAGAGACCAACCAAAGTCAGCAGCATCTTCTCAGTAGTCTTGTCAGAGTTCCCACTTGAGACTTTATAGATAGCGTAGAACTAATTCATTTCTATTGTCAGTGAATTCTATTTCGGAAGTTTATGAAGTAAAGAGTAGAGATATGACACATTCATACATGCAAGACTTTAAATCAGGCCTTGAAGATATGTAATGTATACTTAAGGTAGTTTTCCAAGATAGACCTTCTTCTAATCATTTCACAGGCTAGGAAACTATCTCTCAAGTGTAGAACTTGCTCAAAGCTGCACAGTTTGTAATTATAGAGTCCAAATTTCTTGAAATTAGTTCTTACTAACCCAAAAGACCAAGCTCTTCTTTCTTTTGAAACCTATAGTCCAGGTAAATTCTGTTTTTCACTGAATGCTTTTCACAGAGCAAGGAGCGAGGGAAGATGAGTGCGGAAAACTGTGAACAAAAGTATAAAGTTCGCACCCCCAGAGCCATTCCACTTAATAGTATGTGGAAAATATCTTGAGGTTCTTTCATAAAGCTAGATCGAGATGAAGGTTTTTAAATATTTTCAGTAGCCTTCGGTAACTCTTATGGTTTTTGAGCACTCGTGGTGTAGAGCATGATTATGATGTAGGATTATTAATTTATGACAATAGATATAATGAATTAGAGGCAAAGGTCTCAAAGGTCAAGAGGTCAGTTAAGTGTTAGTGAAAATTCAAGTGATAAGGTTTGACAATCCAAATTTTGGAACGGGGTTACAGAAGAGTCGGAAAAGAAAGAATATGCTTTGCCACATCTTTTGCTGCTATTCTTTATGGATTTTACCTCATTTTTGATGTAAAGGAAGAGAGGAAGAGAAAACTTAACTATCATATTGGAACCTAATGATCAAAGGATAGCCACAGTGGAAAAAGTCAAGGGGAAAGAAAAAGTCATGGCATGGTATTCTTCATTTTCTGGTTTAAGTATGAATTTGGTTTCCAGGGTATTGAGTTAAATGTACAAAAAGGTCATTGGAAGAGCCTGAGACTTTGTGGTTGGGCTTTGTGGAGAGGTTAGAGATTGATAAAAATTTGCAATATACTTAGATTTTGTATTCTCACACTGTGTTTACAGTAAAGCATTTGGTGGTATAGAATAAGAGATAAAGGGGTGAATTTTGGATTTGAATGTTGAGTGGGAAGATGAAAGTATCACCCAGGAATAATTTAATATTTTGTGTTAAAGATCCCAGTAATTTTTTAAAGGTGAATAATATGTATATTGTTGATAACCAAATAGTATCTATAGTTTTAACCATGAAAAAGCTAGAGTTGACGGGATCGTGTGAAACATGAGAGCTGTTAGGATATATTTGTCTTTTTCAATTCACTCTTGGAGAAATACGAGAAACAGTATGAGGAATATTCTTTAGTTGGCTTAAATCTATTTTCGTGTGTTTTTTTTTTTCTTATTAAAGCTAACCTGCTTTAGATGTTACATCAAAAAAAATTCAGTGATGATTTTTTGACTGTTTGGGAACCTCTGATGTTTTTCTACCCCGAAATTTGCTCTGTGCTTTTTTTTTGTTGTTGTTGTTTAAAAATAATCTTTTTACAGATACAATCCTGAAGTGCTTCGTTTCCTTTTTCATGCATAAGCATATGCTCACTGAAAGCATATTGCGTGCGAAGGTTCTCATTTGTTCCGTTCTGTGCACCGATGGTGAGCAGGAAATCTTTCAAGCCTTCTTTGTAAAATTGATTTATACACCACTACTATAAAAATTCAGTATTAACAGTAAAATTAGTTTCAATGCCATTAAAATGAAGAAGTAGAGAAAGAAACCTTCCATATTTTCCCTCACCAATGTACCCTCCCCCCAACCACCACTTGGCTACTAAAAGGAATGCTACGAATTCCCCCAAAAGTGTTAATTTTTTCCCTGGAGCTGCTCCAGTGGCATGTCAAAAGAATTTTTAAAGGAATATCCACTTATGCTTCACAGCTTTGGAATACAGAGTAGCACATATTAGTGTGTTTTTAAAAGGAGCTTTTGAAAAACGCAAGGAAAGTGTGTGAACTCGTTATTGATGTTCATGATTAAACCAAAATTGTGTGCATATGAACGGATTTCATTGTTTACAAAAGCCATATAACATTATGAGCAGTAATAGGATGATGGGGGAGGTAAATATAAGTTTTAGATTTGTGAAAGACTGATTATTATTCTGAGGTGTTCCTAGAATGAACAGCTTTCTTCAGATACAATCTGAAAGAAAAAATAACAATGGGGACAATTCTTTCTGGATAATTAAAATCAATTCTAGTAATTCCACAATATTCTGAATTATAGGTTGTTCTGATTCTGGAGGTAGTAAGATTAGGAATGAATTAAATTTTATAAAATTTTTTTAGCATTCCTCTGGATAGTTTCACTTTTTTTTTACTTTCATGTTATATATACTTATATGATTTCGTGTATCTTTTTAATATTTGAGTAATTTATTTTTATTTTTTATTACTTTTTTGCTTAGCTATACAAGCTCAATAGGTAACTCTTTATTCTCTCTCCCCTCTCCCTTTCCCCCTGTTCCCTGCTCCCTCTTCTCTCTCACCCCTTTTCCTTCCCTCCTCCTTTCTTTGTGCTTTCTGCCCTCTTCCTCCCATCCTGCAGACATCTATTTATGTGGGCACTGAATTTCCCCCTGAGTCTTCTAGATTAGTGAGGGCTCAGGACTCAGAGGAATAGCCTGGGGTCCCTTCTAGGGATGCCCATTAGTATGAGAACTCTATTAGGACTGTTTAACTCTTTGCATCTAAGAATCCTACTGTCTGAAGCCTTTGCCCCTGTGATCCCTGCTAAACTTTGGGGAATTGTCGACATGTCAGCCATTGTGCAGGTCAGGCAAGGTCCAATCATAATGTGGCTATTCCTGGCTGCTGTAGCCCTGACTCGTGTGGAGTATTTTACATATTGTTGGTCCTCCCAATCTTGCTGCCCCTCTTCTTCAAGGTTCCCTGAGCTTTAGGATGGGGAGAGATTTGTCTGGTATGTTTCTGGGAGACCACTGTAAGGTCTTTGGTGTTCTGAATTATGGTTTGTTGTTGTTTTCAGTTTTGCTGTTCCTGCACTGCCCTTGACTGCATCCTGATTGATTGTCGAGGTCATCTCCTAACAAAGATAAAAGACTTTAAATGAAGGTCTTAATATAAGAAGAAGCTCAAAGGTAGTTGAAAGAATAGAAGTAGGACACAGCAGTGAGAGGGGTCAGTCTTCCACTTGCTAGTTGGTTACCATCTAACTGCCAATCCATGTACCCTCCCTGACTAGGAAGATCAAATCTTTAATCTCAAGTGAACAGGGAGGGAAGCAAGAGTGAGCTGCATCAGATGTCTCACTACTTATGTGCATTATATGATTGTGGCCTAATTTCTCTATTGAAGTGTGTTCTTTTGTCTCCTTTCTTTTGAGGTCTTTGTTCCCCTTCCCTCCTGTTTATAATTCTTTTTGATTATAGTCGGTATTACAGAGATTTACCTTTGAATATGTCATTAAGTGGTTTTGGAACTAGGATCCATTTATTAGGGAGTATGTATGGCATCTAATATAATTTAATATAATTTCTTCTAATGCCATCCATTTCCCATCAATTTTCATTAATTCATATTTTTGATGGCTAAGTAGTATTCTACTGTATAAGTGTGCCACATTTTCATTATCTGTTCATCAACTGTTAGGTATTTGAGTTAATCCTATGACTTTGCTATTATAAATAGTGCTGCAATGAATATGGTTGTATTCATGTCACTGTAGTGAATTGTGCCATTTGGGGGATTATTCCCAGTAGTGGTATAGCAGGGTCATATGGCATTTCAATCTTACCTTTTTTAGAAATCGCCATACTGATCTCCAGCATGCATTTCTACCAGCATAAATTTTATAAATTCTTTTAAAAGAAACAATGATGGAGTCGATAGTATGCTCTTTTTAAATAAACTGCTGTTCTTTAAAGTTTGTTTTTCTGTACAAAGTTGGTCTTTTTTGTTTGTGTGCCTTAAATATTTAAGATAGGGTCTTATTATATAGTCCAAACCGGTGATCTTCTTGACTCAGTGCCTCTAGTATGTTGGGATTATGAGCATGGATAACTATGCCAGACCCCAAAGGAATGTTCTAACATTGGTTTTGTTCTCTTAAGAGCCTGTGTAAAAAAATAGCATTGAAAGGAAAATTTTAGGCAAATTAAATTGAAAGGAGGTTATTTGGGCAAAAGCCAATTCTTACAGTAGCTCAATGGCAATGCAATAAAGAGGACTGGGTCTTTTATGTCACAGAGCACAGGCTTCTTGACTTATTTGCATAGCGTGGGCTTTTCCAAACATGCTATTTAGCACATATAATTCTATGTACAACTTCATGTGTTTTTTTTGTCTCATTAGCAGTTCAAATCTTTCTAGGACTGGGCAGTTAAGTATTTTTGTGAGCTGTAGATAACCTTCATATTCTCCATACTGATCTCCCGCATGCATTTCTAACAGCATAAATTTTATAAATTCTTTTAAAAGAAACAATGATGGAGTTGATAGTATGCTCTTTTTAAATAAACTGCCCTTCTTTAAAGTTTGTTTTTCTGTACAAAGTTGGTCTTTTTTGTTTGTGTGCTTGTGACAAAGCCAGTTTTATTTGGTTTTGGGGTAGGGGGTTTATGAATGATAATTTGTAAGGTTTTGTGAAAAGCCTTCTGTATCTCATTGTCTGCTCTACTCTCCTGCCTCACTGTGAGATGAAAAGTTGCTTTATAACAGTTACTTGCGCTTACCATAGAACCACTTTCATTAGCCCAAGATTCATATCTGAATAGATAAATTGGCATCTCATTATTGTTACGGAGAAAATTTTATAACAACAAGTATTTTTCTTGAGATTGGCTGTTTGGAATAATAACTTTGGCTCGTTAGGAGTTAGGCTGTAATTGTTTGTATAAGAGATCAGAAACCACTGGAGTTAGGTTCCAAGTAGTTCTGATTGCTAAAGTGTGGAAACTTCTGCTTTTATGTTTGGCCTTTTTTGTATCTAGACAGCATATTTTTGTATTTGGCTCAAGGCAGGGGTTAAAGATAAGTTCTTTCACATGAATATGGATTTGATTCAGCAACAATTCATCAAAAGATTTTTGGCTACTTCCATGTTATCTTTGTTATGCATAAGGGAGCCTTCGCTGATGTAAAATGCAATTTTCACCTCAAAGGGAATAAGAGATCATCCTGGGCTCAATATAAGTAACCATGGCCATGGAGTATAGATTCAGACTGCCTCAATACCGTGTTCTAATGTGGAAAATAGTTTCATGAATTTTTAAATAGTTGCAGAACAAAGGAAAGTCGTAAATTAAGACATTTGTCAAATATTAGTGGAATACCAGGTAGACAAGTTAACTGAAAACTAGGAGACTCTTTGATATTCTATCAGATCTTATCAGCTTGGGTTGGAGAAAGCTCATAGTCTGCAAAGTTAATACATTCTCAAAGGTTTCACTGGATAGTCACAAGGACGTTAAGTCAGACACAGAAATGAGCAATGAGCAGCTATTAAGGCGACTAAAGATAGCTAAGATAATTTGGGTCTCAATTTGCAGTTTTCCAACTGTCTTCAATCATGGATTTCTAGCCAGTCAGGCATGCTGAATCTTTAACATGGGTATGCCTTACCTATTCCCCCCTCCCCAGGGAGTTTCAGTTTACATTACATAGTCTGTGTTGGATCATAGTCCCTCTAGCTGCCTTTCACAGGAAGGAGAACTCCCCCCAACACTCCTCCCTACATCTTCTGGCGGTTCCTTTCCCTCACTTGCAGCTAGGAGTTTCTCCCCCTACCGTCTAGGTCAGTATCTTCCTGACTTATGGCACATGTATTAGGTGATTTTGTGTCATGTGATATGAAACTTTCCATTCCACATTAGAAAAGCCACAATAGCTCTCTTTGTTCTGCAGGCTTTCTGCAGATTCCTTCACTCAATACTGTACATGGTTATCTCTCTCCTACTTTAAGCTATCATTTCTATTTTAATTGCTGTGACCTCCTACATGAAAGTGAATGAACATCCACTTTGAATATCTGGGGAGCAGAACTTTAACTAGGCTGGGCCCTTGTGTTGACTACTGTCAGGAACCCCAAGAGCCTTAATGACTTTGTATTCAGCCTTAAATAGGGTAAAAGCACAGCAAACTAAAAGCAGGAAAAAATTTTAAAAGTGTGTTTGACATAAGCAGGTAACTATGGTTATAGAGCCCCAGGGTCAATTGTAGGAGTTAGGGTAAGAGATTATCTTATATAAACAGAATGACAGCTGTCAGTTTACACATCCTGACCACCATGTTTTTCATGGCACAAGATGCTCTGGGGCAGGTAGATAATGGCTGGACAGCAAATAGCAAGAACAAGATGAGTCATGTTTAAAATTCATTTTAAACTTCTAATACGCAAAAAACTCAAACATTTTTAAAACAAAACTTTCTAGTACCGACTATTTTAGCAAGCTTAAAAATGCCCAACCATCGCCATCACTTTTCTATATAACCATCACATTTCTATATAACTCTCACATAATGCTCTCCCACCTTGAGGCTAAACCATAGCCCCAGCCACAGTATATGCTGTTCTGATAAAACTCTATTATTAGCCTCAAGGGACTGCACATTCTTTTCTTATCAAGCTGGTTATTATCTATGCATCCTTTTATATATCCCTGTGCCAGTTGTTGATTTACATTGGCTTGATGTAAGTTAATTTGGCTTGGAGAATATACCCTACTTGTTATTTCCCTGGTAACAGTAAAATGAAATGTGGATTCTACATCTGGCTCTGGATAAAGATATGGCATCCTGCCCCAAAGATTTGAACATATCCATTATAATCTCTTCTTTTGAGATAGTCCAACTGGGGCTGTCAATTAGCTGTCATTACAATCTCTTCTTTTGAGTTAGTCCAACTGGGGATGTCAATTAGCTGGTCAGGAGTCTACCTTCCAGGGAAGCCAACTCACCTGAAGATGTGCTAAGGAAATGGAGGAATATGGTCTTCTTAATAATATCATTTTTATTTCTAGAAGCATTTTTCCTTTCTAGAAGCCCCTTGATGCAGATGCTAGCAGAACATCTACCATATAAGCCCTGCTTTTTTTAAGTCATCAAAATGGAATTTTTCATTTTTTTCCTGCTTTCTATATCTTTTTTCCAAAGTCTAAATGCTTTCTGTGATACTCCAGGCTTTCTCACAGTTTCTCCGAAGGCCCCCACTCCTTTGCCACATGACCAATATTCATGCCAAACTCAAAGGGCGTGACTTTCTGTCTGTTCTCTATCTTCTTTCTACTGGACATATCAGGATTTACAGCTTATCAACTCCCTTGTTTTTCTTTCAAACTGTACTAAAATGGGGTGGTGGGAGGAGTGTCTATTTTTAAATTCCTTTATTAGCAAGAATAAGAACCCAAAAAGGGGACCCCACATTCCTGGTAACAGATTGCTTATTCTGATTTAAGAATGTCAGGTCTATGTTTCATGTCTAAATAGTTTGGAATGATTGGAACCTGTGGTCTCTTCTTCCTTTCTCCTTTTCTCTCCCCCCTGCACTTAGCCTTTCTTTTCTCTCTTTCTTCCCTTCTGGTTACTTCTATCCCAGTCTCCTCCCTGCTGCTTTGTGTGAAGGAGGACCAGAGGGGAAAAGGACATCTACATTCCTTGTGAGTGCCCATGGCAAAGTATCTGACCCTTTTCTCCTTGTCACTACTCCAAAGCAGATTTTTCAATAGCCTCCCACTGATAGATGCTGTTACACCCAGCAGGTAGCTCTGGGCTGTTTTCTTTGCCTGGTTTTTGCCTCCTGCTGCCTTGATTGATGGCTAGCATGTGGCTCTCAATCTCATATACCATTTGCTGCCCCCAATTCAGCCTTCCTTGGGTATGGGCAGGGTCCATATTCCACACATTTTAAAATCTGAACTTTCTGAACAGGACCAATTTGTCCTTCTGTTCTTTCTCTACCTCTCCTCCAACACTCTGTTTCAAAGTCAGGGATTCTAAGGTAGGCCAAGCACAGAGAATGTCAAAATGTGGCAGAATTTGATAGTTGTCCCTCAGGTAAGCTAGATACTACAAAATTTTCTTGGTCAACCCTGCCAGGACATTAGGAAGAAAACTAGCTGAGTGCTTTTTAAATCCCTGTTACTAGAGCTATTAAGGTTGAAATCTAGTCATGAAACAACCTATGTGTGCCACTCATCCTCAATATGTCAATTAAGAGACAAGTAATAGTGAAAAGCAAAGAAAGGAGATTTATTGAAAGTTACTACTCTAGGCTCCCCTCCTCAAGTGCATCTCCTAGGTCTTTTTTTTTAAAAAAAATTATTTATTTTTCTACTCATACAAATGTTAACAGGTATCCCTGTCCCCTCCCTCCCTTCACCCCTCCCTGAACCTCCCTGCTCCCTCCCCCCTTTTCTCCTTCCTTTCCCCCTCTCTCCCTTTCTCCCAGTGCCCCCTGCCCCCATCTCTGAAGCATCCTTTACTGTGTATATCAAACGTTCCTCTGGGTCCTCCTCTCTGATGATGTGTAAGGACTCAGTGGCATTTCCTAGAACTCTTTCTTGTGTTCCCCTTAAGTATAGGAACACTATTGTGACTGTTAATCCCTTGCTTCTAAGGATCCTAGTGCCTTTAGTCCATGCTAGACTTTGAGGGGTCAATGATAAGTTGGTCATTGCGCAGATCATGCAGAGTCCTATTACAATTGCTTCGACCCTAACTTGCGTGGAGTATCTTGCATATCTTGACTCCTCCCATCTTGTGCTCTTACAATCTTACTGTCCCCTCTTCTGCAAATTTTCCTGAGCTTCAGGATGGGGAGAGATTAGGTAGGCCTGATTCCAGGTGGTTGGTATAGAGTCTCTGATGTTCTGAATTATGGTTTGTTGATTTTTTTTTTCAGTTTTGCTGCTCCTGCAATTGCCCTTGGCTCCATCCTGATGGGTATTGGATGTCACCCCCTGGGCAGAGATAAAAAGCTGTTAAAATAGAGTCTTATTATAAGGATAGATTCAAAGGTAGATGGAATAAGAGAATGAGACTGCAGTGAGGGATGGGTCAGTCTCCCATTGCAAAATGGTTACCTTTTATCTGCCAGACTGTATGCCCTCCCTTTCTGCTAAGATCATATCCCATCAGTTGCAAGTGACCTGGAAGGAAAGTCTGTGAGCTTAACCAGATGTCTCATTACTTACTTGTAGTCCTTGATGGTGGCGTATTACTTCTGCTGTAGCATGATCCCCTCTCTCCTTGTTTCTGGTGGGGCTCTCCTTCCTCTTCTCTCCTGTTTATAATCTTTACAATTATGGTAGGTATTATAGAGATTTATCTTTGAATGTCTCTAAGTGGGTTTGGTACTAGGATCCACCTATTAGGAAGTAAATACGGCACTTAATTTTCTGTGTCTGGGATACTTCACTTAATATAATTGTTTCTAATTCCATCCATTTCCCGGCAAATTGCATTATTCATCATTTTTGATGGCTGAGTAGCATTCCATTGTATAAATGTACCAGATTTTCCTTATCCACTCGTCAACTGTTGGACATTTGGGTTGATTCCATGACTTTGATATTGTAAACAGTGCTGCTATGAACATGGTCGTGCTTGTGCTATCGAGGTGAAACTCTGCTGTATGGGGGGTTATTCCCAAAAGTGGAATAGCTGGGTCATATGGCATTTCAATCTTTAATTTCTTTAAGAATCTCCAGACAACTCACCAGAGTGGTTGTATGAGCCTGCATTCCCACCAGCAATGTAGGAGAGTTCCCCTCTCTCCACATCCTCTTCAGCATTTGGTGTTGTTCGTATTGTGGATTTTTGCCATCCTTACCGGAGTGAGATAATATCTCAGGGAGGTTTTGATTTGTATTTCCCTGATGGCTAAGGATGTGGAGCATTTTTTAAGATATTTGTTAGACATTTCAATTTCATCCCTGGTAAAGTTTCTTTTAAGTTCCAAGGCCCATTTTTTAATTGATCCATTTGTTTCCTTGATGTTTAGTTTTCTAAGTTCTTTGTGCACTCTGGATAATAGGGCTCTATCAGATGCATGGTTAGTGAAGATTTTCTCCCATTCTGTGGGTTGCCTTTGAGCTTGAGTTACAATCTCTTTATCTGAACAGAACCTCTTTAATTTCATAAGATCCCATCTGTTGAGTGTTGGTTGTATTGACTGTGCTGCAGGACTCAGGGGCCACTGCAGGTAGTGCGGCTAGGGACGACTGGACCAGCAGGGCGACCTGTGGGGCTGAGCGAGTGATGAGTGTCGTGGCCCAATAAACACAATGGAGCCGGGAGGTCTGTCAAAGCAGGATCTCAACTTTATTAAACAGGGCGGTGAATTATATAGATTGTGGAGCGGGGGGAAGGGTGAAAGGTGGTGTGATTATGGGGTAACCAATAGGAAATGAGTAAGTGACCAGAAGGTGATTGAATAGGTGTGACATCATCCCAGGTAAACGAAAGAGATGAGACTGGAAACCTAAAGTCAGGTCCTGAAACTCTAGTCAGGCTCAGGAAGTTCCAGCAGGCCTCAAGCCTGGTAAAAAGGCCCAACACCTCCCCCTTCTGTTTTTTTAAAAGACGATCCAGGGGCTACCTGCGATCGAGCAGGCCGTAAGGCCTTGAGTGACTGTGCCTGTCTTAGGTGTGAGAGCCCCCCTCCGGAGTCTTACCTGTTATGGGAGCTTGTAACTTTGAGTGTTACAAGTCCTGTCTTAGGTTCATCTTCGGCTGGGCCCTCACTTACCCGTCTCTGGCCACCAGCCTCACTTAAGCACCTGGCTAGGCCAGACTTGGGGGTTTCATGGTCACAATGAGTCATCAAATGGCTCTAAGGCCAAATGTTCAGAGCTGGACTCCTGAGCGGCGAGCATCTGATAGTTGATGTGGACCTGGTGGAGCTGGATAGATTCAATCTGTCTTTTAATAAAGCGAGTAAGAGCATTAAGATAAGGCCCAATGGCTGCAAGGAGAAGTATCATGGACACGGGACCCAGGAGGGGAGTAAGGTATGGGAGGAGGCTGCCGAAGGAGGACCAAAAGGGGTGTCCCTGGAGCTCTTTCCTTTGCCAATCCAGGTCTTTATCATGTCCCGTATGAATCCCATCTGTCGTTCAATGATGATTCGGGCCTCATGTGGATCTCTGAATCCTCCTCTCGACAGCCAGAAGATCACTGTCAGGTCGAGTAAGATCAATGGAGTCTTCATGCTTCTCTGTGGAAAGAGAAAAAAGAAAATTCTCAGGGGGAGACGACTCCCTGGGAAGGTTTTTATTCTCCCTCTGCCAATGGAGGAAGGTATTTGATGTCCTGAGCAGGGATCCAGATAGGCCTTTTTTCACTTGGGGGAACATGCATCCGAATCCTCTCCCCACAGTGATGAGGGGGTCTGGTCCCCTCCATTCCCTGGTAAGGGAGTCCTTCCAGCGAACCTGGATGGATTTGTATGAGATCTTAGAAGTCCAGTGCCTCTGGAATGGTGTTTCTAAATCTGTTTTAGTCAAATTTAAAATATTAAGCGTTAACAAAGCCTTCTTCAGCTGATCATGGGGGGGGGGGGAAGAGACTCCCCCTTTTGTTTTTGTAATTGGGCCTTAAGAGTTTGATTTTGATGTTTTATGATTGCCTGTCCCCGAGGGTTATGAGGGATGCCAGTGGAGTGGGTAATATTCCAGATCTGGAGAAACTTGGAAAAGGCCTTACTAATAAAGCAACTCACCAGAAGGGGAGGGCATATAGTCTGGTTGATAAGAATTCTCATCTTTTGTAAAGGAGAGAGTTGAAGAAAGGGTTGGCAGGACTTGCAAGTGCAGATGCTCTTTTTAAGATCTTTGATGGGCACCAAAGGATATTTGTGATGGAGGCCTTTCCAGTTAATGTGGGTTAACTCATGTAAACTGGCCACCTCTTGAAAAATTAAAGCAGATGCCATCTTATCTGCCAGGACATTTCCTTCAGATAGAAACCCAGATTTTGGTGACCCTGAAGGTGTTGGATGAAGATGGGATTAAGTCTTTGTTTGAGTAATAATTGTGCCTGCAGCATCAGTGGAGTTATAGGGTTAGAATCTAATTTAATATAAGCATCAACTAGATTAGGCAGTAGGTTAACAACATAAAGGCTATCAGAAAACAGATTAAAGGGCTCAGGTATAGTGCTCAGTACTAATGCCACCGCAAACAATTCTTTAAATTGTGCCGAACCCTCAACCTCATGGGTGACTCTCATAAGGGGGAACAACAGTTACCCCTTCTTATGAGGGGGAAAAGCCACCAAGGAGGCTCCTAGGCGCCCCCCATCGGTAAATACAGTAAGAAAATTAGGATCAGGTTGAGGGAGGAAGAGCCTAGGGGGTCTCCAATCTAGTCTTAAAAAATGAGCTCATCTATTTATGAGAGCCATTATGGCAATCAATCTTTCCTAAGTATCCTTCAAGGGCTAAAGCAACCCTGTCGTTATTTCTCTGAAGCCAGGTAAAGTCTGACAGCTTAAAAGGAACAACAAGAATTTGAGGTTCCAGCCCAAATAACCTTTGATAATACAGTCAGCAACTTGATCAGTCATAGAATAAACTCTAGGGGCTCCTCCAACTGAGAGGTGGATCCATTGAAGGGAGTCACCTCCTTGTGCCAACATGGCAGTACATAACATCTCCCCAGAAAAAAGGTAAAGGATGATGGGAAGGCCAGGATCATATCTCTTTAAGGCAGAATGATCTGTTGCTCATTGAATTTTGTGAAAAATTTGATGATGATAAGGAGTGAGGGTCACCTGGGAGGAGAGATCCAAGCCCTTCAAAAGATCAAATAGGGGAGACAGTTCCTCTGTAGTGATGGGTATCCATGGCCTCATCCAATTAATTTCTCCCAGGAGTTTCTGTAGTTGGGGCAATGTATAAGAGTCTTTGATATGTAATTGAGGCTTGATAGGGGAAACTGTATCGAGGGACAGTACGGAGCCCAGTATCTTGAAGGGAGGGACAGTCTGAATCTTACCAGGAGCCACCCTAAACTTTTTGGCCTCCAAGATAGCAAGGCACTCATTAGTAGTTTTTTGGAGACTGGCGGGGGAGAGAGCCCCCAAAACTATATCATCCATATAAATGTAAAATAAAATGTTAGGGCAGTTAAGCAAGGATAAGAAAATTTGTGACATACAGATTGGGGGGTTATTGGCCATCCCCTGAGGCAGGACAGTCCATTCATATCTTAAATCCGGCCCCCCAAAGTTAACAGAGGGAACAGAGAATGCAAATTTTTCTGCATCTTCTGGATGCAAGGGAATGGAGAAAAAACAATCTTTAATGTCAATTATAGTCAAATAATAATCTTTGGAAATAGCTGGAATCCAGGGCAGACCCCTTTGAGGGGTCCCAAAAGGAATCATCCTTTCATTTATTTTTCTTAAGTCATGTAAAAGTCTCCATGAGCCATTGGCCTTCTTAATAACAAAAACAGGGGAATTCCAGGGACTAGTAGAAGGTTGCATATGTCCCAAGGACAATTGCTGTTCTACAAGAATATGAAGTTGTTGTAATTTGAAAGAAGGGGCGGCCACTGCTCAACCCCTATGGGGTCTCCTGATGTCCATCGAATCTTAGGCACCAGGGGACAAGCAGTGGCCTCTAGGATTGGGGGTGGGCCGGAGGGTGATTCCGCCTCAAATGCTCAAAATAAGGGTCATCCCTGTAATTTGGATGACTAACTCTGCCGGCTTCAAATTGCTGCTCATACTCTTCATGATCAAGTACATCCTCATAAAAGCCCTCATGATCAGTTGCAATACAGGCCTCAGCTTCTCCAAGAATATCCTGTCCCAGAAGATTAGCAGTTAAGCCAGACACCACTAGGGGGCGCACCTCTCCATGGTTCCATCGGGATCAGACCAGGGCTGGTAATCAGTAGTCTCCCAGGAGGAAGACTGTCCACCCACTCCTAGCAATGGGGGTCCCGGACCAGCCGCCAGGCTGAAGGCACCTCCTCTTTTCTTACAACTGTGCGGTCAGCACCTGTGTCATTGAGAAACTTGAAACTCTTTCCGCCAACGGTAGGTCTCAGCCCTGGGACTAGAGGCACCATCCAATGAGCTCTGACGGTTCGCTTCCCCTTATTTAACAGGGCTGGGGGCGGCCCCGGAGGGAGTTTAAAGGCTTCCCCTGAATGTCCACTTTAGATCTGCAGTCTTTAGCCCAGTGGAATCCCTTTCTACATCTCGGGCAGGGGGTCTGAGGGCCCTCCCCCGAAGGGGCTTTAGCCTTAAGTGGGCACTCCCTTCTAAAGTGACCCTGTCGCCCACAGCCAAAGCAGTTTCATTCCTCTTTTCCAGGGAGAACTTGCTGGAGGGCACACACCAGAGTGTCAATTGATTCCTGCCTGTCAGCTTCTCTGGCTAAGTGCAAAGCCATAGCCAAGGCCCTAGCATTGGCCCGGGCAGTGTGGGAAGTAGTGCCTATGTCCCTGGTGGCTACAATCCACCTAGCCATATTTTTATCCTTAAGGCCTGCACAGGCCAGCTTGTGATCCTGATTCATACCTTCCCAGACTAAAGATCTTCAAACTGGTCTTGTATAGGCCCTGGGGGGACCTTGCGGACCAGGCTTTTCTTGACCCTCTCAATGAAAGAAGCAAGGTCCTCATTTGGTCTCTGGGACAATCCAGAAATGGGGGACTCAGTTGGGCCATCATCTAGCCTTTTCCAGGCATTAGTGCCTGCAGTCCTCACTTGGTTTCTCTAGGGGTCAGGGATAGCTGCCTGTTGAGCTCTGGTAGAATATTGGGCTTCAAACCCAGCAAGCATACCATAGGTGATGAGGATCGCAGGGTTGGCCTCCTGATTTCTCTGTCCCTGAGTTCTACATTCATCTTGAAAAAAGGCACTCCACTTGATAAAGAGTGCCCCAGGGAGGACAGGCTTTAGCTAAGTCCGTCCAGTCTTGGGCTGTGCAGGGCTGATGAACAAGCCCTCGAAGGATGGTCTCTGCCCAAGGGAAGTTGGGCCCATCCTCGGCTACAGCTTTTTTCAAATCTTTGATCTCAGTAGCTGTCCAGAGGTACCATGCTGCAGGGCGATCCCCCCCCCCCCCCCCCCGGTGCTATGTTAACCAGGAAAAGCTCGGTTGACCCTGAGGGAGGATATGGGGGAGGAGCAGAAGGGGATAGAAAGGGGTTTGTGGGAGGTGATCTAGAGGAATCAGGAGGGGAGTGATTGATGGCAGTCAGGTTAACTGGGCTCGGGCTCTCACCGGGGTGTGGTTTCACTTCATCCCCTAGGTCTATGAACCCCCTCTGCCCCACTTTCCCTTTTCTCCTTAGGAGGCCGTGGGGGAAAACAACTCTTGAGGGCGCCTATGGTGGGTAGGACCCCCAAGGAGGGAATTTCCCCCTTCTGTTTTTGGGCCTTTAGAATCAACTTCTCTATCCGGTCCCAAGTGTCCCAATCAAATAAATTGCTCTCAGGTAGCCATGGGGCCACCTTGAGCAAGCAGGACCATGATTGCTGTGCTTGGTTATCTGTGAGGTTTAAACCTCTGCTTATTTTTTTTATTAAAAATGTAATTATACATTTAAAAATATTTTTACCAGTTCCCTCCCTCCCCCCTCCTCCCCCCCGAAACCTCTCCTCCCCCTCCTCTCCCTCCCCATCCCCAATGCCTCCCCCTCAATTCCCAGAGTGTCCTTTATTGTGTACGCCTGACTCTCCACTGGGTCCTCCTCTCCGATGACATATAAGGACCCAGTGGCGTTTCCATAAGCCCTTTCTCTTGTTCCCCTTAAGCATAGGAGCACTACTATGGCTGTCAATCCCTTCCCTCCAGGGATCTCGGTGCCCTTAACAGATGCTAGACTTTATGAGGGCAACAGTGCGCTGGACATTGCGCAGGGCATGCAAAGTCCCATTATGATTACTTTGGCCCCAACTATCGTTGAGAATCTTGCAAATCGTTGTTCCTCCCATCCTTTTGCTCTTACAATCTTACCGCCCCCTCTTCCGCAAATGTCCCTGAGCTCCAGGATGGGGAGAGATTAGGCTGGCCTAGTTCTATGTAATTGATATAGAGTCTCTGAAGTTCTGGATTGTGGTTTGTTGATTTTCTTTTGCAGTTTTGCTGTTCCTGCAATGCCCTTCATTCCATCCTGCTGGGCACTGTATGTCACCCCCTGGCCAGAGACAAAAAGCTGTTAAACTGGAGTCTTGTTATAATAGCACATTCAAGGGTAGATGTAATAAAAGTAGGAAACCTCAGTGAGGGAGGGGTCCATCACTCATTTGCAAAATGATTACTTTTTATCTGCTAGACTATATGCCCTCCCCTTCTGGTGAGATCAGGAAAGAATGTCTGTGAACTTAACCAGGTTTCTCATTACTTGATGGAGGCCTATTTCCTCTGCTGTAACATGGTCCCCTCTCTCCTTGTGTCTGGTGTGGCCCTCCTACCCCATCTCTCTTGTTCATAATCCTTGCAATTACTGTGTTACATAGGTTTACTTTTGAGTGTCTCAATGTGGGCTGGGTGAGTTTGGTACTAGGAGCCACCTATTAGGGAGTACATATGGCGCTTAATTTTCTGGGTCTGGGATACTTCACTTAATATAATTGTTTCTAATGACATCCATTTCCCAGCAAATTCCAGTAATTCATCATTTTTGATGGCCGAGTAGTACTCCATTGTATAGATGTACCACAGTTTCATTATCCACTCATCAACTGTTGGACATTTAGGTTGATTCCATGACTTTGCTATTGTAAACAGTGCTGCTATGAACATGGTCAAGCTTGTGCTATTGAGGCGAACCTCTGCTGCATGGGGGGTTATTCAGAATCAACATTGTAAAAATGACCATCCTACCAAAGGCAATATACAAATTCAATGCTATACCAATTAAAATCCCAAAGCAATTCTTTAAAGAAGTTGACCAAATAATCTCAAAATTCATATGGAGGCACAAAAGACCCAGGATAGCAAAAACAATCCTGGGTAACAAAAACAATGCTGGAGGTATTACCATACCGAACCTTAGTCTATACTACAAATCCATAGTTATAAAAACAGCCTGGTACAGGCTCCAAAATAGACACAGAGATCAATGGGTAAGGGTTGAAGACCCAGATATAAGCCCACACAATTACAGCCATTTGATCTTTGACAAAGGGGCCCAAAGAATCCAATGGAAAAAGAACAGCATCTTCAACAAATGGTGCTGGCAAAACTGGATCTCCACATGAAAAATATTAAAATTCAACCCTTACTTGTCACCATGTACAAGACTTAATTCCAAATGGATCAAGGACCTTGACATCAGGCCAGAGACTATAAAAATCATAACTGAACGGATAGGGAACTCCCTTGAGCTGATTGGGCTAGGCCAACATTTCCTAAACAGACATCCAATGGCACTTTCACTGCTACCAACTCTCAACAGTTGGGATCTTGTGAAATTAAAGAGCTTCTGTTCAGATAAAGAGATTGTGACGCGAGCTCAAAGGCAACCCACAGAATGAGAGAAAATCTTCACTAACCACATATCTGACAGAGCTCTACTGTCCAGAGTGCACAAAGAACTTAGAAAACTAAACTCCAAGGAAAACAATGGCCCAATTAAAAAATGGGCCCTGAAACTTAAAAGAAACTTTACCAGGGATGAAATTAAAATGTCTAACAAATATCTTAAAAAATGCTCCACTTCTTTAGCCATCAGGGAAATGCAAATCAAAACTTCCCTGAGATATCACCTCACCCCGGTCAGGATGGCAAAAATCCACAATACAAACAACGACAAATGCTGGAGAGGATGTGGAGAGAGGGGAACTCTCCTACATTGCTGGTGGGAATGCAGGCTCATACAGCCACTCTGGAGAGCCGTCTGGAGATTCTTAAAGAAATTAAAGATTGAAATGCCATATGACTCTGCTAAACCTCTGCTTTTTAAAAGCACTTGTAGGGAGTCCAGGGCTGGATCAGCCTGGGACGAGGACTGCCCCATAATTTATGAGGTACACTCACCCAAAGATTGACTTGTCGGTCAGCGAGTTGAGACCGCCTCACACGGAGCACCAATCTGCGGGACTCAAGGGCCACTGCAGGTAAGTGCGGCTAGGGATGACCAGACCAGCCAGGCATCCTGTGGGGCTGAGCGGGTGATGAGTGTTGTGGCCCAATGAACACAATGGAGCCGGGAGGTCTGTCAAAGCAGGATCTCAACTTTATTAAACAGGGCGGTGAATTATATAGAATGTGCAGCAGGGGGAAGCGCGAAGGGTGGTGTGATTATGGGTTAACCAATAGGAAATGAATAAGTGACCAGAAGGTGATTGAATAGGTGTGACATCATCCTAGGTAAACGAAAGAGATGAGATTGGAAACCTAAAGTCAGGTCCTGAAACTCTAGCCAGGCTCAGGAAGTTCCAGCAGGCCTCAGGCCTGGTAAAGAGGCCCAACATGTGCTATTGGATTTTCCAATTAGGAACTGTTGGCCTAGTCCCATCAGATCCAGGGAGTTCCCTACCTTTTCAACTAAGGGTTTTATAGTCTCTGGCCTTATATTGAGGTCCTTGATCCATTTAGAATTAAGTCTTGTACATGGTGACAAGTAAGGGTTGAATTTTAATATTTTTCATGTGGAGATCCAGTTTTGCCAGCACCATTTGTTGAAGATGCTGTTCTTTTTCCATTGGATTCTTTGGGCCCCTTTGTCAAAGATCAAATGGCTGTAATTGTGTGGGCTTATATCTGGGTCTTCAACACTTACCCATTGATCTCTGTGTCTATTTTGGAGCCTGTACCAGGCTGTTTTTATAACTATGGATTTGTAGTATAGACTAAGGTTCGGTATGGTAATACCTCCAGCAGTGTTTTTGTTACTCAGGATTGTTTTTGCTATCCTTGGTCTTTTGTGCTTCCATATGAATTTTGAGATTGTTTGGCCAACTTCTTTAAAGAATTGCTTTGGGATTTTAATTGGTATATCATTGAATCTGTATATTGCCTTTGGGAGGATGGTCATTTTTATGATATTGATTCTGCCAATCCAGGAACATGGGAGGTCTTTCTACCTTCTGGTGTCTTCTGTAATTTCTTTCTTTAGGGTTTTAAAGTTTTCTTTGTAACGGTCACTTACTTCCTTGGTTAGGTTTATACCAAGGTATTTCACTTTTTTTAGGGGCTGTAGTAAATGGGATTGTTTCTCTCAGGGCTTTTTCACTTCTTTCATTCTGGGCATATAGGAAGGCCTCTGATTTTTGCACATTTATTTTGTATCCTGCTACCCTACTGAACTTCTGTATTAGTTCCAGGAGTTTCCTGGTGAGGTTTTTAGGATCACTCAGGTATATGATCATGTCATCTGCAAATAGAGATAACTTGACTTCTTCCTTGCTGATTTGAATCCCTTTTATCTCTTTTTCTTGTCTTATGGCTTCAGCTAAGACTTCAAGTACAATATTGAAGAGAAGTGGTGAAAGTGGACAGCCTTGTCTAGTTCCTGATCGAAGTGGGAATGCTTCAAGTTTTTCTCCATTGAGTATAATCCTTGCTGTGGGCTTGTTGTAGACAGCATTTATTATACTGACAAAGGTTTCTTCCATTCCAACTGTCTCTAGGGTTTTGATCATAAAAGGCTGTTAGATCTTATCAAAAGCTTTTTCTTCATCTATCGAGAGTATCATGTGGTCTTGGATTTTAGACTGGTTTATATGGTGGATTACATTTATTGATTTGCATATGTTGAACCAACCTTGTAAGACTGGGATAAAGCCTACTTGATCCCCGTGAATGATCTTTTTGACATGTTTTTAAATCCAATTTGCTAAGGACTTTGTTGAGAATCTTTGCATCTGTGTTCATCAGAGAGATTGGCCTATAATGGCCCAATTAAAAAATGGGCCCTGGAACTTAAAAGAAACTTTACCAGGGATGAAATTAAAATGTGTAACAAATATCTGAAAAAATGCTCCACTTCTTTAGCCATCAGGGAAATGCAAATCAAAACTTCCCTGAGATATTATCTCACCTCAGTCAGGATGGCAAAAATCCACAATACAAACAACACCAAATGTTGGAGAGGATGTGGAGAGAGGGGAACTCTCCTACATTGCTGGTGGGAATGCAGGCTCATACAGCCACTCTGGAGAGCCGTCTGGAGACTCTTAAAGAAATTAAAGATTGAAATACCATATGACCCTGCTCTTCCACTTTTGGGAATAACCCCCCATGCAGCAGAGGTTCACCTCGATAGCACAAGCACGACCATGTTCATAGCAGCACTGTTTACAATATCAAAGTCATGGAATCAACCCAAATGTCCAACAGTTGACGAGTGGATAAGGAAACTGTGGTACATTTATACAATGGAGTACTACTACTCAGCCATCAAAAATGATGAATTACTGGAATTTGCCGGGAAATGGATGTCATTAGAAACAATTATATTAAGTGAAGTATCCCAAACCCAGAAAATTAAGCGCCGTATGTACTCCCTAATAGGTGGCTCCTAGTACCAAACCCTCCCAGCCCACTTTGAGACACTCAAAGGTAAATCTATGTAATACCTACAGTAATTGCAAGGATTATGAACAGGAGGGATGGGATTGGAGGGCCACACCAGAAACAAGGAGAGAAGTGACCATGTTACAGCAGAGAAAATAGGCCTCCATCAAGGACTGCAAGTAAGTAATGTGACACCTGGTTAAGTTCACAGACGTTCGTTCCTGATCATTTACAACTGAGGTGGTATGATCTCACCTAGAAGGGGAGGGCATATAGTCTGGCAGATAAAAAGGAACCGTTTTGCAAATGGATGATTGATCCCTCCCTCCCTGAGGTTTCCTACTTTTATTACATCTACCCTTGAATGTACTATTATAACAAGACTCCAGTTTTACAGCTTTTTGTCTCTGGCCAGGGGGTGACATACATTGCCCAGCAGGATGGAGTGAAGGGCATTGCAGGAGCAGCAAAACTGCAAAAGAAAATCAACAAACCACACTCCAGAACTTCAGAGACTCTATATCAACTACCTAGAACTAGGCCAGATTAATCTCTCCCATCCTGAAGCTCAGAGACATTTGCGGAAGAGGGGGCAGTAAGATTGTAAGAGCAAAAGGATGGGAGGAGCAATGATTTGCAAGATACTTCACACAAGTTAGGGCCGAAGCAATCATAATGGGACTTTGCATGCCCTGCGCAATGTCCCACACACTATTGACCTCACAAAGTCTAGTATCTGCTAAAGGCACCAAGATCCTTGGAGGCAAGGGATTGATAGCCACAGTAGTATTCCTATGCTTAAGGGGAACACAGGAAAGGGTTCAGGGAAATGCCACTGGGTCCTTGTACATCATTGGAGAGGAGGGCCCAGAGGAGAGTCAGGCAAGCACAATAAAGGTCTCTCTGGGAATTGGGGGGTAGGCACTGGGGGATGGGGAAGGAGGGGTGAGGGGAGGGGGAGCAGGGGGTTCGGGGGGAAGAGGAGGGAGGGAGGGAACTGGTGTACCTATTAAGTTTGTATGAGCGCAAATAATAATAAAAATGTATAATAAAAAAGAGATTGGCCTATAGTTTTCTTTTTTAAGTGTATCTTTATTAATCTCCTGGGTCTTGATATGATGTTTTAGTTTAAATAGAGAAAAAGTGGGGCCAGCATTGTTGCTTAGTAAGTAAGGTGCCGGCTAGTCAACTGGAGACATGATTTTACTATCTAGAAATCCCACATAGTGGGAAGAAAAACTGACTTCTCAAAATAGTCCTTTGACCTCCTCTTTCGTGCCATGGCATGCATGTGTTTCTCTTTCTCTCTCTTTCTGTCTTCCCTCTTAAATCAATAAATTATTTATTTTTAAAAATAAAGGGAGCGATATACATAGCTAAGCAATCATTGTCTAGAAGTGGTACTTCTTTCACTGATGTACTATTTGAACTCTTGATATGTCCTTCAAGGTTGTCTGACAAATTATTAGAACTTTTTCTGGGAGAAAAGTGCTTCTGACTGGCAACCAAGTTCTAACACAGCCTCCTGGAGAAATTCCAATTCTTGTACATTGTCTTATGGCCTCATAGTCAAAGGGAGGAGGGACACAAGTGCCTCTGATCTGCAAGCCTGTCTTTAGAATTGCTCTTATCTGGGGATCTATCTTATTTTTACAATCCTTGCATTCCATGCAATATGGATAGGACTTGCTTCCAGTCCTTTATAGTTTTCAAAGTTAGTGAGCCTTTCTGGCCCTGAGTGGGAAAATCTTATTCCAGTCTCCAAGACTTCTGTGAACCAAACAGGCACTTAGAAGCTACTTTTGTCAAAATACGTTGACTCTCCACGTGTGCTTAAAAGTTACTACCTGTAAGATGAAAGCCTGACTTCTTTGCTTTCTTATTGTACTGTCCTATTTGTTTTGGCTGAAGTCACAGAGATAAGTCATTGTCCTAAACCTACAGTCACCTTGGATTCCAAGAAGAACAAAATTCTTAGGACAGACTCCACACCCCTTTTATGAGAATAATTGTATCTGATGGTAGGTTTCACCTTGTCCTTGAAGTAGTGATCATTTTGTAGGTACCAGATTGATTCCCTCAGGCAGTACTAGCAGGCTACGGACTTTTCCAGAGTATCTTGCAGAACCAAAACTGACAATCCATCTGGATCAAGACCATCTTTTTATGCATATATATTTGTTTCTTATCCCAGCTCTCCCTCTTTTCAAAGAGGAACTTCATGTCAGTTATTTGAAGATCCACTTGAGGCTATTAACTTACTTTCCTTCTTTTTCTTACCAATGTGTCCACCTTGAATAAATCTCTGCTTTTCACCATTACTGGTCTCTTAATTTTTATATTGGCTGTGCTTGGTTTTCTGGAGCTGCCAGAACCCAGACTTTTATTATTTTTTTTAAAAAAACTGTTTCCATGAATACAGCGTGGTTTTGGTTATCATTTCTTTTATTATTTTCAACATTTATATGTGAATGTCTGCATGAAAGGAAGCACAAAAGGCCCAGGATATCTTTTTTTTAATTTTTTTTATTATTATTTATTCAATTGTGCGTGTGTGCGTATGTATGTGCACGCGCGCGCCTGTGCGTAGAACCACGGACAAATTCGGGAACCACCATGGACGCCTCCACCTCCTCCTTGTTTACTCTACCCCGGGATTCACAGGCTCTGCCCACCAGGACCAGAAACGCAGGCCGCCCCCGCTTCCGCCTGGTGTCTATACGTGGGATCTGGGATAAGGCCCAGGATATCAAAAACAATTCTGAGTAACAAAAACATTGCTGGAAGTATCACCATACCAAACCTTAATCTATACTACAAATCCATAGTAATAAAAACAGCCTGGTCCTGGCTCCAAAATAGACATGCAGATCAATGGATAAGGGTTCAAAACCCAGATATAAGCCCACACAATTACAACTACTCGATGTTTGCTAAAGGGACCCACAAATTCAATGGAAAAAGAAAACAACATCTTCAAGAAATGGTACTGGCAAAACTGGATATCCACATGCAGAAGATTAAAACTGGACCCGTACTTGTCACCATGCACAAAAATTGTATTAATATTAGGCCAGAGACTATAAAACCTTAGTTGAAAGGGTAGGAAATTCCCTCAAACTGATTGGGCTAGGCCAGTAGTTCCTAAACAGAAATCCAATAGCATAGTCACTAGAACCAACACTCAACAAATGGGATCTTATGAAATTAAAGAACTTCTGTTCAGATAAAGAGATTGCAAAGCAAACAAAAAGGCAACCCATAAAATGGGAGAAAATCTTCTCTAATCACATTATCTGATAGAGTTCTATTATCCAGAGTGTACAAAGAACTTAGAAAACTAAACACCAAGGAAACAAATGGCCCAATTAAAAAAAGGCCCTCAGGGGGGCTGGAGAGGTGGCTCAGGGGTTAAGCCTCTGTCTTGCAGGCAGAAGGTCCTGAGTTCGGATCCCAGACCCCACGGTATAGATGCGAGGCAGGGGCGGCCTGAGTTTCTGGTCCTGGTAGGGCGGAGCCTGTGAATCCCAGGGCAGAATAAACAAGGAGGAGGTGCAGGCCAGTCCATGGTGGTTCTCGAATTCGCCCTTGGTTTTCACACACACACACACACACACACACACACACACACACACAGCACACACGCACATGCTCACGCGCATAATTGAATAAATAAAAAAAAAAATGGGCCTCGGAACTCAAAAGAAACTTTTTCCAGGGATGAAATTGTTATGTCTAACAAATATCTTTAAAAATGCTTCACATTCTTAGTTATCAGAGAAATGCAAATCAAAACTTCTCTGAGATAATCATCTCATCCCAGGATGATAAAAATCCACAATAGAAACAACACCAAATGCTGGCAAGGATGTGGAGAGAAGGGAACTCTCATACATTGCAGGTGGGAATGCAGGCTTGTACAACTACTCTGGTGATCAGTATGGCAATTTCTAAAAGAGTTAAAGATTAAAATGCCATATGACTCTGTGATACCATTTCTGGGAATAATCTCCCATAATGCAGAAATTCACTACAGCAACATGAACACAACCATGTTCATAACAGCACTATTTACAATAGCAAAGTCATGGAATCAACCTAAATGCCCAACAGTTGATGAATAGATAATGAAAATGTGGAACATTTATACACTGGAATACTACTCAGCCATCAAAAAAGACGAATTAATGAAATTTGCTGGGAAATGGATGGAATTAGAAAAAATTACATTGAGTGAAATATCCCAGACACAGAAAGTTAGACACACCTAATATGTGAATCCTGGTTCCAAACCCAGTTAATGACATATTCCAAAGTAAATCTCTGTAATACCTACTGAAATCTCAAATATTATAAACAGGAAGGAAGGAGCCCCCTCCAAAAGAAAAGGAGCTAGGGGATCACACTTCAATAGAGAAAATAGGTCACCATCAAGTATTGCATGTAAGTAGTGAGATACCTGGTGCAGCTCACTCTCACTTCCCTTCCTGGTCACTTGCGACTGAAGAAGTTTGATCTCTCCAATCAGGGAAGATACAGGGACTGGCAGATAGAAGGTAACCATCCGACAAATGGAACACTGATACCCCCTCCCCCCCACTGCTGTGTCCTGTTTCTATTCTTTGAATCTCTTTTTATAGTAAGATCTTCATTTAAACAGTCCTTTATCTTTGGTTTGGAGATGACCTTCCATACCAATCAGGATACAGCCAAGGACAGTGCAGGAAAAGCAAAATTGAAAACAACAGCAAACCATGATTCAGAACACCAAAGACCCTTAATCACATTAATCACCTGGAACCAGACTAGCCAAATCTCTCCCCATCCTAAAGCTCAGGGAACCTTGTGGAAGAGGAGGCAGCAAGATTGTTTAAGAGCCTGAAGATGGGGAGGACCAACAATATGCAAGATACTTCACATGATTTAGGCCTGCAGTAGCCAGAATTAGACTTTGCCTGACCTGCACAATGGCTGACATGTCAAAGACCCCCCCCCCAAAGTCTAGCATTGATTACAGGGGAGAAAGTTCCATGCAGTATGATCCTTAGAGGCAAGGGATTAATCATTCATAATAAAGTTCCCATATAACGGGGAGCCTAAGAAGGGGCTCTGGCTACATCACTGAGTCCTGAACCCTCATTAGGATAAGGGGTGGAGGACTCAGAGGGAGGTTTGGTATTCACACAAAAGGATGCTCCAGGGGATGGCAGGGAGGAAGGGGGAAGTACTGGGAGAGGGGGAGGTGGGGTGAAAAGAAGGGAGGCAGGGGGAAAGTGCAAGGGGGCATTGGGGAGTGGAGGAGGGAGGGTGAGAAGGGGAGTACCTATTGAGCTTGTATGATTAGGAGGAAAACTAAAATGTGGGAGAAAAAAAATGTTCACATGAATTACAGCGTGGTTTTGGTTATCATTTCTTTTATTATTTTCAACATTTATGTGTGTTCATCTGCACATTCATGCTTAAGTACATGCATATAAGTGTGTGTGCAAATGCATATGTATGTGCTATATATATATACAACTCAAAAGGCAACCAATAGGAATCTATTTTCTCATTTTACCTGTGGATTGTGGGGAATGGACCTAGATTGTCATCAAATTGGGAGGCAAGCGCCTTTACCACTGAGCCCGTTAGTTATAATTCTTGTACCTTTCAGTATTCCTCAAGATATCAGAATACAAGGGTTTTCTATAATCTTTTAAATATAATATTTCAGGAATGTGAGCAGACCATGGAAGCAGGATTCCAGGACCTCAAGAAGTGAAGAACATACAAGGCAGCACACTGAACATCCAGCAGCAAGTCTGCATGCGGCCAGACTCGTGGGTAGTCTAACACCAGGAAACCTGAGATCCTAGAATAAAATTTTATAGAGCTCTTTATAGGTTATGGAAACAAAGACAGTATCTTATGAGACAGAATTAGTCTGCACTGACTTACATGGCACCAATATTCTTGTCTCTCTAAATCTGTCAATGTGTGGCTTTATTCCCTCATAAGCTGCCAGGCTAAAAGGATATTGACATACTCTTACTAGAGTCACAGTAGCTTGGTTCTGGCTTTCTCTAGAGTTCAACTGTGTGTAGATGTTCTGTGCCCATGTGGATGTGTGCCTACAGGCTCCATTAATAGGTGCAGTTGAATTTAGCATACGGGGACATATGCTAAAGTTCTAGTCTAAGTCTCCTTGTTTCCAAAAATATGTGTCTGCATCCATTCTGCTCAGAAGAGAAGACATTCATTGGAGATTTTTTTTCAGAATTCTATTACAATTAGATTTTTTTTCCTGATAGCAGGTAACCAAGATGTGATAGGTAAATGAAATGTATAGGCTCTAAATACTATTTTATTCATAAATTGCTTCTCATTTTTCTTATTCTTTGTGACAGATTCTGAGCAGCATAGTATTCTAGATAGTTTTATGTACAGCTGTATTTCCCCAAAATGACACCAATGTCTTTGTGGTTATTGCTCCTTTATCCATGCATTTCATTCATAGTGGAAACCTCATTCATCTCTACTCATACCCCATCCATGTTGCTTTCATCTCCACAGATTTTCTTTTAGACCTATCTGTGAACTTGAATTTCTTCCCTCTGGTTTCTTTGTCCACCATAGTGCCTCCTTTAGTATAAGCTTCTGTATTCCTCTCCACTTATTAAGATTAGCTGTTATTCCAGTTTACTATACACTGTTTACGAATGCTAATTGTTTTCCATTCTTAATAGATATTCACAAGGTTTCTCTTTTTATCATTGAAATTATACAGCATGTGTTTGTATGTACCATCTTTATATTAATTATTAATAATTTTGCTTCATAGTCATCAATTCCAAAATGTGTTTTTGAGTCAAAGAATATTCACATTTAAAATTTTTTTAGATTATGATAGGCTAGTTGTTGAATTCAATTAGCAATCTGTAAGAGTAAAGATTCTTTTGCATTTTCACTTCCATTATTTATCATCCATGTGTTTTAAAAACTGTAGCACTGTGTTAGGGCATTTTCATGCAAGTATACATTATGCTAAACATATTCCTCTTGTCCATATTCTCTTTCCTTTCCCCTCCCATTCCTTGTTCCTTTCTCTTCCAATTAGTCCCCTTTTTTCTTTAAAATTTTTTTTATTATTTATTCAATTGTGCATGTGTGTGTGTGTGTGTGTGTAGAACCATGGACGAATTCGGGAACCACCATGGACCGCCTCCACCTCCTTATTTACTCTTTCCCCGGGATTCACAGGTTCTGCCCTACAAGGACCAGAAGCGCAGGCAGGCTGCCCCCCCCCCCACCTGCTTCCACCTGGCGTCTATACATGGGATCTGGGATACGAACTCAGGACCTTCCGCCTGCAAAGCAGAGGCTTAACCCCCGAGCCACTTCTCCAGCCCCCCTTTTTTCTTTAAGACAGTTTTACCTCTACTTTCATCACACAACACACACACACACACACACACACACACACACACACACACACACACACATATTATGTATCTATTAGTATATGAAATCTAGGAACCACAAGTGAAAGAAAATGTATTTGTCTTTATTAGGCTGACTTAATTTGCTTAATGTGATTTATTTTCAGTGGAACCCTTCCTTCTATAAATAATATAATATCTTCATTCTTCTTTCTGGCTCCAAAAAATTCCTTCATGTGTATTGATCACATTTTCATTATTTGTTCCTCTGTTGTTTCACACCTAGGTTGGTCAGCTATCATGAGTAGTTCTGCAGTAAACATTGATGTGTAATACTTTTGTTTTTATGTCTGGCTTAGAGCAGAGGTCATACTTATGTAAGCATGTCTCATTTTGGCAAAGGACAAGGTCTTTTCCCTTTTCAAATGATGATGTTCCCTTTTGCATTTGTACCATGATTTTATTTATTCACTTGTCTGTTGACAGACATTTGGGGTGTTTTAATATCTTGGCCTTTTGGGGCTGGAGAGATGGCTCAGGGATTAAGATTCTATCTCACAAGCAGAAGGTCCTGAGTTCAGATCCCAGATCCCATGTAAAAATGTCAGGCGACCTGCACTTCTGGCCCTGGGAAATCTGAGAGCAAAGCAAGAAGGTAGAAGCAATCCAGGATGATTCCTGAAGTCACCCTTGGGCCTCCACAGGGACACACAGTGCCCTCTGATACACACACACACACACACACACACACACACACACACACACACACACAAACACACACGTAAAATAAATAAATAAAATATAGAAAAAAACTTAAAAAAAAACCCTTGGTCTTTTGTGAATAATGTTGCCAGCTATATTTTGAATGTGTGTTTTTGTGGGTAGTGTATATGTATGCAGTGCTCATGTATTTATGGGCATGTGTGTTTGTGTGCACTCATATGCCTGTGTGTAGAAGACATAGGCTCACATTTGGTGTTTTCCTTAATCACTTTCTACTTTATTTCTTGAGACAGCATCTCTCACTCGAAATGTAGAACTTTCTGATTTGGCTCGTTTCGCTGGCTAGCTTGTTCCAGGGACCCCTTGTCTGCCTTTTAAATGTCTGGGACACAGGTGAACGCGGCCAAAGCTGCCCACTGTTTACATGGATGCTGGCGATCTACCCTCAAGTCTTTATACTTGTGCAGCAAACACCTTCCTACTCAGCCATCTCCGTATCCTCCATGGTGGTAATTTTGAGTATATGTTCAAAAGAGGTATTGCTGAGCCATAGGAGACCTTATTTTTAATTTATTCAGAAACCTCCATATTGTCTTCCATAGTGACTATATTAATCTACATTTTTGTCAATAGTGTACAAAAGTTTCTGTTCTCAACACCCTTGCAAACAGTTACTTTTTTGATGTTTAAAGAATAATCATTGAAATGTTTGTATTTCATAGTGGTTTTAAATTTTCTTTTTCATGATTAGTAATGAATTTGAGTGTTTTTTTATTTGCCTACCTATTGTATCATTTTATAACCTCTTTGATTATATGAGTGTGAATGTGTATTTAGGACTATAGTTAATTTTAGGTAGCTTTTTTTTAACCACTGAGCTATATGATTTTAAACATAGATTTTAGGTAGTGATCCTGTAGCAGTTAGCCTTCATAAAGCTGATAAATTCATGACCAAACAGCTTGAGGGAACAAGAGGTTTTCATTTGGCTTATGATTGTCCAGTTATAGTTCCAGTCCAGTTTGGCAGGAGAATTTACACCAACACCAGGGGCTGAGGAAACTAGCCACACCATATCTATTGGACTGTTGAGAGAGAGAGAGAAGAGAGAGAGAGAAGAGAGAGAGAGAGAGAGACAGAGACAGAGACAGAGACAGAGACAGAGACTTCACCTACCAGACTAACTTAACTGGTCAAGTATATGGACGAAAGCCCACTTCCTTAATCAGCCCCCTCCATTGTCTTCATCTGTCCACAGACTAGTCCTGCCTACTAAGGGCAATCTCCTGCAGGTTTGCTCAAGGTTTAGCTCGAGTGCTAATTCTTTACAAATGGGACCTGGAGTTTAACTCTTCAATGGTCGGTTGACACCTGTATCTAGCTATGAGAAACCCCTCGTTAGTTAGATATGTAATTTGTAAACGTTTCTCAATCTCCAGTTATCGTTTCACTTTTTAATCGTTTTCTTTATTGTATAGAAGCTGTTTAGTTTGGTGTAGTCTCATTTATTTGATTTTACTTTCAGTGGCTTGAAATCTTGATATAATACCCAATTATTGCCAAGGCCAGTGCCAATGAGCTTTTCCAATGCTTTATTCGAGGAGTTCATGAATTTGTTGGTTTTGCTGATATGACTTTTATCCAATTTGAGTTGATTTTATGTTTGTGGAAATTTAAGTAAGTAGAAATCCACCTTTCTCATGCCATTTATTGAAGAGACTATTTTTTTCCCATTGCGTCCTCTTAATGGGCCTTCTCATAAATTAGTTGGTTTTGTGGTGATTGGTATTGTCAGCTTGACACTCAGGAGGCAGATCTCCAGCCCACCTGAGAAGTATTTCTAGATGAAGGTTGGCCTCTTGCCTTGCCTGTCAGGGATGTCTTGAGTGTACAATTGAGGTAGGAATACCTAGCACTTTGTGGGTGGAGCTTGGACTGTACGAAGCTAGAGAGTGGAAGCTGAGTATTGGCAGGCAAGTAAGCTGGCATGCATCTGCTGTTCTGTGCCCTCTGCTCTGGTGTGTGATGTCACCCATTCTCTTGGCTCCGCTGCTGTAGCTCTCCTGTCTTTATGAGCTTTAGCCTGGAATTGCGAGCTAGATGCATCATTTCCCCCCAAGTTGTTTGGATCGACTATTTTATTGTAGCTATCTGTAATGAAATAAACAGGTTTATTATGGGCTTTTGCATTCTTTCACTTTTTTCTGTTTTATTTCATTAATACACTGTTTTGATATTATAGCTTTGTAGTAAATAACTTTGAAATCAGGTAGTGTTAGGTCCTCAAATTTGTTTTTGTTTCCCACAATTATTTAGTCTTTTAAAATCTTTTATGCATAGTTTTATACCATCTTTAGGATTGTACTTTCTATTTCTTTGAAGCGTGATACTGAGATTTTGGTAGGTATTATTTACATATTGTTTTGGGAGATGTGGACATTTTAACAATACTAATTCTATTCCATGAGGATTGGAATGCTTTACATTTATTTGCATCAATAATATATTTCATCAACGTTCATTGTTTTTTACCTCCTTGGCTAAATATATATCTAGTTCTTATTTTCTGAGTAATGTCAAAAATAGTATCATCTCACTGCTCTGTAAATAGCTGTTATTATACCCATAGATTTGAACAACACTTAACATCAGCCTAGAAGTCTTCCTCAACAGAGGTAGAGAATCTCAACACCCTGACAGGATAGCCTAGGGCAATAGAAGAGCAATGAAGTGGACAGCAATGGCCAACCATAATGCAGAGTACCGGTGACTGAGCAAGGCTCACTCAGAATCAGGCCATCCCTGAAACCCATGGACACCTCATAGAAGAGGGGGCAGTAAGATTATAAGAACCTAAAGATGTAAAGGTCCATGGTTGGCCAAGACAGTGCATTCAAGGCTCGGCTGCTGCATCTAGGAACTCACTACAGTGAGACTTGTCCTCACCAGACCTGCATAATGACTGACATACCACCATGCCCCCTTAGACTGTCAAAGAAGTCAATGAGGCCACAAGAGGCCTGAACCTCCACAAGAGTAGACAAACCAATGGGAAACCTGAGGTTCATAGAAGCCTATGGGCAAGAGGCTGGGAGGAAGTGGGATGGATTGATGAAGGGAAGGGAGGGAATGAGAGGGATGGGAGATGGAGGGAAGCAGGGATGAGTACTCAAGTAAAAAATTAGTATTATCTCCTTGATTTTTTTCAGTTAATTCATTATTTTTATATAAAATCTTAGTGATTTTTATTTGTTGATTTTTGCAATATCAATGATTTATTTCATTTATTGATTATAGCAGGATTTCATGATATCTTTAGTTTTTTAACATATAGTATTAATCTACTTACAAATGCAGATAATTTTACTTTTTAATTTCCAAATCAAATGCCATTTGTTTGTTTTTCTTAGCTTATTGCTTTTGTAAAGACTTCTGTCATGCTGGATAGAAATGAAGACCGTGGCCACCCTTGCCCTGAAGTGGATCCTGATGGAAAGACTTTTAGTTGTTTTCATCATTACAATGTTGTCTGTAGGTTTTTGTCATACAGAGTTTTGTCATACCATTTGGAGGAGTTTCCATTTTATTCCTAAACTTTTGAAAGTTTTTGTTAAAGTGTTGGGCTTTATTGTGTCACATTGATTAATTTGTGTATTTAACTAGTTTTGATAAAAAGTAAGAAATACCACTTCTTTTTTTTTTGTCTTCTATTTTTTTTTTAATTTCTACTCATACAAACTTAACAGGTACATCGGTCCCTTCCCTCCCTCCACCTCCCACCCCTCTGTGCCCTCCTCCCCTCCCCCTTTCCTCCCCATCCCCCAGTGCCTCCCCCTCTCATCCCCACAGCATTCTTTAATGAGCATGCCAAACTCTCCTCTGGGTCCTCCTCTAGAAATACCACTTCTTTTTTTTTTTTCATTTAGCAATATGCATTTATTTAATTTTTTCAACATTTTTTATTATTATTTCCGCTCATACAAACTTAATAGGTACACCAGTTCCTTCCCTCCCTCCTCCTTCCCCCCACCTCCCTGCTCCCCCTCCCCTCACCCCTCCTTCCCCATCCCCCAGTGCCTCCCCCCCAAACCCCAGAGAATCCTTTAATGTGCATGCCAGACTCTCCTCTGGGCCCTCCTCTATGATGATGTACAAGGACCCAGTGGCATTTCCCTGAATGCTTTCCTGTGTTCCCCTTAGGCATAGGAACACTACTGTGGCTGTCAATCCCTTGCCTCCAAGGATCTTGGTGCCTTTAGCAAATGCTAGACTTTGTGGGGTCAATAGTGTGTTGGACATTGTGCAGGGCATGCAAAGTCCAATTATGATTGCTGTGGTCTTAACTTGTGTGGAGTATCTTGCATATCATTGCTCCTCCCATCCTTGTGCTCTTACAATCTTACTGCCCCCTCTTCCGCAAATTTCCCTGAGCTTCAGAATGGGGAGAGATTAGGCTGGCCTAGTTCTAGGTGGTTGATATAGAGTCTCTGAAGTTCTGGATTATGGTTTGGTGATTTTCTTTTGCAGTTTTGCTGCTCCTGCAATGTCCTTCACTCCATCCTGATGGATATTGTATGTCACCCCCTGGCCAGAGATAAAAAGCTGTTAAACTAGAGTCTTGTTATAAGAGTATATTCAAAGGTAGATGTAATAAAAGTAGGAAACCGCAGTGAGGGAGGGTCAATCACCCATTTGCAAAATGATTACTTTCTATCTGGCAGCCTATATGCCCTCTCCTTCCGGTGAGATCATACCCCATCAGTTGTAAATGATCAGGAACGAAAGTCAGTGAACTTAACCAGATGTCTCATTACTCACTTGCAGTCCTTGATGGTGGCCTATTTTCTCTGCTGTAACATGGTCTCCTCTCTCCTTCTTTCTGGTGTGGCCCTCCTACCCCATCCCTCCTGTTCATAATCCTTGCAATTACTGTGGTTATTACAGAGAGAAATACCACTTCTTAATGTATGCACTTTAAAAAATTTTTTTTTATTTCAGCTCATACAAACTTATTAGGTACACCAGTTCCCTCCCTCCCTCCTCCTCCCCCCGTACCCCCTGCTCCCCCTCCCCATTCCCCAGTGCCTCCCACCCCAATTCCCAGAGAGTCCTTTCATGTGCATGACTGATTTTCCTCTGGGCCCTCCTCTCCGATGACGTACAAGGACCCAGTGGCCTTTGCCGAACCCTTTCCCGTGTTCCCCTTAGGTATAGGAACACTGCTGTGGCTGCCAATCCTTTGCCTCCAAGGATCTTGGTGCCTTTAGCAGATGCTAGACTTTGTGAGGTCAACAGTGTGTTGGACAATGCGCAGGGCATGCAAAGTCCAATTATGATTTCTTCAGCCCTAACTAGTATAGAGTATCTTACATATCATTGGTCCTCCCATCCTTATGCTCTTACACTCTTACCGCCCCCTCTTCCGCAAATTTCCCTGAGCTTCAAGATGGGGAGAGACTAAGCTGGCCTAGTTCTAGGTGGTTGATATAGAGTCTCTGAAGTTCTGGATTGTGGTTTGTTGATTTTCTTTTGCAGTTTTGCTGCTCCTGCAATGCCCTTCACTCCATCCTGGTGGGCATTGTATGTTACCCCCTGGCCAGAAACAAAAAGCTGTTAGAGTCTTGTGATAAAAGCATATTCAAAGGTAGATGTCATAAAAGTGGGAAACCACAGTGAGGGAGGGGTCTATCACCCATTTGCAAAATTGTTACTTTTTAATCTGCCAGACTATATGCCCTCCTCTTCTGGTGAGATCACTCCCCCTCAGTAGTAAATGATCAGGAACAAAAGTCTGTGAACTTAATCAGATGTCTCATTACTTATTTGGGTCCTTGGTGGAGGCCTATTTTCCCTGCTGTAACATGGTCCCTTCTCTCCTTCTTTCTGGTGTGGCCCTCCTACCCCATCCCTCCTGTTCATAATCCTTGGAATTCCTGTCTCTAGGTGGGCTGGGTGGGTTTGGTACTAGGAGCCACCTATTAGGGAGTACATACGGCGCTTAATTTTCTGGGTCTGGGATACTTCACTTAATACAATTGTTTCTAATGACATCCATTTCCCGGCAAATTCCAGTAATTCATCATTTTTGATGGCTGAGTAGTACTCCATTGTATAGATGTACCACAGTTTCCTTATCCACTCGTCAACTGTTGGACATTTGGGCTGATTCCATGACTTTGCTATTGTAAACAGTGCTGCTATGAACATGGTTGTGCTTGTGCTATCGAGGCGAACCTCTGCTGTATGTGGGGTTATTCCCAAAAGTGGAATAGCAGGGTCATATGGCATTTCAATCTTTAATTTCTTTAAGAATCTCCAGACGGCTCGCCAGAGTGGCTGTATGAGCCTGCATTCCCACCAGCAATGTAGGAGAGTTCCCCTCTCTCCACATCCTCTCCAGCATTTGTCGTTGTTAGTATTGTGGATTTTTGCCATCCTGACTGGGGTGAGATGATATCTCAGGGAAGTTTTGATTTGCATTTCCCTGATGGCTAAAGAAGTGGAGCATTTTTTAAGATATTTGTTAGACATTTTAATTTCATCCCTGGTAAAGTTTCTTTTAAGTTCCAGGGCCCATTTCTTAATTGGGCCATTGGTTTCCTTGGTGTTTAGTTTTCTAAGTTCTTTGTGCACTCTGGACAATAGAGCTCTATCAGTTATGTGGTTAGTGAAGATTTTCTCCCATTCTGTGGGTTGCCTTTGAGCTCGTGTTACAATCTCTTTATCTGAACAGAAGCTCTTTAATTTCACAAGATCCCAACTGTTGAGAGTTGGTAGCAGTGAAAGTGCCATTGGATGTCTGTTTAGGAACTGTTGGCCTAGCCCAATCAGCTCGAGGGAGTTCCCTATCCTTTCAACTATGGTTTTTATAGTCTCTGGCCTGATATCAAGGTCCTTGATCCATTTGGAATTAAGTCTTGTACATGGTGACAAGTACGGGTCCAGCTTTAATCTTCTGCATGTGGAGATCCAGTTTTGCCAGCACCATTTGTTGAAGATGCTGTTCTTTTTCCATTGGATTCTTTGGGCCCCTTTGTCAAAGACCAAATGGCTGTAACTTTGTGGGCTTATATCTGGGTCTTCAATCCTTATCCATTGATCTGTGTATCTATTTTGGAGCCAGTACCAGGCTGTCTTTACAACTATGGATTTGTAGTATAGACTAAGGTTTGGTATGGTTATACCTCCAGCTGTGTTTTTGTTACTCAGGATTGTTTTTGCTATCCTGGGTCTTTTGTGCCTCCATATGAACTTTGAGATTGTTTGGTAAACTTCTTTGAAGAATTGCTTTGGGATTTTGATTGGTATAGCATTGAATCTGTATATTGCCTTTGGTAGGATGGTCATTTTCACAATGTTGATTCTGCCAATCCAGGAAAAAGGGAGGTCTTTCCACCTTCTGGTGTCTTCTGCTATTTCTTTCTTTAGGGTTTTAAAGTTTTCATTGTAAAGGTCTTTTACCTCCTTAGTTAGGTTTACACCAAGGTATTTCATTTTTTTAGGGGCTATAATAAATGGTATTGTTTCTCTCAAGGCTTTTTCACTTCTTTCATTCTGGGCATATAGGAAGGCCTCTGATTTTTGCACATTTATTTTGTATCCTGCCACCCTGCTGAACTTCTCAATTAGTTCCAGGAGCTTCCTGGTGGAGTTTTTGGGATCCCTCAGGTATAAGATCATGTCATCTGCAAATAGGGATAGCTTGACTTCTTCCTTGCCGATTTGAATCCCTCTTATGTCCCTTTCTTGTCTTATGGCTTCAGCTAAGACTTCAAGTACAATATTGAATAGAAGTGGTGAGAGTGGACAGCCTTGTCTAGTTCCTGATCGAAGTGGGAATGCTTCCAATTGTTCCCCATTGAGCATAATCCTTGCTGTGGGCTTGTTGTATATAGCTTTTATTATATTGATAAAGGTTCCTTCCATTCCTACTGTCTCTAGCGTTTTGATCATAAAAGGCTGTTGGATCTTGTCAAAAGCTTTTTCTGCATCTATCGAGAGTATCATGTGGTCTTGGACTTTGGACTGGTTTACATGATGAATTACATTTATTGATTTGCGTATGTTGAACCAACCTTGTGTGCCGGGGATGAAGCCTACTTGGTCCCCATGAATGATCTTTTTAATATGTTTTTGAATCCAATTTGCTAAGACTTTGTTGAGAATCTTTGCGTCTGTGTTCATCAGGGAGATCGGCCTATAGTTTTCTTTTTTAAGTGAATCTTTGTTAGGTTTTGGGATTAAAACGATATTAGCTTCATAGAAGGAATTTGGTAGTGTTCCTTCCTTTGCTATTTGATGGAACAGTTTAAGGAGTATTGGTGTTATTAACTCCTTAAATGTCTGGTAGAACTCTGTGCTGAATCCATCTGGTCCAGGACATTTTTTGGTGGGAAGATTCGAGATTACTTCCTCAATTTCCTTATATGTTATAGGACTATTTAAATAATTCACAACTTCCTGATTCAATTTAGGTAAGTTGTGTTTACTTAGAAATTCATCCATCTCTTTTGTGTTGTCAAACTATACAGAGTATAAGTTTTTGAAATATGATGTTATAATTCTCTGGATTTCTTGGGTATCAGCAGTGATAACTCCATGTTCATTTCTAATTTTGTTAATTTGGGTTTTCTCTCTCTTGCTTTTGGTTAGTTTAGCTAGGGGTGTATCAATCTTATTGATTTTTTCAAAGAACCAGCTTTTTGACTGGTTGGTTTTTTCTATCGTTTTCTTAATCTCGATTTCAGATATTTCTCCCCTTATTTTGCTAATCTCCTCTCTTCTACTACTTTTGGGATCAGATTGCTCTAGCTTCTCTAAAGCTTTAAGCTGCATTGTTAAGTTGTTTATTTCTGACGTTTCCATTTTTTTGACGTAGGCATTAAGAGCTATGAACTTACCTCTTAGAACAGCTTTCATTGTGTCCCAGAGATTTTGGTAAGTTGTATTTTTGTTATCATTCACTTTCAGGAAATCTTGAATTTCCTTTTTAATTTCTTCCTGAATCCATGTCTCATTCAGCATCATAGTGTTAAGTTTCCAGGAGTTAGTGTATTTTCTCTTGTTTGATGTGTTGTGGATGTCCAGCTTTAGGCCGTGATGGTCTGATAGGGCACAGGTTAGAATATCAACTTTCTTGTATATGTGTGGATTCATTTTGTGGCCCAATATGTGATCTATTTTGGAGAAAGTTCCGTGTGCTGCTGAGAAAAATGTGTATTCTTTGGTGCGTGGGTGAAAAGTTCGATAGAGATCTGTAAGGTCCATTTCTTTCAGGGTTTGATTAAGTTCCAAAGTGTCTCTGTTAAGCTTTTGACCTGTTGATCTATCCCATGTTGACAGGGCGGTGTTGAAGTCCCCAAGAATTATCGTTTGGGGATTGATTTCTTGCTTTAGACGCTGTAGGGTTTTCTTAATGAATGTGGAGGGGCCCGTATTGGGTGCATATATGTTCAGGATTGTGAAGTCTTCCTGGTGAATTGTACCTGTGACTAAAATGTAGTATCCATCCGTGTCTCTTACAATTTTCTTTGGTTTGAAATCCACTTTGTCTGATAGCATAATGGCTACCCCTGCCTGTTTTCTGCTTCCATTTGCTTGTAGAATTGTTGACCAGCCTTTTATTTTTAGAGCGTGCCTATCTTTTGTGGTGAGATGGGTTTCCTGCAGGCAGCAGATTGATGGATTGTGATTTTTAATCCATGTTTGTAATCTGTGTCTCTTGATCGGTGAATTAAGTCCATTAACATTTAGTGTTATAATGGAGAAACTATTGTTAATTCCAGACATTTATTATGTTTAGTAGCTTTTATAAGTATATTGCTTCGTTTTTAATTATGTTATACTTGCCTTCTGTTCTCCTGGATATGCCTGTTTTTTTCTTCATGCTTGAGTATCATTTCTAGCATTTTTTGAAGGCCTGGTTTGGTGGACATGTATCCCTTCAAGTTGTCTCTGTGCTGGAAAATTTTTCTTTCTCCCTCGATCATGACTGATAGTTTTTCAGGGTAAATCAGCCTGGGTTGACATTTTTGCTCATTCAATACTTGAAGTATGTCTCTCCAAGCTCTTCTTGCTTTTACTGTTTCGACTGAGAAGTCATTTGTTATTTTAATAGGTTTACCTTTAAAAGTGACTTGTTTTTTCTCCCTTGAAGCTCTCAGCACCAGTTCTTTATCTTGAATGTGGAGTGTTTTAACTATTATTTGCCGCGGCGTGCTTCTATTTTGGTCGTATCTGTTTGGGGTGCGGAATGCCTCTTGTATATGGATGGGCCTCTCTTTTTTTAGATGAGGAAAGTTTTCCTTGATGATCGTTTGAAAAATTTCCTCAGGGGTGGTATTTTGAGATTCTTGCTCCGGTATTCCATGAATACGCATGTTAGGCTTCTTCAGGGTGTCCCATATCTCTTGGATATTTCTCTCAAGTATCTTTTTGGCTTTAACAACCTCTTCCATTGAGCTGGTTAGTACTCCCACTTTATCTTCAAGGTCTGAAATTCTGTTTTCTGCTTCGTTAGTTCTGTTGATAAGACTCTCTGTGGCGTTCTGGGTTGAAGATAACTTTTAGCTCAGTTTTAAACTCTGCTTGAGTTTGTTTTAACTGCTCTATGCCACTTTTTGTTTCTTGCACTGTTTTTCTCAACTCCTCCAGATGTCTGTTGTGTTCCTCTTCAAAGCGATTGATTCGATTATTTAATTCCTCCCGGATTTCCTCTTTCATAGTATTGAACATGGTAATGATCATATTTTGAAAGTCTTTATCCTGGGTGAGCTTTCTTGGCCTTTTTCCGTGGGTTTGTTCTTGTTGGAGTCTAACATTATGGGATTAATTTCTTCAGTGGGAAATTTGTTTACTTGATTGTTGCTTCTCATGGATTTGCACTTTGACTTTGGCATTGTCATTTTAACTCTTAAGATCTCTCAATTTCACTAAACTGAATTATTTGGCCTGTGGTCCTGGTGGGCGGGGCGGGCGGAGACTTACCTAGGTCGTGGGGTGAGGCCCGGTTGGACCGCGCGTCCCCACCGGTGGAGCGGGGTGGGGTGCAAAGGGGGGATGGGGGCTACGGCGTGGCGCTATTTAACCCGAGGGCAGCTGGGGCGGGGCCCAGGCACAGGGGGAGGTCCTCCTCGTCCCTCGGCCCCACGCGAGGCTCCGGCTGGATGGTGGGAGTCGGAGCCGGGACCCTGTGGGCCGACCTGGGGTCCCGGTGGGCGGTGCGCGGGGTGGGGGCGGTACTCACCAGCTAGGGCGCGGGGTTGAGGCCCGGCTGGACCGCGCGCATGTCCCAACCGGCGGAGCGGGTTGGGGTGCAAAAGGGGGGATAGGGGCGATGGCGTGGAGCTATTTAACCCGAGGGGCAGCTGGGGCGGGGCCCGGACGCAGGGGGAGGTCCTCCTGGTCCCTCGGTCCCGCGCGCGGCTCCGGCTGGATGGTGGGAGTCGGAGCCGGGTCCCTGTGGGCCAACCTGGGGTCCCGGTGGGCGGTGCGCGGGGGGGGCGGGGGTACTCACCAGCTAGGGCGCGGGGTTGAGGCCCGACTGGACTGCGCGCGCGTCCCGACCGGCGGAGCGGGTTGGGGTGCAAAAGGGGGGATGGAGGCGACGGCGTGGAGCTATTTAACCCGAGGGCAGCTGGGACGGGGCCCGGGCGCAGGGGGAGGTCCTCCTGGTCCCTCGGTCCCGCGCGCGGCTCAGGCTGGATGGCGGGAGTCGGAGCCGGGTCCCTGTGGGCCGACCTGGGGTCCCGGTGGGCGGTGCGCGGGGGGCGGGGGAACTCACCAGCTAGGGCGCGGCGTTGAGGCCCGGCTGGAACGCGCGCGCGCGTCCCGACCAGCGGAGCGGGTTGGGGTGCAAAAAAGGGGGGTAAAATTTTATTTTTGAATTCAACATGATACTATTTTATTGAGAATTTTAAAGTTAATGTTTATCAGAGTAATTGTTCTGCAATGTTTTTTCCTTTTGCGATATCTTCCTCAGGTGTCAGTATGATACTCTTCTCATTTAAAAAAAAACCTGTTCATTCTAGCTTTATTTTTGGAACTGTTTGAGAAGTGTTTATATTAATTTTTACTTGAGTGCTTAGTACTATTCTGCTATGAGGCCATCTGGTCTGGTATTTTTTTCTTTCAGAGGAGGTTTTTGATCAGTTTTTCTTTCTGTTTATTTAATTGCTGTGTTCAAACTGTCCATTTTTTTCCTTCAAACTTATTCTTAGTAGGTTGTATTTTTCTAGGAATGTATCATTTCTCTTTGTTATCCAATTTGTTGGCATGGATTGTCTGTTATAACTGTGTTATCCTTTTTGTCACTGTGACAGATTCCTGAGAAAACAGCTTAAAAGAAAGATTTATTTTAGTCAGTGACTTCGGTCTCTGGTGCTGATTCCCTTTCTTTCAGTATCTGGTAGGCAGAATGTCAAGGGAAGGAGTATGTGATAGAGCTCAACCTTCCTGCTTACCTCATGGTGGCAACAGAAAGAGAGAAGGGGAGGGGGTGAGAGAGAGAGAGAGAGAGAGAGAGAGAGAGAGAGAGAGAGTCTTTAACCATAGCATGGTCCTTATTGTCCATTTTATTTCTGGTGAATTGGTTGTGTTTTCTTCACTTTAAAAACATTTTGATATGAACTTTCTTTTCATTGTGATTTGGAAAGTACCACTTCCTTCAAATTGCCCTGTGACCTACGTATGTACATCTGCATTCATGTACATGCATGTATATGTGCTCACACATATGATAAGCAAATTAAGTACAATACAGTTTTAGTATATAGAATTTTATGTATTATTATGAAATTATATAATAAATTATAACAATGTCTGTGCTCACACTTGATAAATTTTATACATGATGTGTGTGCTCACATATATGATAAAAATTTTTAATAATAAAATTGTAAGAGTTTTATATATTATAAAATTATATAAATAAATTATTCTGATATAAAATATCTATAAAGGGACAAGTTATTTAGAAATCCACAAAATAATTGTAAATCCCATAGGGTATTTTTGTTTGGAATCAGATTTTCATATAACTTTGATTATCTTTTCTTGCTGCTACATTTGTAATTACTGCATTGGTTAGAATCACCTGTACAGTGTTGGACAGTAGTGGTTACAACAGACATTCTTGCTTTGCTTTTGCTCTTAAGGAGAAAACATTTAGTCTTTTATCATTAAAAGTTATGGTATATCTCACCAATTGTTTAAATCCTTTGTATTCTTTCTCAGCAAGTTTGGCTTACTCTAGTCTCACAAATACGTAACATTATAATTATCTACATTTACAAAGGAAGAAGTGAATTTCAAAAGAATTTAGTAATTTATCCTGGGCTATTCCTAGCAAATAACAGAGCTAGGTTTTGAATCCAGATAGCCTACTTTGAGAGCTGTGGTTTTTAATTATTGAATATTTTTATAGTCTTTTGTTAAAAACCTTATTTTCATGTATGTCAGATAGTTAAAATTCACATTCTTCCAATTAAGAGTAATTCTGTTACCTCTTTCTAGCAATTTATTAGTTTTATTTCCTGTTTCATATCTTAATTAATGCTGTCCTTTTCTTTGCCATCAAGCCTGAAGCCTGAATCATTTCAGACTACTTTTTCTTTTTCCACCTTCCTCTGCTTAATCCATGTGTCTCATTGGTTCACTGTTTTGCTTGAATTCTTGAATCAGTACACTCTACTTATTTTTAATTTTCATCTCCCAGTTTCAGCCTATTGTGATCTTTCACGTGGAATTCTCTTCTTAGAGATGGCCTTGTATGTGCTGTGGTACCTTAATCCTAGTCCCTTCGATCATTATTTCATGTGTCTATCTTCCCCCATTGGCTTACTCTAATCTCACAAATAGGTAACATTATAATTATCTATATTTACAAAGGAAGAAGTGAATTTCAAAAGAATTTAGTAATTTCTTATGTTCTTATGAACAATGAACTTCATTTGTGATTTTCTATCTTAATTTGTGGTCTACAACTGATATGTTATAAATATTTTATGAATATGAGTGGATATAATTTTAATATCAGCATGAACATAAGATAAAACATTTTTAATTTTGATTTTAGAAAATTCTTTCAATTTTTCTTTTTCTAGATATTAAAAATAATTTATTTAATTGTAGCAATCATATATAAAGTGGACTCTTTCATAGTTACATATCGTCACCAGAATGTATCAGGAAATCAAGGATAATTGCACAGTTGTTAGGATCTTCTTGTGGTATACAATAGTCCAAATCTTCAGTCTATTTTCAAGTATGAAATATTGGTTATATTTTTGGTAACAGTAGAGGAGCAAGAAGAGTTTATATTCTTCCCATAATGCAAAAGTATATTATAACCTGCATAAATCTCTGCCATTTCAGAATGAGTGTATTAAAAGAGAGGAGCTTGTGTCATAAATCTTTATTCTTTAGTAGAGAATATAGTATCTAAATGTTAGCAGTTAAATAATAATAGAAAGTAATAGGGATTTTTGGACCCATACTTAATGCTTGACAATGAACACACTTTCTAATAAATTCTTAAGATAGTTACATCTTCTACTGAATTTCTCTGTATCAAATGATGAAGTTATTCTAAGGGGTATGCATGAAAGATGGCATTCATTTTGGTTGCAGTTTTTGTATGCTTATGTATGCTCCTTGCTGTAGGAATATTTATCTTTGTTTTGTTTTTTAAAGCATGACTCTGTCCAACTGTTGATTTTCTGCTTATGCTTTACTTTCAGCATCTGGCGAGGCCCCAACGTGAACTGTACAGACAGTTCTGGCTACACTGCTTTGCACCACGCAGCCTTAAATGGACATAAGTAAGTCCCACTTATTTGGATTAGAAACCTTGTGTATTTGATTACACATGATGAAGTTAATTATAGATGACAATGCCTTTCTCATTTCATCATGAGTTTCTGGTATCTGGTGATTTGCAGAGACACCAGAGGACAGCGCTGATCAAGTTAATATCAGGTAGGGGTACAAAAACTATTGTGTTCAGAGTGTAAATTGAAAGAAGTGTTATGAAGTAGTAAAAGGAAAATAACTCATGCCTGATGGAGGAAGTGATAAGACCATGTTAGTTCTGTGTAGCTTTGAGGACAGAATAGGACAGCAATCTCTTGATAACTCTATCTTACCTTTTTTAAAAAAAATTATGTTCACCCAACATAGAATTATTAATCACTAGGAGTAAACTCTTAATGGAGTCCTGCCACTGCAAGCCAGGGGTATATAGATGATACTTCCTGTGTCATTCACAATCGTCTTTCTGTTTCAGAATTTCTGAACAGTAAACTTATTGGTTGGCTATTGTGGATTTTTGAGGGAGCCAAATCCTTTTCTTCAGTTGTGTACCTACTGGGAAGCCCATTAGACTCCAGTGAATAGTTCAGTACCCATCGTCACATAGTCAAGTGAAACCACAGAACAAAATAAAAATGCATGAATATGGAAAAGGATCATATATTCTAGAGGGAGTTTGATGGGGCTATGAGGGAGATTAAAAAAAGGTGGATTGAGAGTGGTTGGAATTCATTATATGCATATATGTAATTATCAAAGAATAAATTAGCAAAAATACAAAATAATGTCATAGTATACAGCATGGAGCATGAAAAAGTATAATCACAGCCACTTTATATCCAATATCTTAGCTAGGCACTTTATATCCAATATCTCAAAGTGAAAAGGATCTTCTGAGTGAGACATACGTTCTTTTTCTGCTAGAAGAAAAAAATGTCCTTTTTCTTTATCTTTCTCTTCTTCTTGTTTTTTATTTGTTGGGATGATCTAAGTTAGTCTTCCTAGTTCTGAGTTATTTCATTTCACTCTAGATCTAGTTTTGGGTGTGGTAATCATGCCTATATCCCGTAACTGGGGAGGTGGAGGCCGAAGGTTTTGGAGTTTCATGGTTATCCTTGGCTACATAGTTAAGTTCAAGGTCAGCCTAGACTACATCTAATCACTATCGATGTTATATTATTTTGTATCAACTATCTAATAATGTTTTATTTTTTCAGGGATTTTATTTTTTAACTGTCCTTCTATAGAATGGAAAATATGACTATTATCCATCTATTTATCTGTCCCTCTGTATGTCTCTTGGAGTGGGGCAGAATAGGTTTATAATTCCCCTACTTCTTGAGTGCTAGAATTAGAGCTGTGAGTCACAACACTTAACTCATACATCTTTTTTAAAGGGAAAAATTTATTTATTCATTTATTTATTTAGTGCCTCTGTCATGAGGATCCAAGACAAATTAAGTAATCTTAAGAGACAAATACTGAGGCTGTTTTATTTTCAATTTAATTTGGGGAGTCAGTAGTTCAGATACAGATTAGGTCTTACCAACAAATGCAATATCGTGGGCCTGACTATTTAAGCTATACTACCTTCTTATTCTTTCATAAACACTTCTCAAGTAATATTAATAGTAAGAAAATTAGGTTTTATACATGACAATCTGTGGAATTCTAATCAATTCCACAATGGATCAAATGAATAACTTTTGTTGCAGATATTCTGTATTTAGATATCTCTGTTTTTATCTGAAGATTCTATTTCTCCCTCTTTTTAAATAGTTTTTGGTAAAGTTTTTCTCAGTGTATGCCTTGTATGCCTTGGAAAAATTAGGAAATTCTAATTCTGTCCCACATCTTTCAGTTTAACCTTAAACCATATTTTTTACATCTTTATATATCAGTTCAGTGTGTACTGAATATATTGACTAGACAGTCTTTATTGTCCCTTCCAATCACAATGCTTTATGATGTTGCGTTTTGTGTATTGTTTCTTAGTTATGTGTCATGATGCTATAATTCTGAAATCTAGATTCATGTTTAATGCATGTTTCTTGATTTTTGCATGTTTAACTATAGATGTCTACAATTAGACATCACTTAGGTAACAAATCCTACTGCTGATATAGAAGGAGATAGAAAGTTATTCTGAATAAGTGATGTAGTAGTCACTTATATGGTAAGGTAGGTCTGTATCTAGAACCCAAGTGTTCTGGCTTAGTCTATGCTCTTATAAATTCTCTGTATTATCTTCCCTTTGTGTTTAAACTATCTCTGACTTTTCTATGTAACTTTGTATTTCTCAGTCATCTCCCATCATCACCAATTAGGATGTTCCCAAGGAATCCTGAGTTAATATTAGTATGCTTAAGTAACATATTTTAGTCTTCAGGAGATGACTCAGTGGTTAAAGCATGGGATTGGAGTTTGGAATCCATGTGAATGATGGGTGGGCGTGGTGATCTGCCTATAATTCTATCTCAGAAGACATCAGTAAGGTATTCCCAGAACAAGTTGGCCGGCCAGACCAGCCACATGGACAATCTGTGGATTTGATTGGGAGAGCCTTCCATAGTGGTTAATGACAAAAGAGTGATGGAGGATGACTTGCTTGTACACATTACCCATACACATGTGAATACACACACATATGCATTCCACATACACATATACATATACATAAAAAGTTTTAAGGAGAGAAAATAGCATAAAAGCCAGGGAGGGATGATAATTACTTTGCTTGTTACTCTCACTTAACACAAGTAATTAACAAGTGATCATGTCGTGTTTTCCTAATGGAAATCCTAGCCAAAAGCATGAAAGCATATCACTTCCATGTTTCTTTGTGGCGGTGGTTCTTAGATCACTTCCTGAAAGTATGATTTCTAGGCTAACAGTCTACAGAGTTGGAAAGACTGTTGAAGGTCTTTCCGTTGATTCTTTTGCTTTGAGTAGTTTTATTTCTATCCCCAGCATATAATCTTCATGTATTATATGGAGCTTTCATGCTCCAATTTTGTGTGTTTTGTTGGGAGCCTTTATTTATCAACACTAGTTAACACATGGGGAAGATTTTGTATCTGAAATGCAGTTCATCTCCAATTAGACTAGAAGCAAATAGAAAATGTATTCTATGGGTGATTTCTTAGATCATTTTCAATTACAGGTTAGAAAATTATTACTTTTAAATGTTAGAACAGCTATAATCAATATTTACTAGAAATGATTGTAAATAATTATATCACAAATCTGAACTTCTTAATCACTCATGAAGAGTAGTTGACTAGCCTCTGTTCCGGTAGCTCCCTGCCTCCTTCATTGTTGTCTTTCCTTCATCTTTCCCATGCCCTCCTGTTCGTTCTGCTTTCTCTCTTCCTTCCTTTCCTCTGTTCTGTTGCTCTTTGTTTGTTTGTTTGTTTTAGTCCTTGAGGCTGAAATCAGGGTGTTATGCCGCTAGACATGTCCTCTGGTGCTGAGCTACACATACAGCTCCTTTCTTACTTTCATTTTTGGGGGACTGAGTGCTTCTTACACCTGGTCTTGGTATGTATAGGCTGGTGTTGAAAGACACAATTTTCCTGTGTCAGCCTTCCAATGACTAGAATTGCATGCCTAGCTCTTTAATTTTTCATCTTGCAAAAAAATTTTTTTTTCATCTTGCTTTGTAAGATTCTTATTAAACCAAATATTTCTATTTCATATCACCTCTCCTTTGTGACAGTCTCAGCAGTCAGCTTGGCACTTGAGAGATTGGCCTCTGGTCACACCTATGAGGAGTCACTGCCTCATAGAAGCCTCTCTGCAGACCTTTAGGAGATGATCTTGATTACATAATTGATGTGTGAAGACCCAACCTGTAATGATTGGGACCGCCCCATGGGTAGGTGGAGAGTGCTAGCTGAGGGCTGGTAAGCTGGTTGGTAACAGGTTGGCATATGTTGGTTCTCTCCTACTCTTGGCTCTGGATACTGTGTAACCAGTCCCCTTGGCTCCTACTGGCATGACTCTCTTGCCATGAGGAACTTTAATCTAGAATGGTTTCAGGAATAAAGCTCCTTGTCCCCCTATGTTTATTAGAACAATGAAGGTATGAAACAAAAACATTCTTTAATTATGACATTGCTCCTTATTGTGTCTTTTCTATTACACCATTTTTATTAAGAAATTTTGACTATGTTGTGAGTTTTGGATAATCTTTTGAAAATTAAAATTGCAGTGAATTGTTTTTAAAAATATTTATATATGTATAGATACATATTATTTGATATATGTGGAGTTAAAATATTTTCCATTCTTCTAGCTTTTTTAGTATTTAACACTTCGAAGACTCTATTAGAGATAGAATTCAGATAGGTAGCTTTGATTTTTTTTAAGAAAAGAGGGGTCACCTCTTCTAGTGCATCTGGTACCTGAAATTGTTGGAATAACTGGACACATGGCCTCATCTATTCCTGATCACCTCCCATAGGCCCTATCTCCAGTCAGCACAGTTGATAAAGTTTCCATTGTCTCAAAACCTCAAAATGGGGATTAAATTTTAACATATAACCCCTTGGGCATACACCCAAACTATATGGAACCCTTGCAAAAGGAATGCTTAGGTGAAATTTTCCTTTTTTACATCCAGGGCATCTAGTATAACCGGCTTTCTTTGGCATTATACTTTTTAAATGTTAAAGATATTTCACTTCAAAAAACAAACAAAAAAGTGGAGGAAATAAATCAATAGGAAAGACAGCCAATAAACCTATAGGTAGAATGGGAATTTACAGTAGAAACCTTTGCGTCTAAAGCTGAATAAGTGAATGGAAATGTACGTATCAGTGGGGTGACCTGAAGAGAGGTAACCTAGTGTACCTCGGAGGCTTGAGCCCCCACAGAAGTAGACAAGCCAGAGTGAATTTTTGGGTCCATAGAAGCATACAGGTGGAAAGGTGAGAGGGAGTAAGAGGGAATGATGAAGGGAAGAGAGGAGATGGGAGGGAGGGAAGCTGGAATGAATATTCAATATGTTTATAAAAGTAGGAAAAATGGAAAAAAAATAAAAAATAATGAAAAAGAAAAATGAAAAAATTCAGATAAAAAATCACTGAAATTGTTCGACATTGCAACAACCTACCTTGAGAACGGATTTTTAAAAATTTTTATCTATCTATCTATCTATCTATCTATCTATCTATCTATCTATCTCTATTTGTATGTGTGTGTGTATGTGTGTGTGTGTATCAGAGGTACTGTGTGTTGCTGTGGAGGACCAAGGGTGACTTTAGAAACCATCCTCGATAGTTTCTACTTCCTTGCTTTGCTCTAGGATTTCCCAAGCTCTGCCTACCAGGACTAGAAGTGTGGGCCTGTGCCATTTCTATCTGGTGTTTTTATGTGGGACCTGGGATCTGAACTCAGGACCTTCTGCTTGTGAAACAGAGTCTTAACCCCTGAGTCATCTCTCCAACCCGAGAATGGATTTTTAAAAAGAGCATTTTATTGATTTATTTGAGAGCTAGAGAGTGAATGAGTACAGTCATACTTATGAAAATCAGAGGGCAACTTTCAGAAATTCTATCTTTCCATTATGTGGACTCCAGGCCACCAGGTTTGTATACTGAGGCCAGCATTATGGTTTAGATTGTATATTATCTATAGTCATCTCTCTCATTTTATTTGCATCTTAACTCTGAGGTTGGTGGTAAATGTAGTGTCTGAGTTCTATACTAACAATTTTTAAAATAGAGGCATAGGATTTTGTTCTGCTCAAGGAAACTAAGTAGTGCAGATTTGAACTTCAAGCCAAGTATCATGACTTTTGTTATTTATAGCGATGGACTAAATACATTATCCTTACCTCATTAAAGTTACTTAAGAATCTCAGAATGGAAGGCCCTGGAACAGCTCTTGTGTGGCAGAGAGATGAGAGCATCATATGAACTAGACAAGCTTCCAAGTTTCCCTGTGTTTTTTTCAGATTGTCTTTTTGAAAGATGCCTTTCTGCAAGCACTTTTCACTTTCAAAAGATTTTAATTTTGCTTGGAATAAGTAATGATAGTTATATAGTGTTTTAGTATTTTATCAAATGACTTCATTTCTATGGATTAATTTAATGCTCTTACTATATCTCAGTAGTAGACATTGTTATTCCAGTATCTTTTACAGAAAAGAAAAAATGAAAGTGATGTTAATTTCTTCAGTGTGTTGGTGTCAGGATCATAGTTCTGTAGCTGTCTTCCACAGAAATCAGATCTTGCTCCCATCCACTGCCCCTTGCTACTTCTGGCAATTTCTCATCCCCCTCCCCAACTTGTAGCTCTGAGGAAGCCCAGCCCTCCCCCTCCACTACTCAGGACAGTCTCTTTATCAGCAGTACCTTCCTGACTCCTGGGACTGTACTAGGTAAAACTGTCATGTTATGTGAAACTTTCAGACAACTCTGAAAAAAAAATGATAAAAGTTAGAAGTCTCCTTTGTCCTATGAGCTTTGTGGAATTCTGAGACTTTGGAGTGACTTCTCTGAGGGCTTCACATCAACCCTATGCCACAGACTGCCTAAGGCAGATACCTCTCCTATTCTGTCTCACTTCATCATTCTTATTCTAATGCTCTCTCACCTTAAGGCCAAACCATGGCCCTCCCCCAAACTACCATCACAAGGCTTTCTGTTCCTGAAGTTTTTTGTTTTTTTTTTTTTTAATCGATGAACCTCCGTGTCTTTTATAACACTCAGAATTAGTGGTTTTCACAGCTGGGTCTCAAACCCAAGCCTTTTAAATTTAGATCTTGTCATAGTAATGTCCTCATCATCAGAAAATTTAGGACTACTTAGAACTTTATAAATACTTCTAAACATATTCTCTGTTTGTTCATCATAATGTCATACATGTAGTAACTAAGTCTAATGCTTAAGCTACATTTTGGACAATCTAGAGCTCTTGTGATCTGCCATCATTCTAATATGACCTCTATTTAAACTTGTTCCAATTTTTCTCATTTATTAGTTGTAGTTTAATTTTATGGACAATTTTCAATTTAGGTCTTTCTGTTACATTCACTGTCTCCATTGATGATTTTTTTTTAATTTAAGGAACAACCTTAATATATAATTGTATGTTTACATATGCATCTGCCCGAACTTAAAAATGTGTCTATCTGGGATTTTACTTAATGAATTATCAGAAATTGTGTCTTAATCCAGCCAAATCTCTCCTCATCCTAAAGCTCAGGGAACCTTGCAGAAGAGGGGGTGGTAAAATTGTAAAAGCCTAAAGGTGGGGAGGACCAAGGATATGCAAGATACTCCACACAAGTTAGGGCTGCAGCAGCCAGAATTGGACTTTGCCTGACCTGCACAATGGCTGACATGTCAACAACCCCTCAAAGTCTAGCATGGATCATAGGGGAGAAGGCTCCAAACAGTAGGATCCTCAGAGGCAAGGGATTAACAGTCATAATAGAGTTCGCATACTAATGGGGAGCCCAAGAAAGGGCTCTGGTCTATGTCACTGAGTCCTGAACCCTCACTAGGGTAAGGGGTGGAGGACTCAGAGGGAGTTAGGCATTCACACAAAAGGATGTTCCAGGGGATGGAAGGAGGAAGGGGAAGGCACTAGGAGAAGGAGAGGGAGAGAAGGGGGTAAAAGGAAGGGGGAAGAGGGGAAGAGAGCAAGTTGGGGGCAACTGGGAAGGGGAGGAAGGAGGGAGAGCTTGTATGATTAGGAAAAAAATAAAATGTGGGAAAAAAAAAAGAAATTGTGTCTTAAATGCATTCAAATGAAAATACGGCTTTTAAGAACTGATATTTCTGATTGTTTTATGCAAATTTCAATATAATATGTACTTCTCTGCTGATAATTATTAATTTTTCCTGAGATTATTTTAACTAAGATTTTTACTGTGGAAACCTGGTAGGTTTATGTATAGAAATCTATAGGTAGGATTTGAAGATATGTTTAAATTGTATACATAGTGGAACTTGTCTCAAGAGAATTTCCTCTTGAGATTAGTTCAGGCTTGGAGGAGAGAAAGGACTATGGAAGCATGGAAGACATACATTCAAAGTTTGTATGTCGTGGTGTGTGCTGTGGCTGGAAAGTTATTAAACTTAAAAAACACTTGTTGCGCTAGTATTACATATAGCTCGTTAGGGTCTCTTACCTATATAGCTAGGTTTCTCTTTTATCTGTTTCTTATATATTCTGAATCTCAATAGCAATCATATAAAAATACACAATTTTATTCCAGTTCTATCATGACTCTTTTGTAAATAGGAAGTTTGTTTGTAACTTCAGGTTTTCCTTCTTAGAACTGGACTGTCTGGGAAATTACTCATTAAAAAATGGGAAAAGGTATTTACTTTTTATTACTTTATTTACCTCAGCTAATGAACTGTGTTTTCTCTAAATGAATTGTATTAAGTAGTTTCATTGTTTAGTCAGTTCCCTGTGTGCCGGAACCTGTGTGCGTGTTGTGTATGTTGTGTGATTAGGAGTATACATTGTATACTAGGTAAGTAAAAGAGTATGTTGAAGATACACAGTCTTACACCCAGGTTTTTGTTTCAGTATCTCAAGTTATTCCTCTAAATGACAACTAGCATCTTGTAGACTTTCATAGACACCTAATGCAATCTGTATTGTTTGGCATATTTTCTTTTCTGTTGTGTTCTTTTATTTTTTTTGTTTTCTTTTTTTCTTAGGGACATAGTTCTCAAACTACTTCAATATGAGGCATCAACAAATGTAGCAGACAACAAAGGTTATTTTCCTATTCATCTGGCTGCCTGGAAAGGAGATGTGGAAATTGTGAAGATTCTTATTCATCATGGACCTTCACATTCCAGAGTCAATGAGCAGGTGCACTTGTCAAATGTTTCTTCATGCTATAATTTACCCTAGAGTTTTGCAAAGACATAGCACACTGAAAATTTGACTGCTTTTATCTTTATTCTGCCCAAATCTTTCCAGTGATGTTTTCTAAAGGAGAAATTTGAAAAATTTCTTTGGCCTTTGGATATGATGTGCACATTTGAAGATACTTTGTTAACAAATTTCACATAAAGGAAGTCGTAAAACTTTTTGCTGTCTTACATGATCATATATTTTAAAGCTTCAGAATATTTAAAGATAGAACAGCATTTATGTTTGTAAGGAGGATGAGTGTTTCTTACAAAAATTTAGGTGTTAAGCAAAATATGATGTTATCATTTCCATAATACTTTCCATTTATATATCACTTTCACAGTTAAATACACTTTTTGAGAATCAAAATGCAAAATGCAATGCATACAATTGCTCCTTCCAAGTAAGTTAAAAATTTCCTGCACATGCACACACACACACACACACACACACACACACACACACCCCTAGAGTAAGTTGAATACCACAGATTATTGTGAGATAAAGCTCAAGTATTTTCAGTGACATAATCTCTCTGTTATACAGAATGAACTCACTTAAAAAGGAGAGACATTCTCAGAATTAAAACAGATAAGAACACTGATTCCAGAAAGTAAAAATAGTCTCCTAATCCAGAATGGTAACAAACATCTTGAGCTCTGCCTGCCCCCTGCTGTTCCATTTTGTAAAACTATATTCGAAAAGCAGCATGCAGCCCAACAATTGAATTACAACCATGGCATTAAACTACAGGTTGGCAGTCATCCAACATCAATGGAAGGAGGTTACTTCAGGGCAGGCACATCTAATTAAAATATAATTAGTATATTGTTCAAATAGATACAGACTTTACAGACCTTTGGCTGAAATTCAGACACATAAATAAGAAGTAACATTAGCTGTAACAACAAAGGAAAGAAAAAAGTCAACTAAATATAATGTAGAAACAATCATAAAAACATTTTATTAATTTTTATAACAATGAAGAAATTTGTGTTTACATGGTTATAAAAATGTAGAATTTCAAAATCAGAAAGGAACCAGTCTTTTTAAAATGACAGTTATAGCTGTCTTCATCATTATAGTTAAAAAGGAATTTGGCAAGAATGTTTTTTTGTTCCTGAGAAAACCAAAACTTAGGTCATTTAGGGAATGAGCCATCTGGTGGATATTCCTAAAACTGAATGACACGAAGCACACCTGGAGTAATAAAATGAAAAAAACAATCCAACTTTAAATAAGAGGATCTTAATTTTTACAAACAACATGTCTTTTAAAATGGCACAAAATAAACAAACATGCAGTATTCATTTATTTTTGAAGGTTAAAATTTTGACTCAACTTTATTTTTATAGTGTTAAAACCAACACTTGTTTTTGATAATAGTAAGTGGATTGATGAAATTATAAAACATTTCCTTTTTAGGAGATTGGAATTCGCATTTCCTTTTTACAGTTGTATTCCTTTGCATTGTGACTTTTGTTGACAAGCCGAACATTCTCCAGAGGTGTGTGTATGTGTCCATACATAAACACGCATGTGTTCATGTGTTCATGGGGGCATGTGTAATGTATGCCTGTGCAGCTGGAGGTGAGTTCGGCTCTGAGTGCCATTTTTCAGGCAACCATCCACCTTTCTGGGGGCAGGTTGTCTCATTTGGTCTTACGGTTCTTGGATTCAAGCCAGGTCTTCATTCTTGTACGTACTTGCATGCTACTGACTGAGCCATTGCCATCGCCCTTTTAACACCATGTTTTAAATAAATTCTCCCATGTCATCCTATTTCTCTTGAGAGTTTCAAATATGGGAGTTTTATTTTTATAAGCACCTTTTGAGTTTAGATTTCTTTTTTTCTTTGATGGTACAGGAATGTTCTAGCTAATTATAAACCTTTATGTATTTAAACAATGGAGGAAGCAATGAAAATGATAATCAACCTTTATTGAGTCCTAAGATAAGTTAGTCATCTTTCTAAGTACTTGCACCCGCAAAATGCTACTTAAAATCTCATAATAAACTCTGAAGTGACATTGTCATTTCCATTTTATAGATAAAAAAAATCAGACTTAGCAAAGTTATATAACTTGTTTATGGTCAGTTCCTGTGATCAAAAGTGAGACATGAATTCAGATGCTCTGACCCATCAGGTCTTACACATTGACGTTGTCATCATAGATTATTTGCTGTGTGCCAGGCATTGCGCAAAGTACTTCATCTAGATTTTCTTACTTAGCTCTATTGCAGTCTGATGAGGTAGGCACTATCATTCCTGCTTTACATATGGGGACTCAACCTTAGCGAGATGAAGTAACTTGTCCACAATATAACATCTATCAAGAAATGCACTCAATATTTAAACATAGGTTTTTCAAATCCAAAGTCCAAATATTTAATAGCATACTGTACACTATAGTCTGTGCTTCATTTTGATCTCTGAAACAAATCTTTGATTTCCTATTTGATAGTTCTTTCTGATCCATGGGAGATGCATTCATTTCAGAACCCCTAGTTGATATCTGAAACCTCAGCAGGAGCAAAGTCATATACATGCTATATTTTCCCCTATATATTCTTCATTGTTTTCACATATTTCTAGAGTTTATTTGGCCTTCTATGTGTCTTGCCATGGTCCTCATTTGCATGAGGAGTCTTTATTAAGTAAAAGAGTTATTTGAATCAAAACTCTACAGTTGCATGGCATTTGACCTGGTAACTGAGATGGCCAATAAGTGATGTCGGCAATAGAAACAGCGTGGATTCATTGCTCCAATGGGGTGATTCACCTCATGGGTATGATGCAGTGGGATGACTCAGTAGTGATGACTTAGATCAGCATGTGACTCAAAACTTACTAATTATACCTGTAATTTTCCATTTGCTGAGTATAAGCCAATGAAATTATAGATTGTGAAACTACGTATCAGGATGCACCATAAAGCTCTAAAAATTATATTTCACTTTTTTTGCATGTGTATGTATGTATATGTGTGTGGACATGTGTATAAAACTACACTGAGTGTGTTTACCTGTAGAGGCCCAAGGGTGACACCAGGAATCATTCTGGATTGCTCTGTCTCTTTATTGCTTTGCTCTGGGTTTTCCCAGTTCCATCTTGTAGGTTGCTACCATTTCTGTCCAACATTTGTAAATGAGGTCTGAAGATCTGAACTCAGGTTCTTTTGTTTGTGAGGCAAAGACTCTTGAATCATCCCCCTAACCTTCTATCTCACATTTTAATGTTCAAATTTTGCAAAACACGACTGTATTTTTTTTACATTTTCATATATGGGTGGTGTTCATATGTGAATGTATGATTGCATATGTATATGTGTGTGTGTGAGAAGATAATATATATGCATATTGTGAAGAGGCCTGGAGTTAACCATCAAGCATCTTCCTTGATTACTTTCCACTTTATTTATTGATGCAGAATTTCACACTGAATCAGAGCACAATGATTCCAGCTTTCCTAACTAGCCGGATTGCCCTGGGGATTCCCCGTTTCTGCTTCATGAATGTTGGAGTTATAGCCAACTACCTTGCCTGCCTGGGTTTTTCATAGGTTCTAGGGATCCAAATTCTGGTTCTCATGATAGTTGGGCAAGTGCTCTATCTACTGAGTCATCTCTTCAGCTCTCTATACGTTATCTTTTGGTTTTTAAATTCCACTATATGGATTATAGAGAAAATAATATTATTATCATGCAGACAAGGAAGGATCAAGTAATTTGCTATTGCTAATAAGGGAAGTACTGACATTTGACCTTACCATTATATTTTGCCTTGAAATGATTTGTTAACTCAGTAATGCAATTTTGAAAAACAAAGTGGACTTGTCCTTAATTATGCCTTTTATGGATTTCATATCTTTCCTGTCTTGTGAACTGAATTTATTTTCTTCTCATCTTCTGTATCTTTTCTGCCCATTCATTTTCCTTTCCTTTTGCCCCATTTTTCTCTATTTCCCCTTTTAGTTTAACATTGGAGTGAAAATCAGAGGATACTTATCTGAAAAGTAAATTGGTTTTTTTGTCATTTATTAGAATTTGAAATTCTACTTTTTAGATATCTTACTTTGAACAAGATTTTTGTTAAATTGGTTTTGTCAGCCACTTTCCTTCTGCCTATTATCTGCTAATTTTCCTATTTTTCAGAATTTGGAAAAAAATTCTGTTTGGGAAAAAAGGAGACTTCAGGATCTTTTAAAAATGTTCTGTATAGATACATTATAAATTATTATTCATTACTTCATAATAGCCCATTTCTTTTAAATTGTAATTAAAAAAACTTCTAGTAAGTATGGGCACATATCACTCTCTTTAAAAAGCTACCAAAGTTATATTTTCCACTGATGTGACAATCCAAACATAAGTTTATTGTGGATAAAAATCTGCACGTATTTTCTCCTAAGTCATTCTTTAATGATGGAGATAATTTCTCTTGAGATTTGAACAGTGCTAATTGGTGCTATTAGATGAACTTACAATTTTCATCCTATTTTCTAGGCTAAGAGCAGTGGAAAAGTAGAACGAGATCTTTGAGGAATCATTACTTCATAATTGGCCTTTCTCTTTTTCTCAAAGAGATATTATAGTTTGAAAAATGAGATTCAATCACTTTTAGACCAAGAGGAAATTGGGCTGGCTAGGAAGCATATTTCTATGTCAAATTTTCATGCTGCACAATGATAAGCTTTGAGTTCATATCAAGCTTATGAAGTTGGCAAAATTAAAAGTTGGGGCGTTCTAAAACTATATGTAGTAAGTCTCTGTGTGAAAGGAAGAGTGTAGTAACACACTCAAACCAAGTACAAGAGTGAGCCCTACAAATTATAGAAGAAACATATTCAGCTGGATTCCCGTCTATCAGATCTTAGCTTTTCATGGGCTTTCAGTTATACTCTTATGATACTAAAGGCTAAACCACTGGAAGCTAAACCAGAGTGCAGTGGCTCCCTCCCCCCCCTCTTGTCCAGCGTCAGTCCCTGCAGTCTTACAGAGCAGGGAAGATCCCATGAGATACAATACTACCCTTTCTAGTCTTTTTAAGTTGTCCAATCTTTCTCCTAGGGTCTCAGTTTACCAATCTGTATTTTTGTGTTCATCACAAGCAAGCCTGAGTTACTTTCTGAAAGACTAAAAGTTGCTTGGGTTTGAATCTTCCTTTTCCTTTTGTTTTGACTGTAACAGCTACAAAGGCATCTGTGTCTAATAAAAGCTTTCAGAGCTTCTTCTTTGGAAGCACAGCAACAAGGGGCAGCAAGTGTGTAATTAGAGATGAGGGCATGGACTTTAGATTTTTTCAGATACAGACACCAAGAGATACTGATTTTACCTGGAAAGAGTGTAACCTCTTTGAATTTCAGTCTCTTTGTCCATAAAATGAAAACATTAATGTCAAACGTGCAGGATTCCTATAAGAGTTATTGAGGTGATATATGTGAAATTAGTAAGTGCTCAGCAAATGGGAATAGTGACTGTTGATATCATGGAAGGAGGTAAGAGTGACAGTTTAGAAGTCTAACTTTGGTTTTTGCCTGCTTGGTTCAAATCCCGGGCTACATACGGCAAGACCTTGGGGGTCACTTTAGGTGCTGCTGGAGGCAGGAACGTTAAGTGAGTCTTTTAGCTGGTTGAAGGTGATGACCCACAGTATGTGCTTTTTGGAAATATGAAGAGACAGAAATAGAATCACTTCATGTGTCCTTCCTTCTACAACATGTAATGTCTATGTAATAAAAGGCATATTATTCATTTATTTTTAATGAGGAGTAGTACCTCATGCTAATTGTGATGGTAGCTGCCTTCTCTTTCCAGAGCCTTAATGTAGGAGCATTTTATTTCTGTTGCTGCAATCTCTTATTTATAATTGCGTTTAAAAAGTTGTTTCTTAACTTAGAGAGAGGATTCCTCATTGTTTTTGCAAAGAAGAGAAGCAATGATTTATATTATTACTATCCGTGCAAAAAAAAAAAAGCACTGATTTAAATTTATGGAAAATAAAATGAAACAATTGGGAAACTTTTGTGTAAATTACTCATTATCAAGAATTCAAATAATAATAAAAAATGTATCAATAAAAAAAAGAATTCATCAGCTCAGCTCTCTTTTGGAAAGCCAGTCTGTTGAAAGTGTGTTATAATTGTTATTAATCTAGCTCATTATCAAATGTCACAGAGGCATGCTGCACAGTGCAGAGAACGCTGGCCATCTGCACCCAGCAGGACCTCTGACTATCATGGCTAAATCATTTATCATTCTTGGATGCTGACATATATGATGAAGAGTTTGATTTTTTCATATCAAAGCACTAAAAGTAAAGCATGATTTTTGATGTAATGAATGATGGAGTCTTTTACCAAATATAGAATTCAGTTAGTCATACTTACTAAATTAGATTAATTTAAACTTAGGTTTTCTAAACGTATAAGGTTTTACATTTTTGTGTTTAGATTTTGACAACTAACTTTCCGAAATTGTGCCTCTTGTTCTCTGCCTTAAATAGAACAATGAGAATGAAACTGCCCTACATTGTGCAGCTCAATACGGACACTCAGAAGTAGTTGCTGTTCTTCTAGAAGAGCTCACTGACCCTACAATTAGGAACAGCAAGCTTGAAACCCCACTGGACTTGGCGGCACTCTACGGACGTCTGAGAGTGGTCAAAATGATCATCAGTGCGCACCCAAACTTAATGAGCTGTAACACCCGAAAGCACACGCCGCTTCACCTCGCTGCCCGCAATGGTCACAAAGCAGTCGTGCAGGTGCTGTTGGAGGCAGGAATGGATGTGAGCTGTCAAGTGAGTCTTTGAGCTGTTCATAGTGATGCTGCTGCACCACACACTTTTGAAAAATATGAAGAGATAGAAGCAGAATCTCCATCTTCATACTAGCTGGAAGGCCTTGTACATAACACATTAGTAGATGGAACTTGTGGGTGGTATGGTTGGTAAGTGTTTTCTTTTCAGGAACTAACCTGTAGCTTGATACACACTAGAAGTCAGCCAAAACCTAATGAATGAATGGAGCAGAATTTACTTTTAACACACACAATTATTAGCATGTTCATGCATTTAGAATTCAATTACTACAGATATCTGGTGGGTTTGAGTGCTATTAATTTTCAGTTAAGAGATTAGGAATGAAATTCAAAGATTTAAGAAATTTGCTTAAAAACACATCTGGTAATACTAGAATGTGGGCTTTCCATACCTTTTTAAAAATATAATTGCTATTATCCTTAATGAATAATTAATGACTATGCCTAAGGAGATTAGGAAAAAAATATACTAAAGAAAGGAAAGATAGCAGTTGTATGGGCTTTGCTACCTTACAAAGAAAAGACAGCCTATTTTTATTCTGTATCTTAAATTACTCCCAACTTTAAGGCTATCTTTTTAAAAAACTTTTTTTAAATTTATGGTTGCTTTTTGGTTCTTCAATTCATGTCAGATTTTGACTGTCTTCTCTGTGTATCCACAGATACACACACACACACACACACACACACACACACAAAATGCATGCTAGAAGAGTTCAAATGGCACACATGCTTTCAGGATTCCAGTTTCTTTCCAGGGTCCTTCATCATTGTAAGACTTTTATGTTTTCTACTCATCCTTTGATATCATTTGGGTTTGCTACTCATATGTCAGAGGGAAAAAAAGTCAAACACAATGACTTTTTAACACAATAAAGGCTCAGCCTTTATTTGGAATTTTCAATGTAATCTTAAGCTAAACTAGGTAGTTCTGGCTTGACTGGATGTTCTCTTTTGTATAAGAATATTTTCAATAAATAATTAGCATATATTAATTATACATAATAGCAAGTTTTATTACATTTTAATCCATGCATGTGATAGAATTTGATCATATTCACTCCCAATACAATGCTCTCTTTTGTTCTCCATCCACTTTACTCTCTCTTTTCTTCCCAACTCATCCCCATTCTCCTTTCAAGGTTTGCTAGTATTTTGGTGAACCGATGAGTTTAATTAAAGTTATTTACAGGGCGAGGGGTTATTTGTAGAAACATCATCAACTTGCTAGTAGCTACACCCCTAGAAGAAATCCCTCTCCTTGTCCAAGCAACCGTTATGTGCCTGCAGACCTTCAGGGAGGGATAGAGCCTCATTAGTCCTTCACCCATAGGCTAATTGCCTGTTAGTCCTCAAGGAGAAGTGAGCCCCGTGAGCTTGTTATCCCTCCACGATGGTATGTGCACAGACCCAATCTTGTTTGGGCAATCATAGCTGCTGGAGCTCAAGAGTGAAATGGCTGTGTCATGACCAGAAGACAAATTTCCCCAACTTCTCTGACCCAAGTTGACAGAAGCACTAATCTGCGAGCATTGACGTGGCAATTTGATGGACACATCACATCTACTTAGTTAAACTACAGCAGTAGCTTCCCCATTAGGACTTATGACAAATTCTGCAGTGTGAATTCCATCCTGTGGAATGGACCTCAAATTCAGTCACAAAGTGTTTGTTTTACCTCCATAACAATCTTGTTACAATTGTACCAGTTGACACATCTTGCCCAACTGGTTGGTAGTACAGTATGCATAACCCACAGTTGGGGAAGACTATTGATATCAATTTTTACTCCAGCAGCCTGCATAGCAACCTTTGGCACTATGAAAGCTAGTTAATAGGGAGGAAGCTCCTAGACAATTTCCAGCTTGTTTTTTTCTGTTTCTTGTAACTTAAGTATGAAATGTCTCCAGTAATAGTGTCTTACCATGTGGTTCTGGTAGGCAGTGAACAGTAGTGGCAATTTGTTGGAAATAAATGAGTTCAGTTTTGCAAACAATTCTATATATTTAGGTAAAACTAGTACTTTACCATGGGGTTCTTTTCCCCAGGAATTCTGCAGAAGTTTAATGCTACGTTCCAAGTGTTAGGATTATAGGTATACACTACCATTACTGACCACAAATCACTTTATGACCAAGAATTTTTACTGTGACTGTTAATAGTAGGCCACTTGGCCAAAACTTTCATATTTTTATTTTTTATCAGATGGCATTAATAGAAAGAAAAATTTAGATTCAATTTCATATCATTCTTTTTTGGTATAAAACATTCTATTTTGTGCTTTTAGAGAATTAAAAAATAAAAAATGTGCTAATCTAGTTGAGGCAATAAAACTTTTGTAAAAATAGTGCCTACATGGGACATTTAATAAAGACTTAACAGAGATCTATGGAGACATAGCTAAGGAAATTAGAAATTTTTAACAAGGAGGACCTGGGAAACTATTGATAGGACATTTGCAGAAAACTTTGAAGGTCCAATGAATTTCATGTGTAATTTAATTTATACACACACACACACACACACACACACACACACAGTGCATGCTAAAAGAGTTCAAATGGGACACATGCTTTCAGGATCCCAGTCTATTGCCAGGGTCCTACATCATTATAAGAACTTTATGTTTTCTATGCATCCTTTGATATCATTTGGGTTTGATACTCATATGTCAGAGGAAAGAGATAATATGTGCAGATTGCTGTGACCCTCTGCTCAGAAGCATCTTAGGATGGGAAACACTGGGTCATACTATGACCTCTTTTACTGTCACTGAGAACGTATGGCCATTATTATATATTTGCTATTGTTACCTGTTCATAGCAAAGAGTTTTTGGTGGAGAATGGTAGTACAGGTCTGAAATCCAGGCATTTGGGAGATGGGCAGGAGGATTCCATGTGCACAGGGAGTCTGGTCTACATAGTGAATTCAAGGTCAGCCTAGACTACATAGTGAAACTCTTCCTCAAATAAAGTTTTTTTTTTGTGTGTGTATAGGATTATTGCCTCTTTTATTAGTAAATATTTAATTTTATTAATCAATATAACTGTCAACCAACTTTCCCCATTAGACTAACTCTAAAAATTTTTAATATCAATTAATATTTGCTGGTGCACTCCCAGACCAAGTGTGAACATACTAGTTAGTAAACTTAACCTCTTTTACAGGTTTTATATTCATTAAATTGCTTCATTTAATAAGTTTGGAGTTAGCCATGTTAAAAGTAGTCCATTTGATGTGTGTGTGTGTGTGTGTGTGTGTGTGTGTGTGTGTGTGCGCGTGCACGCGTACTTTCCATATATATTTTTCTTCTATTATATATGCATGTATTGTATGTGTGTATACATGTGTATATACATGTATATATGGGGTTGAGGTCACCTGTGTAGGTGCATGGGAAGGGCAAATGTTAACATTGGAATTTCATCCTTGATTGCTTTACCACCTAATTTTGAGACTGAATCAGTGAACTGGGAACTTGGCTAGACTGGATGGCCAATGAGCCCTAGGTACCTGTCTATCTCTGTACCTCCTGTCAGTCATGGGGTTGCAGACATAAACCATGGTTCCTGGCTTTTATGTGTGTGTTGGGAATCCCAGTTCAGGGTCTTGTGTTTGTGCAGCAGGTGTTACCTATGGAGTCATCACCCCAGTTCCTCCATATAGATCTTTTTTTAAAAAATTATTTATTCAATTGTGCTGTGTGTGTGTGTGTGTGTATGTATGTGTGTGCATGTATGTATGTGTGTGTGTAGAACCACAGGCGAATTCAGGAACCACCATGGACATCTCCATCTCCTCCTTGTTTACTCTGCCCTGTGATTCACAGGCTCCGCCCTACCAGGACCAGAAACGCAGGCCGCCCCTGCTTCCACCCGGCATCTATACGTGGGGTCTAGGATCCGAACTCAGGACCTTCCGCCTGCAAGGCAGAGGCTTAATCCCTGAGACACCTCTCCAGCCCCTCCATGTAGATCTTAAAAGCAGAATTTATGGTAATATTTTCTCTAGAAATTCTGTTTTCTGCATTTTTTTCTCTCTAAACAATTGAAAATCATGGCACATTTGAACAATTAACAAAAATAGTTTAATTTCCATTTGGGGTAAATTTCATATAGTTTGAATATTCCTTATTTGATACGATTAGAGCCATAATTATTTCAGATTTTTTTATTTTGGAAGATATGTATAATGAGATATTTCAGGAGTAGAACCCAAGTCCACATATGAAATTTATTTATGTTCATATTTATCTTTTGTTGACTGAGTGTGACTTTATACAACATTTTAGTATACCTACATTTTGACTGTAACTTGTCACATGAGGCTGATAAAAGATTTCACTTTTGACTTCTTACTTGCCCTCAAAAAGTTTCAGGTTATGGAATATTTCAGCTCTCATATTTTCATAATAGAGATGATCAACCTGTCCTGTATTTACTTGCAAATTCTCTTATCTTACAAGGTCTCTTCATCCAGAAAATCAGTCATATTAAGAAAGCATGTTTGAATCAACAATTTTCTCTTGAAATTAGCAATTACTTCTATGTATTTTGAGTCTGAATGACTAAAAATTGAAGATCCTTCATTATGCAGGTGTTTAAACATGTTTCTTACATATTTCTTCAATTAAACTTGAAAAGTAAAAGCACTAGTATAACACTGAGACACATAGAATTTAAGTGAATATTAAGTGAAATGGAAGTAAAATCAACAAAAATTTATAAAGAATTAATTTCCGTACTAGAGTCTATTAAAAAGCAAAACATTCTCTGATAACTCTCCTTCATCATGACTTTGCTAGTATTTCATTGAGAAAACAAACAGTCACAAGTTTCCACTGCCACATTGGTCAATGCACCTGCATCTGATTTCCTTCCTGCTGCGGTCAAATGAACCTTCTGGCTTTATAACCAACCTAACCCCTCTACATGCGATTCTGTTTCTCACTGTAGCCTTAGGATATAGTGCTCTGGGAAGCCTCTCTTTCTTTTTAATGCCCTGTTTTTCTTTCACATAAGGACACAAAGACATTATCATCTTCTCCTTGTTAAAACAAACAAACGAAAAACTTGTGGAGACTGGGAAGTTGGCTCAGTGTTAAAGCCCTTGTGTTGCAAGCAAAAGAACCTGAGGTCGGATCTCCAGAATCTACTTTAAAATGCCAGGCAGGCATGGTGGTAACACCTGTAATTCTAGCCCCAGAACTCGGAGCCTGGGAACCCCCAGAACAAGTTGGCTAGCCATGCTAGGCCTAATGGTGTGTTCTGGAGAGCCAGGTTCACAATCATCAGGGATGATTCCCCACATCACCCTTAGGCCTCCACAGGCACATACAAGTGCACTCATGTCATATGCCCACTTCATTGCCCGGGGCCCATGAACCAGCATAAACCCAGACTTACGTGCAGGAAACAGAAGTGGGAGCGGTAGGAATTGATCAGGCATCGGGTCAGAGGGAGCCTAGGATGTCCATGCAAGCCAACTTCATTGTAGCATACATAGTATTTATAGGAAAACAACCAAGGAGCAGGGCCAAATTCTTTACAAGATTATGTGAAACGTATACATTCCAGTTAACAAAGAAAAGGCAGGAGTGACATCTACCAGACATGATGTTGCCAAGGTAAATAGGCATGTCACTTTGTTGCTAGAAGGGAATGGACAATGTATGCCTCAAAACAGAGTTACTTGGTCCTTGCATAAGCATATCTCAGATAAGCAGGAAGGAACTGTTCTGGGAGGAACAGCCCAGCCAGTTTCTAAGAGAAACAAAAGTGATCCAAGAACAGAGCTGGAGGTGATCTCTACTCCCAAGGGGAGGAGTTAGGCCTGCCATTGTTTTGCAGACAAGACGCAAACTCAACCCCAGGGGAGGAGCCCCTAGCTACAGCCAGTTTCAGATGCTAACGTATCATCCAGAGAGCAGGCTTTGGGCCTGACAACCCCCACAGTGTGTACCCACTCACATGCAGACACACACACAGACATGCATCTTATCATACCACATATACAAAAAAAAAAAGAAGAAAAACCTTTGGTCAGTGAGCTAACTTAGCGGGTAAGGTTGCCTGTGTGTAAAGTTGGCAACCTGAGCTACATCCTCAGAGCCTACTTGATGGAAGGAAACAAAAGACTTCCAAAAGTCTCCCTCTGACCTCCAAGTATACAATTTGGTACATTTATGCTTTCTTCCTACTTCTTTCTCTGAAACAAAATATTGGAAAGATACCTCTCTATTCCACAATTCCTTCTAGTTACCATCCTCTTTGATTTCATATCATTAATTAATTGATCAGTGTGCATGTGTGCCATGATACATATGTTGGTGTCAAATTGTAGGAATCAGTCTCTTCTTTAACCATGCAAATTGTGAGGATCAAATTCTGGTCATCAGATTTGGTAGCAAGTGACTTTACATTCTGATCCATATTATTGTTCCTTGTATTTATTTTATATTGTGATTACTTTTTAAAGCAAATGTAATCAATATCAGGTTTCATAGATTACATATTCCTAATATTTAAGGTATAGTTTCAGCAGAGAAACACAAACTTTGACCTGCATTTGTGATTGCTGAAAATGATCATCTCTTAGGAGAAGGAGTTCACAATCAACTCACAGGTAGCCTTATGTGATTAAGAGTAGTTTACTGACAATTTAGAGGATCCAGAAAAACCCAAATCAGCTAGGAGCAAAGAAGAAATTTGGAAGACACACAAACTTAAAGCAGTAGTGGTCATAGTAGAGAGACTAAGTCAGTAATATCATTTTAAAATGTTCACTTAAAATGAGAGTGCTCACTTATTTTAAATCATCACTACTAAGACCTATAATGAAAATGAATTCTGTTAAAATTGCTATGATTTTATAACCTAGCAGAGGAAATCCATGAGGGCCAATTAAGAAAACATTAGAGATAGAACTAAAACAACTGCACTGCCTGTTCCTGTTTATCCTTTAAGAACCATTATGCCTTTAAGAACTGTTCAAACCACAGTGTTAACAAGAAGTGAATTTCACTGAAGAATTTCATGCAAGTACTGAAATGCTAACTGACTGTACCACTGGAGCTCCACAAAATGAATTTCAAATCACAGTCTCCATAGACCAATTTCTGTACAACATTAATGTGAAAAGCTGAAAATTGAGCTTCAATTGCTGAAATTCATTTAGATGTGATTTCCATTAATTTAAAGCAATATGTTCATAAAGGCCTGTTTTTACTCATTGCATCAAATTCCTTCTCTATGATATCTCTTAATCCCATTCAATTCCTTAGCCTATTAAAAATCCATTCTTGGGGCTGGAGAGATGGCTCAGGGGTTTAGCCTCTGCCTTGCAGGCAGCCGGTCCTGAGTTCAGATACTAGACCCCATGTATAGGCAGGCAGAAGCGGGGCGACCTGTGTTTCTGGTCCTGGTAGGGCGGAGCCTGTGAATCTCAGGGCAGAGTAAACAAGGAGGAGGTGGAGGCGGTCCATGGTGGTTCCCGAATTCGTCCGTGGTTCTACACACACACACACACACACACACACACACACAGACACACACACACACATGCACAATTGAATAAAAAAATTAAAAATCCATTCTTTCCTTTTGTCAAGGTGTTGTGTGACTTTCAGATTCTTAGATGTAAAAGTCCTCACTCTTCATCTTACTTGATTTATCATTTGCAGTAGCAAACTGCTCTTTTTTGAGACTTTTCTTCTTCTGACTTCTGGGAAAGGACTGTCTTTTGGTTCTTATTTAATTCCTTGTTGATTGGTCCACTTTGGGAAGATCCTTGGACTTTACAAAGCTCAATCTGATAACTAAAAGAATCTAATAGGCATTTCAAATCTTTTCATTAAGCAGTTCCTGGAAAAAATCAGACTTTCCTATTTTCTGTCTCCTTTTGTAAAGTCACAGTCTTTTTTCTCCTAAAGTATTTTTTATTTTCATTCCGTCCTTCCCAATAAGCCTTCATATTGAAAGTTTTGAAATACCCTGTAATGGTGAGTTGTGTAATAAACAAGAAATCTCAGTGGTATACAATACTCACTCAAAGATCTAAAGGGGAAACTCTTTGAGCAAAGCTGTCAGTAGCCTGGGTAACTTTGCTCCTTGTATCTGTTGTCTTCCTGGGAATTGCAGCAGCATAACCTAAAGCATGAAATCATGGAAGTACCATTTGGGCCTCTGTGTGCATCATGTTGGCTAAAACAAGTCACAAAGCTATATCCTAAGTCAGAAGGTGGGGAAATATACTTCAGTAGTTCAAAGACCTATAAGTCCACAAGGCAGAGGACATATGAAAAGATGGACTAGCCATCTCTCATATCCCTAGTCCATGTCTACCTGCTCTCATTTTCTTAATCTCTATGCATTGAATTGTTTCATGGGTTTGTGTTCAGACATCTTTCTTTCTCTGTCTATTCTTATTTCTTTGATGATCTCACCCAGTCTCTTACCTTCAAATGACACATTATCTGACAATTACCAAGTTTATTTTATTGTATTTTTCACCCTATACTTTACTCTGAACTCTAAGTCAGTGTATGTAATTACCTCTTGGATATATTGTTGGATGGCTTATTATCATCTTTAACCTAACCTTTCCCAAACTGAAAATTAACTTTTGTATCAATTTCTCCCTATTTGCCTGCTGTCTTCTTTTTCTCATTCCAGCAAATGGTAGTGACATTCTTTAGATGTTTTGGTTCAAACTTTGGCTTCTTACATGTTTCACATTCACTTCTTCAGAACAAATCCTACTGGCTATGAGATTAAACTGTATCCAGAATTTCACTACTTTACTCTATCTTTACTTATAACCTCCTTAGTCCCAGTCCTGATCATCTTTTGCTTCCTAACTTGCTTTCCTGTTTTTTTTTCTTTGATTCTCTTTTCACTGTTTGTTTCCATAACAAAATACTATAAACTGAGTAACCTTAAGTAACAGGAATTAATTTACTTATAGATCTGGAGGTTGGAAGGTCCATGATCAAGACTTTAGTTCTTACCGTGAGATCTCTGCCTACTTGTTAGCCGTTTTCTTCATGTGGCCTTTCTTCTTTGTCCAAATGGATAAGAGTTCTCTGATAGCTCCTCTTAACGCATCACTCCCACCGGATTGGTGGCTTACTCTTATAACCTAATTTAATCTTTACTTCTGTACACATCTTAATTTGGGGAAAATGTATGTTAAGTCTAAAACCGATTGTCTGTTTTTTTTTTTTTCAGTACAGCAGTTGCAAGAGAGCCTGTTAAATAAAGTCAAGTCATACCATGTTTCTAGTCATAACTTTCCACTTAGAACAAAACCTCAAGTCCATCATGCCATTTTATGGTAGGAGGAATCTCACATAACTTGGTGCCATTGTTTATCCAAAATTACTCCCTGCTATTTGTTGCCCTTAGCTTTAGCTTCAGTACTTTCCTTGATCTGGCTGGAAAATACTGTGCATACACTCCTGTCTCCAGGTCTTTGGTTTCATCACTTACACTGATTCAGTCCTCTACTAGTATCATGTTAGGAGTGGATTCCCTTCATCATCTCGGCCATTCCATTTCACTGTTTTTGTTTGTTTGTTTTCTGCATATGTGCAGGTGCTGGTGTATATGTGTTTAGGGGTGTAGAAGAGAACACTGTGTGTGCCTGTGGCGACCCAAGGGAGATGTCAGAAATCATCCTGCATTGCTCTATCTCCTTATTGCTTTGCTCTAGGGCTTCCCAGGTCTGCTTTCCAGGGCTGGAAGTGTAGACCAATGGCACTTCCATCCAGTTTTTTTTAAATTTATTTATTCAATTGTGTGTGTGTGTGTGTGTGTGTGTGTGTGTGTGTGTGTGTAGAACCACGGGCAAATTTGTGAACCACCATGGATTGCCTCCACCTCCTTATTTACTCTGCCCTGGGATTCACAGGTTCTACCCTACCAAGGCCTCAGACCAAAGAGTTACATCAGTTTGGGACCCACATATACTCAGCTGTCCTCTTCACACAGTTTCTCTCTCTCTCTCACTTTCTCTCTTCTCTCTCTCTCTCATACACACACATACACACACACACACACACACACACACACACACACACGTACCAGCACATGCAAAAAAAGTTCAAAAAAGAAAATATATAGGGGGAAGAAGAAACCAAATAAAGAATATTTAGGGAGTTAATGGAAAAGACTCCTGTAAATGAAAGGGTACAAGAAGAATGCCCAGACAGCACAGCTTCATATAAGCAGTTCATCTGTTCATTGTTTACTGAGATCCTGCTGTGTGCAAGGTATAGTCTACTATATCAAGGTTATAGAAGTAACAAAACTAGACAAAACTGTGCTGTTAAGAAGGAAGAAGACTCTTTACAAAGTGGAGAAAATAAAGTGATAGCAGGTACATATTTTTTGTGTGTTTTTTGATAGTGGAAAGGTGTGTGTGTGTGTGTGTGTGTGTGTGTGTGTGTGTGTGTGTATGTGTGTGTGTGTGTGCGTGTTTATAGAAAGCAGAAGGATTCAGTGATGAGACCAAGATTGAAGATGCAGGAAAAATAGTGACTATGCTTAGTGAACAAACAGTAGCAGATATGGATCACAAATGAAGGGCTGGCTTTAATGGGGGAGAAAAGATGCTTCCTTTGAGACAAAAGTAAGAAGGAGAAGGTGAAGACAAAAGATTGAATTCACTAAGCAGGAGGGAATATCCATTCCTTTTAAATGGTAAGAATGTTATTTTTCAATGATTTGAACACTTGTCATTTTTCTCTTTCTGCCACCCTGCCTGCCCCTACAGTGTAAGCATTCATTTCTTATCAGCTGTTTTGTACATGATGTTTTCCTGGGGTCTTTATCATTTGACACTTCTTCTTGGAGATACTTTTATCTCTTGAGAATTCTGAAAAGTTCAATACCTACCATTGAGATATGCTAGATGTATAGTTGAAGAAGGATGCATAACCTGTGGCTTAGGGGCTGCATGCAGCATTGTGTGCCCAAGGATAATTATGGAGAAGAGCCCAGCACAAAATTGTAAACTTACTTAAAACACAATGAGATTTTTTTGGCTGCCTTTTTATAACTTGAGTGCAGTTAATTAAACATGAACTTTAGAGATGATAATGACATTTTACAATATCAAAAGTTTGGACATGCTTGCAAGACACACAAGTTACTGCCTTCAGACTCATTCCAATATGGTTATCTGGAACATTAGGATAGTCTTGTTTTTTGAGTTTTTTTTTAAATGCCAAAAGATAGCAACATGGCTTCTTGTGACAGCAGAGTAACAGTGGTTTTGATTCCCGAGTTAAATACCATTCTAGTTGTTTTTTCTCTTGATCACTATTAGTTTTCTTTGTTCATCGGTTATAACTTTTTATTGTAGTCACAGATCCTGCTTCTCATTGCTTGTATTTAAGACTTGGTTCTATCTCTGTGTGTCTTCTTTGCAGGCTTCAGAAAGTTTGTGGTTGGAATGTTAAATTGAAAGGGGAAGCAGTGTAGCCAAACACACATGCATTCACATCCCCGTTTTATTTGCAGTTTTGACATTCTAGTGGATAGACAACCTAAAAAAAAATTAAAACACCTAGAAATTTTGTATAAAACAGAACAAGCACCCCCTTAAATGTATAACTGAGCTTCCACAGAAGTCAAGGAAATGCATAAGGCCAAAAGTAGAGAAGAGACAAAGACTCAGACTGTAACATGCTGTCCGCTTCTTTTTCCCCTTCCCTCAGCTTACCTGTTTTGTCTAGTGGTGCAGAGCTGGGCATTACTACCCATTTTTAATCAAGGTTTTTCCAGTTATTTAGTTACTGATGTTGACATACACACACACACACACACACACACACACACACATATATATATATATTTATCCCTCAGTTTTTTTCTCACTCAATTATCTTATTGAGAGGGAACCTCCCACAGTGCAAATAAAAGATGTTAAGAGTGATTTATATCTGGCTAGTTGGTAAATCTTGAAAGGTTATTACATAACCAACTATGTGAGTGCCTATTTTGGGCATTGTTAATTTTAAATGATTAATATAAACAAAGTAGGGAAGTTTGATCCATAGAAAAAGCAGGATCTGCATTTTAGGTATTAGGAAAAGTTAGATTCATCTTTGGGTGACATTTTCTTTTTCAGAGTCTGATTGTTTACATATTATTTTTTACCAAATATTTCATGAGAATACAATATTTTGAGTTCTGGCCAGTTTCAGATTGTGGTATGGAGTAAGGTACAGAACACAGAAATGCACAACACAGCTAATTGAAATAGGCTATTAGATGTTTTGTCTAGGTAGGTGGTGCTACACTGAAGAATATAGGACTTCAAAAAAGTTAACTTAATACTTTATTAAAGTAACTCTTGAAATTTTTAAAACTGTGGTGAAAGTAATGCAATTAGTTTGGAATTAATCACATTTTCAAAAAAAAGCCCTCTAGTCTTGACATATCTAGATTCCATTCAATTCATCATTATACTGTAATAAATAGCTCCTGATGCCCTCAGCTATCTTAGAGTTATGACAACTCTTCATTCTATATTGATCCTTCACAATCTTACCAAAGAAATTATGTCAATCTTGGATCTATAAACAGGCAATCCAGTTGTATGGTGTTTTAGTTTTCTGTTGCTGTGACAAAATAGTTGAGAGAATCATCTTACAGAAAAGAAAGATTTATTTTGGTTCATGGTTAGAGAGGTCTTAAACCTTGGCCATGTAGCCCTGTTGCTTTTGGGCCTGTGGTGAGGCATATATCATAGCAGGATGCAGAAGCAGAGGACCAAGACCTGTCCTCAAATCCTGCTTCAGTGGCATCCTTGTCTTCACTAGACCCACTGCCTAAAGGTTCACCATCTGGTGTCCATGCATTGAACATAGAGTCCCTGGGGGGATAAATTAAGATCCAAACCATGGCATACAGACTAAAAAAATGCTTATTATCCACTCAAGAAATGGAAAATAAGATGTGCCTATTGTACCGGTTTCATTTTCTGTACTTTATGTTTATTTTAGAGTTGAGTTGGCAATATCAATCAAATATTAAATAAAATATGTTCATTTTAGGTTGAATTGGCACTTATCAATTACATCTGTTTTCAAATCTGACACTAGGGGTTACTTTTAGTACAAGAGGATTAATTTCCCAGGTTGCCATTATTCATACATAATATTGGGGACCTATTAGATGATTGCTAGATAATTGAGAGAGGAAGAAAAAAAACAGGGATATTTCTATAGTTCCAAAATCCTTCTCCTAGAAATCTTTCCGGGTTTTCTTCAAGAAGAATGAGTCTCACAGTACATTGACTTGAACAACTAAATTCTTCTTTTCCCCTCTACATTCTTCTATCTTTTTTCTTCAAAGTAATTATTAAACGTATCAATTTCCACAGCACTTTTTTTAAATGTGATCAAACCATTTCATTCAGAAGCTTGACAGCGGAGAGGGGCTGATATGCTCAACATGATCTGAAGTCCTTGGCAGGACAGACCTCCTAGGTCACCTTGTCACTGAAAGTCCACAGGTTGTTTTTTAATTCTTCTTTTCACTGAACTTACTTATTAAAGGAAATGGAATTGTGATGTGGCAACTTGCGCATGATGAAAAGAGAACCACAGATGGATGGAGATGCAGGAAAGGCACTGACTTCAGGTGACTTCCTCAGTGCAAATGTTTGACATGCTGCACACATCTCGAAATGTGTTTTAGTGTACTCTTTAGATCTTCTGAATCATGTGGGGACTGGTTAGAAAAAGTAATTTCTCTGGGGATGAAGACTGACTGGTTGGTCCCTTCCCTCCCCTTCCTCTCCTCCTCTTCCTTTTCAGTTTCAAAGGTCACATTATGCAGCCCACCTGCTCTTGAAGTCACTATGTAGAGTAAAATACTCCTGGGAGACAGATTCCCCTTTGAGGAGAAAACAGAGAATGGCATTAACATGAATAAGATCTACAAGCTTAGAGAATAGAGTCTGATGTCACAGGGTTTTGGTGAGTGGGAGACAGGATAAAGAAGAAAGCAGGGTGAAAACCCAGTGTTTTTCTGAGCCATGTCAAATTGTGCTGATACATTTATCATAACTACTTAGTTAAACTTCTATCTCTTCAAGCAACATGGAAATATAAAAGGTCTAGGGTACTATTTCATATCTGCACTGTTATTTACATATAAACCATATTTAATAAATGCATGCTGACTGAATGAACTCATTGGGTAGTCACAGAGCGTTGCAGTAGGGCCTGGTACACTGATTTTATGCTTGAGCACAGCTGAGGCTAAAAGGTGAGTCACTTCCATAACACAACAGTGACCCAATAGAAGCAGAGGTACTTTACATGCACAAACCCTTTGGATTTTCTTTCTGAAATTTCTGCTTTTTTTCTGTACGATTTCTTTGTTGTGTAATGCTGAGAATTACAGATAGTATGTCTGAATACCTGAAATGTCAAAGTTTTAATATCTGTAGGCATTCCAAATGCAACTATGCCTTTCCTTTTTCTTTTCAGACAGAAAAAGGGAGTGCTCTTCATGAAGCAGCTTTGTTCGGGAAGGTGGATGTCGTGCGAGTTCTGCTAGAAACAGGTAGCTATCGTGGTTCCCATAGAGTGTATCTTGCTGTACATTGCTATTTCGGGAGTGGGTAAAGGAAAATGTAGCTTTCTTCGCAGTGACCCTTTCTTTTACTCCAAATTGCAGATATATATTCATAACCTTATAGATTTGATCCTCAGTGTTTAGAAAAAATTGATTGATATGTCCAACTTCTTCAACTCAGCATATTTTTTATTATTATTTATTCAATTATGCATGTGTGTGTATGTATGTGTGTGCGCGTGCACCCGTGTGTGTGTGTGTGTGTGTGTGTGTGTGTGTGTGTGTGTGTGTGTGTAGAACCACGGGTGAATTCGGGAACCACCATGGACGCCTCCACCTCCTCCTTGTTTACTCTGCCCGGGATTCACAGGCTCCGCCCTACCAGGACCAGAAGCGCAGGCCACCCCGGCTTCTGTTCGGCGTCTATACATGGGATCTGGGATCCGAACTCAGGACCTTCCGCCTGCAAGGCAGAGGCTTAACCCCTGAGTTACCTCTCTAGCCCTCAGCATATGTTTTAATGAAACTACTTTACACATTTCAATTGTGTTTAAGAGTATGAGAGGAACTACCAAAAAGAAGAGGACCTAATATGAATGGAGGAATTGATCCCAAGAAGTTACGAAACTCTCAAGTCCCTTGGTTTAGTAAAGAACACAATTTCTGCCCTAGGTTTTTTTTTTTTAATTGCACGCATGTGTGCACAAGAGGATACTTGAGTGTTGTGCCTGTGGAGGCCCAAGGGTGACATAGAGAATCATTCTTGATTGTTCTACTGCATTATTGCTTTCTCTGCGATTTCCCAGGCTCTGCATTCCAGCACCAGAATTGCAGGTCACCTCCATTTCCTCCTGCCTTTTTCACATGGGATCTGCAGATCTGAACTCAGTTCCTTTTGCTTGTAAGGCCCTCCCCTGCATTTTTATATTGCAAACTATAGAAAATAGTTCCTTAAGGTGCATTCTCTTTTTAGTTATGCAGCAACTGAGTAGCTATTGACCATTGCCTACAGTGCCTTGTTTTAAAGGAAGAATTTTTAGGGTGACAGTGTGAACAAAAAGTAAAAAATAGGTTTGCATATCTATTGAGTCACTGACTTTTAAGAATTGAGTCATTAACAGAATATTCCTAATTTTTGGTAGCAGTGGACTTCTACCTTCTTTCTTGGCTAAAGTCTTATGTGTGTGTAGCTTAATTTTTAAACTGCTTTCAGTGCTTGGCCTATATACCTTTGAAATTAGAGCAGTTATATATTGACAGTATCATCTGAGGACACCCCAGAGGTACATCTAGTTTTTCTTTTTCCTTCAGGAATTGATGCCAACATAAAGGACAGTTTAGGGAGAACTGTCTTAGACATTCTGAAAGAGCATCCATCTCAGAAGTCTCTCCAGATTGCAACCCTCTTACAAGGTAAATGGTATTGAATGATGAATGAATTTGCGTTAAAGCCAACATTAAATTAAAACAGTGTAATTTTCTTTTGGGCTTTGAGTTCATGCTTTGAAACTCATTATTTGCAGTTTTTCTGGTATAGCTTAAGCTAAATAACAAAACATTTAAAATGTCATGTTTTTAACTTACAAGTAGTAAAAAAGTTATTCATTCACTACCTGATATCAGTTTCTAAAATTCATGTAGTGATAATTTAAAGTTAATAGGACTATATGAAGAGGCGATGATTTAGTAGTACCTCACCTTCGTAACTGTTTTTAGAGTCAATTTCTGTGACTTTGAAGTAGACAAACCATACATTAGTCTCCTAGAACATGATAGAAACTGGAGCTTTGGAGAGATTGTGTTTTACTTAAATTCATGTACTTATTCTCTGTTAACTGGAAGAGCTAGTATGGGAATGATGGATTAACAAGGGACAAAGTTATATGTGGCTGAAAGAATGCTAGTTATTTTTTAAAAAACAAACAGGCTACAATTGAATAGGAGAAGAGAGGAAAGATAGTTTGCATATCAGTTGGGAACCTGAAGGGCAGCATTGTTCTAAAAAAAAGATACATCAATTAAGCCAGCTGGAACGGGGGAAATGAAGACGCAGGAGTCAGCAAAAGCCAATGTTGGGTAAAAAGGCCTAATGGTTATTATACTCTCATTTTTATTTCTAAAACCTTTCTTGGAAGTTCAGGGTCCTATAATTTTCTTGTCAATAAAGAAGGTAATTGCATCAGAGATGCAGTAATTGCACAGATATGAATCAGAGAATCCAAGCCTGACTTTTCATGTTCAAATTAAAATCAAATTGAATAAAAGTTTGAAAACAAGAACAAAAGGTGAAAGAGGTGTACCCGGTTTTTAATTCATTTTTCTCCTCTAGACATTTGTAAACTTGCTTCTAAGGAAACTTTAAGACATTGAAGTTTGCATATATAATCATCGTTTAGGGAAAGTAAAATAAATTTTTCCCACTAAAAGGGGACAAGATGTAATTATAGAAAATTTTATCAGATTATAACTGGTTAAATGTAGACAGAACATTTGTACAGCAACAAACTTTCTCTGCCTCTTTAAAGGCCAATACTCCTTAGGTTTGTCAACTTATGAATGGTCATATTAGACATCTTTGAATTTTTCAAATTATTGTTAAATTTAAGTATAGAAAACTATACTTTCATTTCATTTTCATTCCTGTATTTCAAATCACTGATGCTTTTTAAAGTTAATAAAGATGTTGATGATTGAAATAAAGCCATTTATAGCATTTTTACAAAATTGCTGTTCTATTTACATGGTCACTTCCTGGTTCAGAAATTCAAGACAGAACATTCCACATGTTGCTTTTTTTTTTTAAGTAAAATTTCTTAGGAGAGTCATTCTTTATCAGAGACTATTGTATGCTGCGAGACTAGTTGGCTGACGTGAGAAAAGAAATTGTCTTCACTATTCTCTTAAGGAACAGATTCCTCTGGAATAAGCATAAAAGCAGAAGATGCAATGAGAAAATGACCTGTTGATTTTATCCATCACAAAGAACCATTCATCAGATGAATACTTCTGGTGTATAATAGATTTGTTTTATTTAGATTACATATATTTCATTAGCACTGAGTTTTCAAAAAAGTCAAATTACCTGTCAAGGTGAAAAATACATAATTTCAGCTAAATCTCCAGAAGTTTGACATTTCCAAAATACAAGCATTCATTTACATCATTGCTGGACTTCAGATGGAGCACCTGATCTCTGATGAAACATGCTCTTGGCATTTCCTATTTTCCTGTGACATCAATATTTATTCCCACCTTCAATGCTACTTTCATTATGACAAAAGAAAAGTGGAATGTTTTCCTGTCCTATGTTTGTCTGGCTCCATCACTTATTAGCCACATTTAACGGGGGAAAATTATTCTTCTCTTTTTTTATTTATCATATTTAAAACAGAGTTAGAACTGGGTGTAGTGGTACATACCTGTAATCTAAGATCTCAGGAGGGTAGGGACAGGAAATTTTTAAATTCAAGGTTAGTGTTAGCTTCAAACACAGCAAAATAGCTGAACCTACCCTCCCACACACCATTACCAACAACAACAACAATATTATCACTACCCAGGATTTACAAAACCTGAAGTAGTAATAGTGTATATGTCATAGTAAGGATTAAATGAATTAATATATGTCTAGAATTTAGGACCATGCTGTCTGCCAGTGAGCAGCAATAACAGTTTTTTTCTTTTTCAAGAAGGAAAAGTTGAGTATAGGGCATTGGTTCAAGAATCGAGGAACCAAATATTATTTCTTTGTTAACATAAAGTTTAACTCGAAATTTCCACTGATTTTTTTTTCATAACACCGTTCTAAGATACTCCATTTCATTCATTTATGCTGATTAACTAGTGGTTGTAGCAATATATGAACTAGACATATAAGCTTTAGTAGACATCTGATCTTCTTTCAGAGAAGTTTAAATTTTCAAAGAAAATATTTAACCATATTGATACATCTATAATGGACATGTTTATTTTTTAAGAAAACTTGGTATTTTTTACTTAAAATATTTTAAACTGACAACTTAGTGTAACATACTCGTGGCTTGTTTCAGTTGTTTTGAAGTTCTTTTAAAGACTTGGGATATATTTATGATATTAGAAAATAAATGACAAAATGGATCACCAGGTAAAATATAAAGGTAAAATATAAAGTTTAGTTGTCGGTCTTCACACAAGTGAATTCAAGTGCATAATCTTAGAAACATTTGTTCATAGACTATTTGGAAGGCGTGGCAAGACCAGCAGTTCTGGAAGAACATGTACAGGAAGATACAACACAAGAGACACACCTCTCATCTCCTGCTGAGTCTCCTTCCCAAAAGACCAAAAGTGAGTAGCTTATTAAAACATCCTTGAAACAAACCAGACCTCTCTGGATAAATTTGTCATTGTGCATAAGAAGGCAAAAAGCTGTGGAAATATCAAATAACCTATATTCTATATTCTTTCAGTATTTATAAGGTTTCTGTTACTAGTTTGGGATTAGTCACATCCTTGAGTTATAGCTGTGAGCAAGCCATTAGCAGATTCTATTATTATGAAGTTTATATGGAATAGTGATTTTATAGATTTCTATTCATAAATGTGTTTTTGAAGCTTTGTTGAGTTATACTTGACAATACTTGACAAATAGTATTTATAACTATACTGTGATGTTTTACACATACATATAAATGCACATTGTGAGTTGATTGACACAGTCAAGATAATTAACAAATGTATCACTTGCATAATTACAACTTTTTGGTGGTGATAACAAAGAACAAAGATCTTGGCAAATTTCAAGGATATAATGCCATATTGTTGACCATGTTCATTCTGATTTATATGGTAGTTCCTAAAATTATTCATTCTCCTATAAATGAAATTTTTAACCCTTTATTTTTATTTTCTTCAAGACACATTTAATTTAATATTAAGAGTACAATACAAAAGGCCCAAATACAATGAAGGAAAACATTTCCCCATGAACACCAATGACAATGCTATTTAAATGCCTACTAAATGAAATGAGGGCTTACTAAAAAACAAAAGAAGACAGAGTCTAATCACAACTGATATCCTTATAAGGTCCAATTGTGAAAAGAATGTTAATAATGCTCAAACATTTTAAACCTAAAGTCTGAGACCACATCTTCAGTAATGTGGTCTACAGTTCTGCAAGGATTCAAGGAACAACCATTGATTAAAAACCACATTGATTTAAGTCTCTATTATTTAATACAGAGCCCAGAGATAAATGGTTAATTAAATCAACTATTCATACTGGTAACTGTTATTTCATTGTCTCACAATTATTTAAATTGGTTTTTAGTAAGTAAACCCCTTAAGGGCAAAATTTACCATGTTTGAGTTTTGATCCCATAGTTAAACAATCATGAAATCTACAGTCTTATTGGCATAACTGATACAAATATCTCTAAGTCACTATGCTCAAGGTTAAGAGCAATGCATATTCTGTTTTTTACGTTTATTGGAATTTTACATGTTCAATATAGGATTTAAAATCTCTAGGTTTTCAATCCTCCAAACTGTCTGAAGTCACAGTGTGTCACAGAGTTGAGACTTCTGTTTCTGTCTCTATTTTCTTCAAACTAAAATGCCTCAAGTGTCTACATGTTCTAGAAGAAGAATTTTCGGAAGTGGGCTCTTTGGAATAGTCCGATGGCATCAGGCCTTTGATTGAACTCTTTAAAAATACTACTTTTTGTATTTCTCCCTCACTTGCTCTTGGACACTACAATCCTACTGTCTGCTTTTTTAAGTTGTCTTTTTATAGACAGGATGATGAGATTTTTCAGTGTTTGTCTATGTCAGCCTTATTTTGCTTACAGTCATATTATAACAAAAGACAGAGTGTCTTGAAAACTTAGTAATAGCCCAGTATCCTAGACACCTTTTCTCTACAGTCTCACTAGCTTTCTTTCATCATTTTGTTCAAAATCATCCTGACAGATATGAGCTGACAGCCTGTGATTTTGATTTATATTTCTAAGTTTATGTTTATTTATATTTTATTTGTGATATCAAATATCTTCATATGATTGTTGGTCTTTTTGTTTCTCTGTTTTGAAAAAAATGATTGTTCATATCCTTAGCTCACTTGGGTTATTTTTCTTAAATATTTTGTTTATTTTGTGTGTGTGTGTGTGTGTGAGTGAGTGAGAGAGAGAGAGAGAGAGAGAGAGGTCACTGTGTGTCCCTGTGGAGGACCAAAGATTACTTTGGGAATCATCCTGGATTGCTTCTACCTCCTTGCTTTGCCCACCAGGGCCAGAAGTAAAGGTCACCATCATTATGCCTGGGGTTTTTATATGGACCTGAGATCTGAACTCAGGACTTTCTGCTTGCGAGACAGAGTCTTAACCCCTGAGCCATCTCTCCAGCCTCTACTTGGGTTATTTTAAGCCCTTATCAGACCTATGGTTCACAAGCATTTCCTTCCATTGTATCAGCTTCCTTTTACCCTGAATTGTTTTCTTGTTCTGCAGTTTTAGCTGTGGTTTTAGCTTGATACAACACCACTTGTCTATTTGGCTCCTATTGTACTGTGCTTTTTGTGTCATATCTGCAAAAGTATCCTGCAGACCAATGTCAAGAAGCTTTTTTCTATCTTTTTTGGAGACGTTTATTATTTTATGTTCTCCACTGAAGTTTTTGATGCATTTTCAGTTGACTAGTGTGTACAGTATAGGAATGGGGGACAATTTTTATTCTTTTGAGCATGTATATCCAGTTATCCAATATCATTAAAGACATTATATTTTTTAAAAAGTACATCAAAAAGACTATACTTTCTATATTACAAGTTACTGATGCTATTGTTGAAGAGCTACAATAATCAAACCAGTACGGTATTAACATTGAAACAAGACACATAGATCAAGGAAAAGGAATAATCGATAAATAAACCTAGGCATCCATAGTTAACAAATCTTTAATGTATTTAAATTCAGAATAAAAATCATTAATATCTCATTGTAATTTTTGGAATTTTCTCAGAATAATTTATAAATATGAAGTACATTTTTATGGCTGTTTAGAAAATTCATATTTGCATGTAACCATAAAATATTTTTTGACAGATGATGCATATTATTTATGTTATTTCTGTTTTTCCCCTTTATAAAATTATCATAATTCTTATTATTTGCTTCCATAAATACTTGAGGAAATAAGTTTTACTTTTTATTTTTGTTAAATTTTGGCAGTAGAGCCTTAACACTATTAAGTGATAGAATGTCTGCATAGCATGTACTAAGCTCAGAATTCAACCTATATCCATATATATAAATAAATTAAAATACATATAATAAAATAAATTAAAAAATTTAAATATAAAATATTTACCTAAATATAAAAAAATCCTATAGTGAATGAAGCTGTTGAAATCGTAACTTTAGATGCTTTTTTCTTGCAATATATATTTAACATTTCAACACTAACTTCTGTTTTGATGAAGAATAAATATAAGAAAATTGGAATCTCTTTGTCATTGTTCTGTGTTTTTTGTAGCTCGGTACTTTGTTTTTGTCAGATGTTTCTGATTCCTGAATCATCCTTGCTGTTTGTGTTCGTCACCATATTAGTCGTATTTATATTAACATTAAGTTTTAACAACAGTCTTTCTTTGAAACCTCTAAAAGTTATTTTCTTATAGGTGAGACTGTGACTGGAGAACTATCAAAACTACTGGATGAAATAAAGCTCTGTCAAGAAAAGGATTATTCTTTTGAAGATTTGTGCCACACAATATCAGACCACTACTTAGATAATTTGAGCAAGATTTCAGAGGAAGAACTTGGGAAAAATGGAAGCCAGAGTGTAGTAAGTAAGGGGGGAAATGAAGACACTGTGTCTGTCCTTCCAGTTCAGTATGTACCCCTTACCAGCAGGAGATTTGTTGCTTTATTGGATATTAAGATTCAGCAACTATCAAATGCTACATCTCCCTAGTGGTCCATATTCTCTGATGTTCATTGGGGTTTTGTGCTCACTGCATGTGTAAGGGAAGAAATGCTTTGACCAGGACTAAGGATGCCACTCAGTGCTAGAGTGCTTGCCCAATGTGTGTCGCTTTGATAAAACCAAGTGTGTAATGGTCTCCCTGTTGTTACACTCCCTGCAGTTTCTTTGGTAATGATTATTTAATTTAACTGGAAATAATGACATTGACTCCAAAAGAAGACCTTTCTTCTGTCTTTCTTCTCCATGTTCTCTATACATGTAGTCTAACTGTTCCTTAAGAAGAAAGATAGTGCATAGTTCCCCAGACACTCCATAAATCATAGCAGGAAAGCTCAGACTGCATGTTTTCACAGTATTCAAGTCCCTGGACAATCTGTTCTCATATTTGAGGTCAGCATATAAAGTAAAAGTTAGGTATACTTGCTCATTATAATTTTTATATTAATTTTTATATTAATACAATAACAGGAAAAACCTGTAATTTCTAAGTAGAAAAGATTTATAAGCCTACTTTTGACCTGTAATGTTTTATAGCTTGTACTGATATGAAGGGAAATAACATTGTCACAATATAAACCATTTACTCACTTTTAGAATTTAATTTGTTAGTATTATACCTTATTCAAGACTGAATAATAGGATGAACTGTGTTAAGTATGTCACATTATTTTTGAAAACTCAGAGTTCTCAGTGCCGTGCTTGTCTGTTTTGAGAACATGCACTTCATTTACTTGCTCGAAGTGAGCCCTGACATTGTTTCTCTGGATAGCACTCGCTAATCTAGTTCCAGGGCTAAACTTACCTCTTAGTCCTACTTTTTTTTTGTTTTGTTCCAATTTTTTCCTGCAGTGTCACATTACTACCCTTCTCCTAATTCTTCATGTATAACTCTGAACAATAATACATACATTTAGTAGTGTGTAGATATATAAAATGAAAATTTTCTAATGGTGCGATATAGCTCTGTCTATCTGTCTCTATCTATCTATCTATCTATCTATCTATCTATCTATCTATCTATCTATCTATCTATCTGGATAAAATCCCTGTGTAAAAATCTAAAACACGTGTAAGCTATTTACAAATGTTAATCAGTTGTACTGAAAGTTACCTAGAACTTTAACATGTGTGTTATATGTAAGTAATGTATAACATTGGGATTTTTTTTGATCCATGTCTAAAGGTTTCAAAAAATTGGCAACTTCTTTCCCTTTATTTCTAAACCAGTTTTTGGAAAAACTGCTATTTTCTGAACAAATGACTGCCAATCCACTTTTGTTATATTATTAGTGAACAAATTTTCAGCAAATACAATATATTTATTTTTAAATTAAATATACTATTATCCTAGTGTATATGTGTATAAATTATGAGAGATTCACTACACAAGAAATTCAAAGTGATGGCAAGGACTTTTGACAGGATAATGTTTTTGGAAGAAGTGGTCACTTCTTGTTTATTAACTGAAGATTGTCATGATAGTGACAAGGGAGAGTTGCTTGTAATGCTCATAGATGGAAGTTAAGTTCTTGAAATATTAGCCCATATGCTCCTATTCTATTTGTGACAAACTCTTGCAATTATCTTTTTTGAAATTATTGTCATATAAAAATACCAAAGATTATATGAGACAGATAAAAGACCATATATATAAATGAAAACAAGTAGTTGTATTTATTTGTAGTTATAGAATTTACAAAGAAGAAAGATGATGATTAAATTTAAAGGATAGATGAGACCATAGACGATTTTAAATGTCAGGCTGAATGTATTTAAGAAATGAGAAAAACCTAAAGGATTTTAGGGAGATAAAAAAAGCATTATTGAAAATGGCCTTTTTAAATTTTTTCTAGTTTTACAAGAATTTCGAATACTCATCCTTGCTTCCCTCCGTCCTCTCTCCCATCCATCCCTTTTCTCCTTCCTTCTTCAATCCATCCCACTCCCTCCCACCTCCCATCCACCTTCATGGACCTCAGGGTTCCCTCTGGCCTATTTTTTTTAAATTTTCTACTTTTACAGGTTTATCCCTTCTTCATTCCATCGTCTTTCCCTCCCATCCCTCCATCAATCCCACCCTCCTGCCAGTCTGCTTCTATGGATTCCAGGGTTGCCCCTGGCCTGTCTACTCCTGTGGGGGTTCAGGCCTCTGCGGTACACAGGTTGTCTCTCCTTGGCTTTTTTATTTAATGTTTCAAAAGCAATCCAATTACATTTACCTTTCTTTATAGAATGCATTTTAGTTGCATTTATCATGTTGTTTTATATATGTTTGCATCCATCAAATTTTTTCCATAATACACTTGTGAATTGTCTCTTTATTATGTAAAATCTCAATGAAGTACTTTCATATTATTTACCATAGGTGGTCATTATCATGTTTTATGTTATAGATATAGAACAGCAATATACAATATGATATTTTAAATAATTCAAAATGTTCACACTCAGATCTCTCTGAATCATTGCATGTACAGACAAGACTAATGTAAAACAAATATATGGAGAAGAGAAATAGATAGATTTTCCTATTCTAATGTTGAGCATAATTTAAGCCCCTACTAAGCAATCCTGAAAGAGGAGCTATAGATTTGGAAAAATGCCTCAGCTAACCAGTGCCATAGTGAGGATTAGAGCTAAGAGTCAACATTTTAAGTTCCCAGCTACACTTCTTTTAGTAAGCTGCACTTGTGTAAAGGAACTTTAAAAAGTGAGATATCAGTGAAGATCTATAGAAGTACATTGAAAGCTTTATATAGGTAATGCAAGACAAAAAGGGAGGATGGATGAGTAAGAGAGATTAAGCATCTTGAAGAGACCATGTATGCAAAAGCACAGTAGTAAGAATCCATGTATAATTTGGGAGGAATGGTTTGCCCTAATAGTTGGATTTTGAAGCAATAGGAAAAATGTTGAATGGTGATAATACCTAACATTGGAAGACTCTCAATAACCCTTGGAGATAGACAGTATTATTTGTCCTATTTCATAGATGAGAAGCGAAGGCACAAAGAGCTTTGATGATTTGCCCAAATTCACAGAGTAAGTATCAGAGCCAGTATTTAATCCAGGTAGTCTGAGGCTGGGGTCAACTGCATACCATGACCTACAGAGAGCAAAGTTGGATCAGATATCACAGTAAGTCCAAAGTTTAAAATCACAGAGGTGAATAAATTCCTGAATAGTGGAAGGTCTTCTGAGAGTAAAAACTTGGAAAATAAAAGTGACAGCTATGTTGAATGTTCTGGGGACAGATTGTGATTATCATCACTGTGTATTAGAGTAACCTGGAGAGGCTCTTAAAAAGAAAAAAGAAGTAAGTAAAAAGTATGTCAAGTGCTATGACAACTAGGTCAATATTATTTTGGGAGCTGGGTCAGGTGGTGCTGCCCGTAAAACCAGCATTGGGGAGGGATGTTAAGGCAGGGAATCATAGGTTTAAGGCCATCTTGTGCTACATACCAAGTTTAAGGCTAGCCCTGGTGACATGGTGAATTTGAAGTCACTCTGGTCTACCTAGTGCAATTTTGTCTTTATTTATTTGCATGTGTGGATATGTGTGTATTAGAGGACATTTCGGTGTGTGTGCCTGTGAAGCCTCAAGGGTGACTTAGGGAATCACCCTGGATTGTTCTAGCTCTTTATTGCTATGCTTTCCCCAAGTTCTGCATTCCAGGGCTGGAAATACAGGCCACAGCCATTTCTGCCAGCATTTTTTACATGGGATCTGGGATCTTTTTGCTTGTGAAGCATGATTTTAACCCTTGAGCCATCCCTTCATCCCCAATATCATGTCTTTAAGCAAAAGTCATTTTCTGACAGCTGTAAGCACTGCTCTTTTTAAATTTTTTTTATTATTTATTCAACTGTGCACATGTGCGCATGTATGTGCGTGTGCATGTGTGTGTGTGTGTGTGTGTGTGTGTGTGTGTGTGTGTGTGTGTGTGTAGAACCATGGATGAATTCGGGAACCACCATGGACGCCTCCACCTCCTTCTGCCCCAGGATTCACAGGCTCCGCCTTATCAGGACCAGAAGCTCAGGCCGCCCCTGCTTCCACCTGGCGTCTATACGTGGGATCTGGGATCCGAACTCAGGACTTCCACCTGCAAGGTGGAGGCTTAACCCCTGAGCCACCTCTCCAGCCCAAGCACTGCTCTTTTTTTTATTATTAATACATTTTTATTATTATTTCAGCTCATACAAACTTAATAGGTACACCAGTTCCCTCCCTCCCCCCCCCCCCGTACCCCCTGCTCGCCCTCCCCACTCCCCTCCCTCCCCATCCCCCAGTGCCTCCCGCTCCAATTCCCAGAGAGTCCTTTCTTGTGCATGCCTGATTTTCTTCTGGGCCCTCCTCTCCGATGACGTACAAGGACCCAGTGACCTTTCCCTGAACCCTTTCCCGTGTTCCCCTTAGGTATAGGAACACTGCTGTGGCTGCCAATCCTTTGCCTCCAAGGATCTTGGTGCCTTTAGCAGATGCTAGACTTTGTGAGGTCAACAGTGTGTTGGACATTGCGCCCGGCATGCAAAGTCTAATTATGATTGCTTCAGCCCTAACTAGTATGGAGTATCTTACATATCATTGCTCCTCCCATCCTTTTGCTCTTACACTCTTACCGCCCCCTCTTCCGCAAATTTCCCTGAGCTTCAAGATGGGGAGACATTAAGCTGGCCTAGTTCTAGGTGGTTGATATAGAGTCTCTGAAGTTCTGGGTTGTGGTTTGTTGATTTTCTTTTGCAGTTTTGCTGCTCCTGCAATGCCCTTCACTCCATCCTGGTGGGCATTGTATGTTACCCCCTGGCCAGAGACAAAAAGCTGTTAAACTAGAGTCTTGTGATAAAAGCACATTCAAAGGTAGATGTAATAAAAGTGGGAAACCACAGTAAGGGAGGGGTCTATCACCCATTTGCAAAATGGTTACTTTTTATCTGCCAGACTATATGCCCTCCTCTTCTGGTGAGATCTACCCCCTCAGTAGTAAATGATCAGGAACAAAAGTCTGTGAACTTAATCAGATGTCTCATTACTTATTTGAGTCCTTGATGGAGGCCTATTTTCTCTGCTGTAACATGGTCCCTTCTCTCCTTGTTTCTGGTGTGGCCCTCCTACCCCATCCCTCCTGTTCACAATCCTTGCAATTACTGTCTCTAGGTGGGCTGGGTGGGTTTGGTACTAGGAGCCACCTATTAGGGAGTACATACGGCGCTTAATTTTCTGGGTCTGGGATACTTCACTCAATATAATTGTTTCTAATGACATCCATTTCCCGGCAAATTCCAGTAATTCATCATTTTTGATGGCTGAGTAGTACTCCATTGTATAGATGTACCACCGTTTCCTTATCCACTCGTCAACTGTTGGACATTTGGGCTGATTCCATGACTTTGCTATTGTAAACAGTGCTGCTATGAACATGGTCGTGCTTGTGCTATCGAGGTGAACCTCTGCTGTATGGGGGGTTATTCCCAAAAGTGGAATAGCAGGGTCATATGGCATTTCAATCTTTAATTTCTTTAAGAATCTCCAGACGGCTCGCCAGAGTGGCTGTATGAGCCTGCATTCCCACCAGCAATGTAGGAGAGTTCCCCTCTCTCCACATCCTCTCCAACATTTGTTGTTGTTTGTATTGTGGATTTTTGCCATCCTGACCAGGGTGAGATGATATCTCAGGGAAGTTTTGATTTGCATTTCCCTGATGGCTAAGGAAGTGGAGCATTTTTTCAGATATTTGTTAGACATTTTAATTTCATCCCTGGTAAAGTTCCTTTTAAGTTCCAGGGCCCATTTCTTAATTGGGCCATTGGTTTCCTTGGTGTTTAGTTTTCTAAGTTCTTTGTGCACTCTGGACAGTAGAGCTCTGTCAGATATGTGGTTAGTGAAGATTTTCTCCCATTCTGTGGGTTGCCTTTGAGCTCGTGTTACAATCTCTTTATCTGAACAGAAGCTCTTTAATTTCACAAGATCCCAACTGTTGAGAGTTGGTAGCAGTGACTGTGCCATTGGATGTCTGTTTAGGAAATATTGGCCTAGCCCAATCAGCTCGAGGGAGTTCCCTATCCTTTCAACTATGGTTTTTATAGTCTCTGGCCTGATATCAAGGTCCTTGATCCATTTGGAATCCAAGCACTGCTCTTTTAAGAAGCTCCCTAGAGTATTCTAACAGGCACACAATTGATCTAATGAAACAAAAACCTGCCAGGACTTGTGGGATAGTTCAGATCTAAAGTGAGGAGTTGGTGAGGTCTTGCTAACAGACAAGATTACAAAATTACAGGTGTTATTTTTGAATTAGAATAAATTTCATAAATTTTGTAGTGTTCAACCTCCTCTATTGTAAGAGTTTTAAAATGATCTAGAATTGGGGAATTTTTTTAGTTTGGACTCTGACAATGAACTTTCATAGTTTGTGTGGCTAGAACAATAAACATTTATTTTTCATGGATTCTGGAGGTCGGGAAGTCAAAGATCAGACTGCAGAAAGAGCAATGTCTGATGAGAGGCCTGCTTTCTGTTTTCCAGGAAGTCCTTTCACTGTTTTTCCACATGCCTGAGAACAAAGAAAGAAGTAGAAAGTTCTGAGGTGGCTTTTTACATAGGTGTTAATCCCATTTCTGACTGCTATACCCCCACTGGAATACCGTCAAGTGAATTTTGAAGTACAATAAATATTTAGTTTAAAAATTCTTGGACAGTTTCATGCATGCGTACAATGAAACGTTGTCATTTTCATCTCCCTTCCTCTCAACTGACAACCTTCTTTCCAATCAACCTCCCACCTATTTGTGTGTGTGTGTGTGTGTGCACATGCATGCGCATGTCTTACATAGTGAGTTTAATAAGGGCTACCTGCATTAGCAGCATGGGCCTGGTCCCTTGCTGGAGCACAGCAATGTATCAGTGGATAAGCCAGTGAAGACAGCAGTAGCATCACCATTAGTTGGTCCCCAGGGAGGGGCGGGACCTCGTGAACTTTTCCCCCTTCCAAGGTGAAATGTTGACAAGTCCAATCCTGTGTCACATGTTCACGTGGAAGTAAACATAGCTGCAATGAGTTAGTTCACAGGTGTAATAGACAAACGTTCAGTTATTACAAGGGAAACTTTCAGTTTATCATCAAGAGAAATTCAAACTGTGCTCTGCTAACAGCCCTAAATTATAATTGTTTATATATGATATCAGAGCCTCAAATGTGGAAAAGAATTGTTTACCTTTTTTTTAATATTTCTGGCTATATGAAAAGTATTAAGCTTGGTTGCAATTTAATTTCAGATGCACTGAGGCATCTGACCTGTTCATTTTAATATGACAGGTAATTGGAAAGTAACTTAGAAGATACAAAATACAAAAATATGTGTTCTGTAATTTTGTATTATTCACAAGGGTATTTTACATCTTAATGATGTGGCTTAAACTCTGTATTAGCTATTTTTGGTTCACTGTTTTACTGCCTCTTTTCTTCCAACAGAGGGCACTCTGATTCAGGAATTTAAAATACAAAATTAGAGCTCTTATGTAAGAACTTTTATTTTTGAATCAGAGCTGTTTGATTTTGCTAAAGTATCAGTGTTAATGGGGTAGGTTTAAAATTTTTACTAACAAGTGGATTAAAATCAGATTATATTATGATAGATTATATTCAGTTAGAGGTTTTAAATTTAATAGAAAGACCTGCTCAATTAAAATTACATTTTGTCTTCCATCTATTTCACTAATTTTTCTTTCTGTTATATATATGTATGTATATGTATATGTATGTATGTATGGTGTATGTATGAATGGAGTGTGTGCATATGTATGTGTCTGCATGTGTGTGCGTGCTCATGGGTGTATGTTCCCCAGGTATGCTTAGGTGTATGTCTGTGGAGGCCTAAGGATGAAACTGGGAATCATCCCTATTGTTATGAGTCTAGGTCTCTAATTAAACCCAGATCACGTCATTAGGGTTAATCTGGCTAGCCATCTTGCTCTGGGGATTTCCAGTTTCTTCCTTCCAGAGCTAGAATTACAGGAAGGCTACCACACCCCACCCAGCATTTTTACCGGGATCTCAGATTCTGAACTCAAAATCCCTTTGTCGGCAATGTAGACCGTTAGCCACTGAGCCGGCTCCCCAATCCTTATATATATTTTAATTCAAAACAACTTGTTCTGAATACTTCTATGATTTGCGTATGAGACTATCATCTAAGTTGGACTAGGACATTATGCAATCTAGAATGTACATTTTAAAGAAATATAAATATCTTCATATTCTTTACTAATCAATGAAATTTAGGCTTTTTAAAAAATATGAAATGATCCAAAAATGATTTTATTCTCTTTATCTTTCCCTAAGTTCATAAGTTTAATTTCTTTTCTCTAAATGTATAGACAATGCATGATTCTCAAATGCAAAACCACCAGACCACCAGAAAACTGAAGGTATAGAGGACTACAGCAGACTGAATCTGGCTAGAGGAAACCATTCTTGTAGATTTAGAACAAGAAAAGGCATTATCGCTTCATTAGCCTATTTTCCTAAGAAGCAAATAAGGCAATGAAGGGACAAGTATGTTAACTTTGTTTTTTTCTTCTGAGAAGAACCTGGACACAGTACCATCCAAGACTATCTGGCAGATATGCTGGCAGGTCTTGTGTGAAGTTAGTTAATACACTTCTGTCATTTCACTTTCTCTTCTCCTGCAAAATGTTTTATTACATGTCAGGTTCTACAATATGAAATATCTTATTAGGTTGTCCAAAAACCAAATGCTGGGGGTTTGGCAGATGGCTCGGTTTGTAAAGTGCTTGCCTTCCAAGTGTGAAGATATGAATTCAATTCCCAGAGCCTACATTTAAAAAAAAAAGTGAAAGAGTCACCATACTTGTAATCCCTGGTGAGACAGACTGGAGCTCTCTGGGACTTGCTGGAGAATCAGCGCAGCCTACTTGGGGAGCTCCATGTTCAAATGAGCGACCTGGTCTCATAAACCAAGGTGGATGGCTCCTGAGAAGCAGGACTCAAGCATGTCCTCTGGCCTCTACATGCATGTGTGCAATTCATACTTGCCACCCCAAGTGTGCACCTGTATACACATACGTTCATACATACACACACACACTACACATGTTACTGGAACAAAGTTTACTTTCAAATGCATTCTGATTCATTATAGGGCACTGACAGCCAGAATGCCTTCAGAATATGAGGCCTTGTTGGTTGTTCCATCCATTTTCCATACAGCTAAAGAACTTTGGAATGTGAATATTCTGGAACACAAAGGGTTCTTCTTACATGGTTATAAATAATTTTTTTATAATAGTGAATTTTTCATTGTGGAACCAAATCTTAAGTAGTAGTAACTACTATTATCTCAATAGAAGTTTATACAGCAGTCAGGAGAAAAGTTCAGCAATTCATGTTTTATTGTAGCTAAAGAAAGTTTTGGAGATATGGACTCAAAAGTGGCCAGCTTTGGATTTTCCTAATATATTTTCTAAGAATTGGAAAATTCGTAGACTTCAGATTCTGCTGGGCTTCATTGACCATGAGAATGACTTTATTATACATGATCTGTAAAATATTAATACATGAAAAGAAACATCTAGAGTCAACATGATAAGCTTCTTCTTTCTATCTATAGCAATTCTGGGAAGATCTTTGAGACAAATGGCTAATTCAGGAATTATTATTCTTAACAATGAATGCAGTTACCTTTTATGACATATGCCTTCTGCTTTGTACAATGTACTGTGGTATATTGCTTCTAATATGACTCTTACGCTGATCTTTGTAATTGCATCTCGCCTAGTACAGTGTCTTATTTATAGTGGTCTTTCAGTGGGGGTGCCATTGAGTGCAGAGACATAAAAAGACAAATAAAATAAAAGAGCCTATCTTCTGATCAGTCATCAATGGAAAACATGCTCAGGTATTTGGAGATAAATCCAGAGTTCAAGAGGAGTTTTTTTTTTCTTTACATCTTTCTAGGGAAGCAACAGTTTAGCAGCTTATAGTATGAGATTAAAAATTATGTGGCATTGACTTTACAAGGCTGCTGTGCTCTTTAATCAGAAATATTTTTAATCAGAAAAAATAATTCTAGCTTTCTATCAGTGATATAAAGATATACCATATTGATTTTTATGTTTCAGAGACTTTGAACAATTTTGTTCAGACATTTGAAAAGTCTTTCGGTATCATCGTAGGGAGATTTCTGTAGCGATATGTCAAATATTCATTTCTTACATTGCCTTTAGTCAATATTTTGCTATGGAAGAGACATTATAATCAGATTTGCATATCTTAGGAAGGAAAAGCAAACACTACACATAATTGAACTTATGTGAAAAATTAATAAGCTAGATTCTTGGCCTAAGTAGGAATAGAGGAACTGATATAAAAATCCTGTATTTCAACTCCTAAAACATCAGTAGTATAAATAGCAAACGGGGGTGGCCTATTCTGGGGGAGTATTGATGCAAGAGTGTGATTAACCATTAGATCACCCTGCCTTTCACTAATGTATTCCAAAATGACTTACTCTCACCTTTCCATCATTCCTGCCATTTTCTAACTTCAGGTTCTTTTCCTGTCTTACTTCAGTTATTTCAAAAGTCTCTTATCCTGTCTACCAGCATTCAGAATCCCCTTTTTATCTGTTCAATCTCTTCTTAGCACTGATACCAAATGAGAATGCTTGAAATGGAGTCTTGATCATGAATCCCCAAACTCAGCACTGGTTCTCACTACAAAACTTTAACACAAAATTTGATTGAGGCATTCAATACCTCCTTTTTAAGCTATTGCATGTATCTGTAGCTTTCTTCTGGTAGTGTCTTAGATAAGCACAATGCTTCAATAAAATGGATTACTCTCAAGCATTCCTGTCTGTCTTCCATCTGTGCTCACAATATTTCATCCACATATAATTCTTCTCCATGCTATTGTTACTTATTTAGAACCATTCTACATAATACCTTCTTTGACCCTTCTATTCAGTGTCAACATTTGTATTAGGTATCATTATGCTGTATTTAAAATCTGTATTTTGGGCTGGAGAGATGGCTCAGGCATTAGGCCTCTGTCTTGCAAACAGAAGTCCTGAGTTCGGATCCCAATCCCACGTACAAATGCCAGGCGGAAGCAGGGGCGGTCTGCATTTCTTTTTTTTTTTATTTCCGCTCATACAAACTTAACAGGTACACCGGTCCCCTCCCTCCCTCCACTCCCCCCGACCCCTCTGCTCCCCCCTCCCCTCTCCCTTCCCTTCCCATCCCCCAGTGCCCCCCCAATCCCCGAAGCATCCTTTACTGTGCATGCCAAACTCTCTTCTGGGTCCTCCTGTCCCATGAGGTGCAAGGACCCAGGGGAATTTCCTACAACCTTTTCCTGTGTTCCCCTTAAGCTTAGGAATACTACTGTGACTGTCAGTCCCTAGTAGAGTCACCTTTTTATGAAATGGGGCTGTTTTGTCCAGGAGGGAAAGGTCACTACATGATGCAGTAGCCCAACAGTTGACATAGCCAGCAACAATGAATAAGGGTTCCCCCCTTCCTACATCCTCTTAAGCATTTGTTGTTTTGTTTTCCTGATTTAGTCATTTTGATTGGGGCAAGATGAAATCTGGATTGTTTTAATTTCCATTTGATGAATAAAAATGTTGAGTGCTTTTTAACATATTTTTTAGATTTTGGTATTTCTTGTTTTAAAAATTCTCTATGTAATTCACTGGCTCATTTTTTATTGTGTTTTTTCTTAATACTTTATTTTTTAATATTTAATATTTTATTATATTATATTAATTGTATATATTAATATTATAAATTTAAATTTTAATATTTTTTAATATTCTGGGCACTAATGCTCTGTTGTATGTATAATAGCCAAAGATTTTTCTCTCATTCTATAATGTGACTCTTTGCTCAACTAAAAGTTTCTTTTTCAAAACAGAAACCTTTTAGTTTCATGAGATTCTGTATGTCAATTGTCAACCTTGTTTCCTGCACAATGCAATCCTCCTCAGTCCTTAAGTCATTGTCTCGAAGTGTACTCCATGTTCTCTCCTCTGGAAGTTTCAGAATTTCAGATTTAACATTGAGGTCTTTGATCCGTTGAAGTTCATTTCCTTGCAGATGAGAGACAAGGATCAAGTTTCATTATCTTCCATGTAGATATCCCCCCCCCCATCCCCAGAGCATCCTTTACTGTGCATGCCAAACTCTCTTCTGGCTCCTCCTGTCCCATGAGGTGCAAGGATCCAGGGCCATATCCCAGAATCCTTTCCTGTGTTCCCCTTAAGCTTAGGAACACTACTGTGACTGTCAGTCCCTCGCCTCCAAGGATCTTAGTGCCTTTAATCCATGCTAGACTTTGTGGGGTCAATAATGTGTTGGACATAGTGCAGATCATGCAAAGTCCTATTATGATTGCTTCGGCCCTAACTTATGTGGAGTATCTTGCATATCATTACTCTTCCCATCCTTTGCTCTTACAATCTTACTGCCCCCTCTTCTGCAAATTTCCCTGAGCTTCAGGATGGGGAGAGATTAGGCTGGCCCAGTTCCAGGTGGTTGATATAGAGTCTCTGATGTTCTGAATTATGGTTTGTTGATTTTTTTTCGGTTTTGCTGCTCCTGCAATGCCCTTCACTCCATCCTGATGATATTGGATGTCACCCCCTGGCTAGAGATAAAAACCTGTTAAATTAGAGTCTTGTTATAAGAGTATATTCAAAGGTAGATGGAATAAAAGTAGGAGACCGGGGTGAAAGAGAGATCAATCACCCATTTGGAAAATGGTTACTTTCTATCAGGCAGCCTATGTGCCCTCCCCTTCTGGTGAGATCATCCCCCATCAGTTGCAAATGATCAGGAAGGAAAGTCTGTGAACTTAACCAGATGTCTCATTACTTACTTGCAGTCCTTGATGGTGGCCTATTTTCTCTGCTATAACATGGTCCCCTCTCTCCTTGTTTCTGGTGGGGCTCTCCTTCCCCATCTCTCCTGTTTATAATGTTTATAATTACTGTAGGTATTACAGAGATTTGTCTTTGAGTGTCTCTAAGTGGGTTTGGTATTAGAATCCACCTATTAGGGAGTACAAACGGCGCTTAATTTTCCATGTCTGGGATACTTCACTCAATATAATTATTTCTAATTCCATCCATTTCCTGGCAAATTATATTAATTCATCATTTTTGATGGCTGAGTAGTATTCCATTGTATAAATGTACCACATTTTCCTTGTCCACTCATCAACTGTTTGACATTTGGGCTGATTCCATGACTTTGCTGTTGTAAACAGTGCTACTGTGAACATGGTCGTGCTTGTGCTATTGAGGTGAATTTTTGCTGTGTGGGAGGTTATTCCCAAAAGTGGAATAGCAGGGTCATATGGCATTTCAATCTTTATCTTCTTTAAAAATCTCCAGATGGCTCGCCAGAGTGGTTTATGAGCTTGCACTCCTACCAGCAATGTAGGAGAGTTCCCCTCTCTCCACATCCTATCCAGCACTTAGTGTTGTTTGTATTGTGGATTTTTGCCATCCTGACAGGGGTAAGATGATATATCAGGGAAATTTTGATTTGCATTTTCCTGATGGGCGGCCTGCATTTCTGGTCCTAGTGGGTGGAGCCTGTGAATCCCAGGGCAGAGCAAAAGAGGAGGTAGAAGCAGTCCACGATGATTCCCGAATTCACCCTTGGTTTTACACACACACACACACACACACACACACACACACACACACACACACAATTGAATAAAAAAAAATCTGTATTTGAATTCCATAATCTGACTTGTGTGATTAATGTACAAGTCTTCTGTTTTTGTTTTGTGAGATCCTTAATGATCAGGAAAATTCTAATCACTACATATATATTCTTTACATAGTTCCTCAAGTACCTGATAAATGTTTTTGAGTTGATGTAACAGACTATAGGCATAAAAAAGTTTGTTTGATACTTGATTTGGGGGGTCATACCTGTGTGAAGAGCTCTAAGATAGAATCTAAAGGTTGCCTAATAGTGAAAATCTAGTGAGCACCCAGTTAAACTACAGCACTGGTTTCTTCACAAAATAAATCTCACAAAATAAATTATCATTTTCTTCTGTAATAATACATAATTGCCAATGATGGAATCTTATATTACAAATACTAAGTTTAGTTTTTGGTAATGCATGTAAAGGAAACTATTATAAGACTAGAGTATATTTCTCATTATTTATATTTATATTTTTCAAATTTCTTATTCTATTGGAATTCTCCTTTGTCATTCTTTCTATGTAATTGTGGTGGGATGTTTTTTCACTTTTATTTATTGATGAATTTTGGTCTTTGGATGCTATCACACACTATACAGAACCTTCTATTTATTCTACTCCTTGTCGTTCCCTATTTCTCTCCTTCCTTTGCCTGAGTGGAGCATTTTTTAAAAATTTTTAATCTGAATTAACTTTAGTTTATGACAATGACATAATGATAGAAACCTTTAGAGTAACCAGAAACTGTCATTGGGTTCCATTACGTTATCAGAGCTGTGGAGACTGACTCCCTGCTCTCACTAATAACATCAGCGCCATAACCAAACATTGCCACTTCCATTCTGAAAGCGCATTTTCACACTGAGGTGTAAAGTGAAGTGGGCCATTTTAAGCATTTTTTAAATCACCGTTCTGCTTCCCCCAATTTTAATAATTTTTACATATTGCAATATGCCCTATTGATGCATAGTAATGTTTTTATGCATGTTTTTTTGGGGGATCTGTTTTGAAGGTGTTTCACTCTGTATTCTAGGCTAGGCTGAAACTCACAACAATCCTTCTGTCTCATTCTTACTGAGTGCTAGGATTATGTGCGTGAACTACCATGTCATATTCTTAAAACTTATGACATTAGGGGCTGGAGAGGTGGCTCAGGGGTTAAGCCTCCGCCTTGCAGGCAGAAGGTCCTGAGTTCGGATCCCAGATCCCACGTATAGATGCCAGGCGGAAGCGGGGGTGGCCTGCGCTTCTGGTCCTGGTAGGGCGGAGCCTGTGAATCCCGGGGCGGAAGGAGGTGGAGGTGTCCATGGTGGTTCGCGAATTCGTCCGTGGTTCTACACACACACACACACCATAGACGCGCGCTCACATAAACTTATGACATTAAAATATCCTCAATATTATGAATATTTGGGTTAAGGTATCCAAATGCAGTAAATTTACCAAGGTATTTTAAATTTCTATAATTTCGATATTATGAAGCTTTTGAAGTTTTTATACAATCTGTAGATCGTGAAATCAGCCAATTTCTTTGCATTTCTTAGTTTATAATCTTTAGCTTGAATTTAAGCTTCCCAATAATGATCTCAGCTATTGTGTTTTCCCTGAGAATCAATACTCTTTAAAGTCAGCCAATGGTAATGTTTCCTATAAAGTTTAGCAATAATTTACCTTTCTTCTTTCTTCACTTGCTAGATAATGAAAAAATTAATTTTGAACACTGTTAGCCACTTTTCATATTTACTTCATTCATTTGCTGTAATGTACCTTATTTGTAATTTGATTTCAAGGTGTATTCTTAGGAATATACAGTGTGGCTTAGGAATGCAGGCCTTGAAGAATGTGCCATTATAAAAGAATCATTTTATTGTCTAATGTCAAATGATATCAGTCAGGGGCTTGAGCTTGAAGAAATGTGTCAGTGTGATAATCATGTAGCACTATGTTCAGGGAAATGCTTTTCACCCTGAAGAACAAATTAATTTTAATAGAACATTGACTAGCAACCCTGAAAAAAAGATGAACTTACTCATGCTTTGAGCATGTCTTATCATAAGACCATGACTACAGAATATTGAAATTCATTCAACATGTTAAGAGCTGAAGAATTGGGACGGAGTCAAAATCAGTAAAGGTAAATGACAAAAGATAACTGTTTGATCTGCTTCAATTTCAGGATAAGAATTTTTTAAAATTACTATTATCTGCCTTTGCTTTCCTTTAATTTTTATTTCTATTGTCTGTGCATTTAAAAGCTCACAAGTTTAGATTGCCTGAATTTTTACAAGTTATAGTTAGTTGGTAACTGCCAGTCTGTACTGTCAAGTAGTCAATACTGAGAAACAAGATGTTAGCTTGAGAAAGAATGAGTAGTCAAGGAAGTAGATACGACAGGAAATAAAAAGCTTGGAAGTGATCAGGGAAAAGTATGTATCGATAAAGTGGACCTAGCCCTCTCCTGGAATAAACATGCCATTTTTGCCTCTTGTCAGTTCTTGTAGAAGAAGTCAATGTATTCCAGCCCAGATAAAGATGCTCTGGAGTTTGAAAGCTCACTTTAACATGTTTAGTACCATCATCCTAAACATTTGTAGTATCTTTACTAATAGACATTGTAATCCTCACAAAATTACTGAATTGCTAGATTTAAAGAATCATTCTAATTTCTTCAATAGCAAATATTCATGACTTGTAATTGCATTATAATAAGGAAAAAAATTAAATTCAGACAGGCTTGGGTTAAATATCAGTTCTTAGATACCAGCTTCCCTGTGCTTTAAATTTCTCATGTGAAAATGGTGATAATAATAATAATAATAATGAAAACAATAACTTGTAGAGTTGTGAAACTAAAAGTCATTAGCTGAGAATCTCTAACACTGGTTCCCCTATGGATCAAGTTTTTCCTTTGTTTTGTCTAATTCTGTCATTTACACCCATTTTTCTCACGTGTTGCCAACATGTTACTCCATATTTTATCTGACTTTCCCATCCCTCTTAGTTTCTCATTTGCTCCCATTAAAATATAATTTTCTTTCTTATTTTCTGCTTAATCTCTCACTCTGACATCATGCTTTTAAAAAGACTTTCTCACTGCAGTCTACTGAATCAGTGTCTGGGGGTGGATTATTTTTAATAAACTCCTAGGTAATTTCTTCTGCCACAATTAGCTTTGTGCACACAGAAGCAGAATATTTTTAAAATACTGATTTCTTAGATAGTTAGGCACTGGGGCCCATATTTTTCTTCCCTGAACAGATCTCCAGTTTTAGTGGTTGTTCCTAATTTACCTGCATCATCTCTTTGTACTCTTATGGGTGCTAGTGGGAATGGACGCCGGACAAAATAATTTAGCTTCTTATAATCCTCATATTCTTGAAGTTAAATAACATGTGCTGTTAACGTATTCAATGAAGTAAAAGTGACATTCATATTATTGCATTATTATTAGCATATTTTCAATGGCAACTCTTCACCACTGCAAATTGCATTCAGTGCTATTCACTATTAACTATCCCCTTAAAGTTTTGTTTCGATATGCTTTATTTCCTACCTCCACCCACATTTAAATAAAACTGTACAGGAATTGTGTTAGAAATGTAGGGACAGTATTGCAGTTTTTCTTGACCATTTAAAGGCATCTGTTAACATTATATCACTTGGTACGTGTTTAGAAAATTTTTTTTGAGTTGATGAAGGTTCATGCAACTAGTCTTAAATTTTGCTATCAATGTTTTCCTTCTTCATTCTGTTACATTTGCTTTGTCCTCTCATAAGTGTGACCCTTAAGACCCTCAGAAAAATGAATTAAGGACTGAATAAATTTTTTCGGTGTTGTGGATTGAACTCAGTGCCTCACTTTCAACCTTAAAGATTGTATTGGTTCTTTAGCACCTTTCATGGGAAATAAGCAGACAGCCAGATAAGGAGCAAGGAGAGAGATGTTCACAGAGATCATTGTTTCATGTTTACATCAATTTAAGTATATTTCTGTTGAGGTTGTCCCCCAACAAAGGAATATATCACAAGAACACTGCATATAGTAAAGTGTGTGTGTGTGTGTGTGTGTGTGTGAATGCATGTGTATATGTACACATATGGAGGGAGTATGGAAGAGGAGGAAACAGTGTATAGCACTGTCATAAGTACTTGGGTCTTCATTCTTTAATGTAAATGGTCCCAAATTTTCTTTTAATTTTTTGGAGAAGATAACATTTTTCTGGTTTTGAGGATCCAATTATTAACACAGAATAATTAGACTCTTTGTACATAAATAAATATCATCCAAAGCCTAAAAAATTCTGTATTTATATATCAAATGTAAGAACTCATAGTTAAAACTTTTCTTGTCTTTAACCATATTTGCAATGAGTGTTGCTCATAAGCCTGGTCACATATTCATTTCACTTAGAGACTCTGACTCACACATGGTGCCAATATAGAATGAAGGATGTAGGGTATGATTGTGTACACAGAGTTAGAGGAGATGGCCTCTCTGAAGAGTGATGTGTAAACTATGAGTCACAGGAGGATGTGTCAGATACCTATTACTGTGCCAAAATACCCTAGGGGATCAGTTTTTAAGGAGGGAAGATTTATTTTGTTTCTCAGTTTTGGAAGTTTTGGTTATTTCTTAGTTATTCTTTCTGTTGTGAGACACCATTCAGGCTCAAACAACTTAAGGGGAGAATGGCAGATTTATTTGGCTTATGGTTCCAGAGGGGAGATACAGTCCATTCCATTGTGGTGGAGAAGGCATGGCAAGTAGCAGAAGGTGAAGACAGGTTAGGTCACTTCAGACATCATGGTGGCTAAGTGAGACAACAGCAAATCACTAGAGCAGGCTACTAGAGGAAGTGTTATTCAGGGTTAACCACCAAGTCCTACCTTTGTATCATGTCTTCCCACAGCAAGGCTCCACCTCCTAGAGTTGCTACAACCAAGCATAACTTAAGAATTCAAACACATGAACCTGTAGCGAACAACTTACATTCAAGCCATGAGAGATTGACTGACACTGTTGTGTTTGGATGTGTGGTGAGGCACTATACAAGGGTGGGAACGTATAGCCAAGGTATATGCTCACCTCATGGCAATGAAGCATGAAAGGGGTATGGAAGGGTTGGGGATGCATGGTCCTCTCCAAGGACATACTGCCTGCCCTGTGGCTTCTCAGCCTCGTAAGTAGTTGGTTGACTACTGGTCTGTACCACCACACCTAACTGATATTTCTTTTTTATTCGAAGATTTTTAGACAGGGACCTAATGTGATCTGATTTATAGGAACAAAGTTGGAATGTTTGTGCCTCTTTTAATTTGCTGCTAATTTTATTTTAATATCAGATGTCCACGTGATGTTTATCAATATGATCAACAGCTATTTTTTTACTTATATACTCTGTGTCAAGTTTTCTGCTAGACCCTGGGAATTGTATGGCAATCGTGAAGACTAATATTGTCCTCACTGTCACTGAAACTGTGGCTTATCAGGGAATATAAACCAGGGCATTAACCGTTATGAAATGGTGCAGTTAGTGTTACGATTGGGAGAACACATAGTATTGAATACATGGGAAGGTACTGACTTTATGTAGGCTGTTGGGAGTTTTTCTAGATTCTTATTTCTTTTCTTCTCAAGCCCTATCATGTTTACCAGGCATCCCCTCTTCTTATTGCTTGTTTCCTTAGCTGGTCCTCTTTCCCTCACATATCTTCAACATTTATACTTTCCTGGCATTCTTTTCTACAGAGAGAACTACTCATTGCTTCTTGGTAGTATGTCAGTGTTATTTATTTCTGAATCTACTATTCTTTCTTTACCTGTCACTATTCCATTTCTATATTTCATTTGCCTGCAAGACAAGTTATGATGCATAGTTATCACTAGCTATGTGAGAACTTAAAGACTTCTGTCTGTCATGAATAATATTACCAGCTCCTACATTTTTGCTCTATTGAGATCCATCTGGAATATTGACATTTGTGTTTTTATAGTAGCTTTATGGAGACAAGCAATGGAGAAGTAGGAAGAAATAGAGGTTAATAAATCAAGAACCAAATGAAACTATTTGGGATAAAATGGCCTATAGCTATGACCAAAGCACTGAAAATTTAAAATAATGGGTCTTTGATTTTAATTCTAAGAAGTTAGTGAGAAAAGGAATTTTTGTTTGTATTGGTTAATAGAAATATTCCTAATATAGCTGTATTTTACTGTTGAGCACTTAATATGTAAATAGGGAATAAGAAAATATTTATTATATCAAAATATTCATTTATCAGAATCATGTATCATATCAGGTAGCATATGGAAATGGCTTCTTATTCAGAAATTTCAGAAATAGAATTTCTCAATTCATTTACTGATCTTATTATTTTACAGAAGAAGACAGTGATATATTGCTATACTTTAAATCTAGTGTGACTCATAAGCTGTGTAAAGTTGGGTCCAAATTACCAAGTTTTTAAAAATTATTATTTCTGGTAACATGGCAGTAATCAGAGTTATCAGAGAAAATCCTTTTCTTTCCTTCTATAGCTCAGAAATATGGTTCTGTATGATTTCTTGAACATCACTGAGGCTTTATAAAGTTGTTCTTTTTCTCATTTTCTTTGTGTGCCTGTGTGTGTGTATGTGTGTCTGTGTGTCCATGTGTGTGCATACTCGTGTGTGCATACACGTGTGTGCATGTTTGAGCATGAGTGTTCATGTATGTGTGGGCACACTCCATGGAGGTAAAAGGATGACCGTGGAAATTGGTTCTCACATTCCACTTTGTTTGAGATATGATCTGTCCTTTTTTGTTATTCTTTGACACGTTCATACATAAATACAATGAAATTTTGTTTTTCACCCATAACTTCCCATTCCCATCCTACTTCATATTTTTTTTCCTTTCTAGCCAGCGTCCCTCCTGCTTTCTCTTCTTTTTTTCATGTGTGACCCACTGGGTTTCATCTGGGATATCTATACAGGCAAGCGCCTGAGTGCTTGTTGTAGCATGGATGACTTATCAGTGGGTACATTATTGAACAAAGAAGCTACTACCCTTCTCCTGGCTGGCATTAGCCTTAAACAGTCTCTTAAGGAAGTGCAGTATTTCTTGAGATCTTCCCTCATCCATGAAATGTTGATAGTCCAAATATTGCGAAGAGCTAGCAGAAGTAGACATTACTGTAGTGAGTTCTTTTAATGTTGCATACATGAATATAGTGAATTTATAATTTTTTCACCCTTTAGTCCCAAATCCCATCCTCCCTTTCCCCTTAAAACCCTTCATCTCTCCTGCCAGAGTTACTTCTATTTCAAATCTTTTTACTTGTGTGGCCCACTGTGTTTTATGTAGTCTATCTTTGATGACATATGCTTTACACGAATCATGCTCCAACAAGCATCCTAGATCAGTAGATCTATTATTGAGGAAAGCATCCTTCTTTTCTTCCCCATTAGCAGTGTCTCAGAGAGATGTGGTACTTCATTGAGATCTTTCTGATTTCATGGTGAGATGTTGATAAGACAATTTCCATGAAATTCTTGCATAAGTATACATATCTGTCATGTAATCTTGTATATCATGATTATGTCATGTCCAGGAGATAATGTATTGCTGCCACCTCTTTTGTGATGTTCCCTGAGTCTGGGGGTGAGGCTTGTATGAACAAACAGTTCATAGTCACTTATTTCCTACATTTTGGCAAGTTGTACTTTTCAGTAATAGACACTTCTGTTGTAGAAGAAGGCTTCTAGGTTGGGCACTGAGTGCTCTTCCTATCTATCTATGGGTATAATAACATGTATTTACAAAGTAGTTTGGTGCACTTTCTTACTAGCTAAAATTCAGTCTGCTTTTTCCCATGTGGCTTATTTCCTTCCTTTTCATAGGTTCTTGATCTAGTTTATGATAACAGGAATGTGTTCCATTCTGACAAGTGGGCCTTAAATCAGCTCAGCAAGTTGTTGGTTGTCACCTTGATACTCATGCCGCCACTACCACACTGTTGCCATGGTGATTGTTATTGCAACTTATTGATCTCAAAGATCGATGAGACTTTTGATTGTTTTTCTGCCCTAGTAGCTTCTACAGTACTCTCTAGCATTGTGTAAACTATCCAGCAAGGAGGAACCTTCCAAACCAGCTCCAGCTTCCTGTGATCCATGTGTGTTGTATCTTTAATAACAGGATCTTACTCTCAATGTTTGGAAGGCAACTGAGAGCAATGGCAAAAGCAGATACTTGGGGGCCCTTGAGACCTCTTAAGAAAACTTACCAAGAAGTATCACATACCTATTACTCGTAGCATAGTTTTTTTAATTGTCACTTGGTTCTAAGTGGAGCAACCCAAGGCATTTTGTTTTGTTTTGTTTTGTTTTGTTTTACTCTGTTTACCTCTCTCTCTGCTCCTTTGCATAGGGACTGTTCATTTTTACTCCTTTTTAATTTTTTTATTCAATTATGCGTCTATGCGTGTGTGCATGTGTGTGCATGTATGTGTGTGTATGTATGTGTGTGTGTGTGTAGAACCACCATGGACCGCCTCCACTTCCTTGTTTTCTCTGCCGCGGGATTCACAGGCTCCACCCTACCAGGACCAGAAACACCCGGTGTCTATAAATGGGGTCTAGGATCCGAACTCAGGACCTTCCGCCTGCAAGGCAGAGGCTTAACCCCTGAGTCACCTTTTACTCCTTTTTAAAAAGAAACATATATATATATATATTAAGAACATACGGGATTCTTCTCTTATTCTATCCCACAATCTTAGGGTTTTCCTTTTAGTCCTTCAGCCCCTCCTACATCCCATCCCCTCACCACCCGCAGGTATTTTTTTGCCATTATTCTTCCCTTATCCTGCCAGCCATGGTATCCTGTATCTCTTCCTCTTAAGGTTTCACCATAACCTTCTCTTCCTACCCTCCCACTCATTAGTCCCTTTCAAATATTCTGACTCTTACAGGAATTTCAGGCCAAATACTTCTGTCAGGGTAACAGTGCTAATATCCAAGTATAAGAGAATATACAACATTTGTCTTTCTGTGTCTGAGAGACTCACTCAATATTGTATTTTGTGTTTCCATCCATTTACCAGCAATTCCATAATCTCATCTTTCCTAATGGATGAATAGTATTCCAATGTGTGTATGTACCACATTTTCATTACCATTCCTCTGTTCATGGGCATGTTGGCTAATTCTATTTTCTTGCTATTGTGAGTAGAGCTACAATGGACATGGATGAATAACTCTCTTTGTAATAAGATGTAGACGAGTCTTTTGGGGATGTCTAATTGTCTGAGGAAACTTCACATTGATTTTCAAAGTTGCTTTACTAGATTACATCCCCAGCAGCAATGAATGAGAGCTCCTTTTTCTCAACATTCTTGCCAACATTCACCGTTGTTTGTGTTCTTGATCTTAGTCATTTTGACTGGGGAAAGGTGGTTTCACAGGGTGGTTTTAATTTGTATTTCTCTGATGACCAGGGAAGTTGAGAGTTTTCAATTTTTTAATTTTTTTGTGTATGTTACTCAAAGGGTATTTTATGTGCTTTTGGAGGCCCAAGGGTGACTGCAGATCACTCTGGATTGTTTTACTCCCTTTGTTTTGTTCTGGAACTTCCCAGGATCAATGTATAAGCCACTATCATTGCCATTTTTTGCCTGATTTTTTTTCACATTCACTTTATACAGTTTAATTTAATACTTCAAACATGATATTTTTAAGTGTTTCTGTCCAATGAGGCTTTATAAAATATAGATATATTATTTATATATATAAATTTTTATATATAAAATATATATAAAATATAATAGTTTCTAACTACAAATATACTATACCTTACAAAATTTATTTAATATAAAACAGCATATAAAATTCTATTTATTTAATTAATTAATTAACTTACTTATTTATTAATTAATTTATGCGTGTAGATCAGAGGACACTGTGTATCCCTGAAGAATATCAAAGATGATTTTTTCAGTAATTATCCTGGATTGCTTTTACCTTATTTTTGCTTTGCTCTGGGATTTCCAGGCTCCAGAACTGGAAGTATAGTTCGCTGCTATTTCTTCCTCAGTTTTTTTTTTTTTTTCCTTTCTGGGCATATGTCTTATTTATTTATTTATTTATTTATTTATTTCTTCCACTCATACAATGTTGATAAGTACCCCATTCCCCTCCATCCCTCCACCCCTCCCTGGATTCCCTTTGCTTCCTCCCCCCTTTTCCCGTTCCTTTCCCCCTTCCTTCCCTTTCTCCCAGTGCCCCCTCCCTCCCATTCCTGGAGCATCCTTTAGTATGCATGACAAACTTCCCTCTGATGAGGTATAAAGACTTAGTAGCATTGCCTAGAGCTCTTTTTTGAGTTACTCTTTAGTATAGGAACACTATTGTGGCTGTTAAACCGTTGCCTCTAAGGACCATAGTGCCTGTGATCCATGCTAGACTTTGGGGGTTCAATGATATGTTGGTCATTGCGCAGGTCATCATTTTTGCCTGATTTTTTAAAAATTTTTTTATTTATTATTTATTCAATTGTGCATGTATGCATGTGTGCGCCTGTGTGTATGTATGTGTGTGTATGTATGTATGTATGTATGTGTAGAACCACAGACGAATTCGGAACCACCATGGATGCCTCCACCTCCTCCTTGTTTACTCTGCCCCAGGATTCACAGGCTCCGCCCTACCAGGACCGGAAACGCAGGCCGCCCCGCTTCCGCCTGGCATCTATACGTGGGGTCTAGGATCCGAACTCAGGACCTTCTGCCTGCAAGGCAGAGGCTTAACCCCTGAGCCACCTCTTCAGCCCCTTGCCTGATTTTTTTTGTGTGGGATCTAGGATCTGAACTCAAGATCTTATTGTGAGGCAGAGGCTGAATCTCTGAGCCATCTCTCCAGTTTAAGTTGAGTATTTTTTTAAAGATATTTGTTTGATATTTGAATTTATTTTTGTGAAAAGTCCTTGTTTAGTTCCAGGACTTTTTAAAAATTAGGCTGTTTGCTTTCTTGGTGTTTTGTTTTCTGAGTTCTTCGTATACTCTGGACATTAATCCTTTATCAGATTTATAGCTAGCAATGATTTATGTCCCATTCTGGGGGTTTGTCTTCTTGCTCAATTAAATTTTTTTTTAACAGAAAAGAAGTTTTTTTAATTTCATGAAATTCTACTGTTGGTTATTAGTCTTAGTTCTGGGCAATTGGGGTTCTGCTTAGAAAATCTTTACCTAGGCCTGTCAATTCACATGTATTCCTACTTTTTCTTCAGAGTTCTACCAGACCTTTATAGAAGAACATCACTACTCCTCAAGTTATTCCATAAAATAGAGAAAGTAGGAATATTTGCAAACCTTTTCTATGAAATCAGAACTACTCTGATCCCAAAACCAAGCAAAGATATATCAAAGAAAGTGAATTATGGGCCAATCTCACTAAGGAACATAGATGTAAAAATCTTCAATAAATTATTTACAAATTGAATCCAAAAACATCTCTAAAAGATCATGTAACTTGATCAAGCCAGGAATGTAAGGATGGTTTGAAATATGTAAATCGATAAATGTCATTCATTATATTAACAGACTTAAAAACAAAAATTATGTGATCCTCTCAATAAATGCATAAAAAGCCTTTGACAAAATTTAACATTCCTTCATGATAAAAACTTTAGAGAGAACAGGAATAGAAGAGACATAATAAAGACCCAAAAGAAGCCTAAGACATACATCATTCTAAATTGGGAAAAACGTGAAGCATTCCTATTTATATCAAAAAGAAGACAAGGCTGACCATTGTCACCACTCCTGTTCAGTATTGTGCTTGAAGTCCTATCAAGAGCAGTAAGACAAGAGAGGGAGACGAAAGGATACAAATAGGAAAGGAAGAAATTAAAAGTATCCCTATTTGCAGATGACATGATTCTATACTTAAGAGATCCATATGACTCCACCAAGAAACTGACTGAATTAATAATACTTTCAGTTTAGTGGCAGGCTGCAAAATCAACATACAAAAATCAGTAGTTTTCATATACCAGAGACAAACAAGTTGAGAAATAAATGAGGGAATTAATCTCATCAACTATAGCCTCAAAGAAGATGAAATACCTCAGGATAAAGTTAACCAAGGAATTAAAAGACCTATACAATGAAAACTACAAAATACTGCTCAAAGAGATTAAAGAGGATTCTAGAAAGTGGAAAGACCTTCCATCCTCATGGATGGGTAGGATTATGTTGCAGTCAGCCTTCATGGTTGCTGATAAATGACCATCAAATGGCTTAAGGGAACAAGGGGTTTATTTCCTTACAGTTACTGGTTACAGTTCTTAGTCCAGCTTGACAGGAGAGCACGCACTAACACCAGGGCTGAGGGAATTGGTCACCATAACAGCTGAGAGATGGACAATCCTTACTTGCCAGACCAGCATGTCTGGCCAAGTATACAGAAGGATGCCAATTCTCTCAACCAGCTTTCTGTGATTTATCCAGGGCCTAATCCCACCCACCATGGGTTGGGTCTTCCCCAGCAGCTAGACAATCTCCTTCAGGTTTGCTCTGGGCTTAACTCAGCCATCAACTCTCTACAACTCTGCCCAGAGCTCAAACCCTCAACGGTCAAGTTGACACCTGTGCTTAACTATGACAGATTAATATTAGGAAAATGACCATCTTACTAATTCAGTGCAATACCGATCAAAATCCTAATGCGATTCCTCACAGAACTGGAAAAAAAGCCTCAAAATTCATATGGAAGGATAAAAGATCATGATTAGCTTAAACAGTCTTGAGCAATAAAGACACCTCTGGAGGTATCAATATTCTGGATTTCAAACTTTATTACAGAGCTATAGTAATAAAAATAGCATGATACTGGCACAGAAACAGATAATATCGACCAGTGGTTGAGAATATAGAACCCATGGACAAGAGAGATGGCTCAGGGGTTAAGGCTCTGCCTTGCTAGCAGAAGGTCCTGTGTTCGGATGCTAGATCCCAGATAAAAATGCCAAGTGGAAACGGTGGCAACCTGCACTTCCATCTCTGGTGGGTGGGGCTTAGGAAATCCCAGAGTAAAGCAAAAAGGCGATAGAAGCAACCGAAGAAGATTCCCAAAGTCACCCTTGATCCACAGGGACATACAGTGTCCTCTGACAACACACATACATACACATACACACATGCAAAATAAATAAATGAACAAATAAATAAATAAATAATCTTTAGAACCCAGATATAAGTCCCACACATACAGCCGCTTTATTTTTAACAAGGGTTCCAAACTTGCACACTGGGGAAAAGACAGCATGTTTAAGATGTTGTGTTGGGAAAACTGTAGCGAGTTTTTGAGCATTGTATTAACACCCCTCATCCTCTGGCTCTTACATCCTTACCGCTCCTCTTCCTCAAGACTCACTCCACATCTTGGGATGGTGGGAGATTTTGATGTCTTGTTTAGAGCCGAGCATTCCATAATCACTTATTCTCTCCATATTGGCCAGTTGTGGTTCTCTGCATTACACATGTTCCATTGCACAGGATACTTCTTGGTCAAGTGAGGAACTTCTTTAATGACTGGGAATGGTAAGTGTTTAGATGGCAGTTTATCATCAAGTACTTACACTTAACACTAAGAAGTGTGTTCTCAACCAGGGCTATGGTTTTCTCTTCCATTGGTATTTGACTAGGTTTACAGTTCCAGGCTTGAAGTCCCTGCCTAAAAACAGGTCTAAAATTCAGTTAAAACTAAGTTGGTTACTCTGTACCTTCATGTCACTATTGCATCAATAGTCTCCTCTTGACAAAGTAGTTATTATCAGACTTTGCAGCATTCACAGCTGGGTAAGGCCACTAATTGCTTTTTCTTGTGGAAGCCTGCGCCCTACTTCCTGGTACTGTGAAAGTTGTCTGGCAAGGAGAATGTTTCCATATCTATTCCAGCTTGTTTCTTCCATGTCATGGGATTCTTGTGTGTGGTATCTTCAGCGATAAGGTCTTATTATGAAGTTTCGGAGGGCAACCACTAGTAATGGCAAATGCCTATATCGCTTTGGGTCCTACTGGGAAATTTATTTAATCACTCATTGTTTTCAGTAGGTACCAGCTTGGGGTAATTTGTTTTCTCTTTTCTTCCTCTTTCTGTGTTCTCCTGTGCAGGGTTTATTGATTAACACTTTTTAAAAATTTTATTTTTTAATAGATTTGTAAAGTGGAAGATTTCAGTCTTTTTGTAACTTACATACTTGGTGCTAATTTTCATTTCTTTGTGTTCTTTATTGCTGTGCTATATAGGTCAGGCTAGCTGCACCTTGACCTTCCAGGGGATTCACTTGTGTCAGTTTCTTATCTCTCTGTAGGAACACTGATATTACAGATGCACCTTGCCGCAACGGACTCTGTGAGGATGCTTGGGATTCAAACTCTGGCCTTCATGCTTGCTTGGCAAATGTGTCAACTATCAAACTATGCCCATTGCTCAATTGTTCTTTAGTTAGTTACCTAGTTAGTTCATTAATTTGTTGGTTTGTTTCCTTTGGGAATTTAAAATTTAAAACAAAAACAAAATTACCCCATGATCTTACTCATGTGTGGATTCTAATAGAGTTGATATGATGGAAGTAGAGAGAAGAATGATCAGGTCTCTAGGTTTGGTGGCAGACATGTTATCTGCTAAGCTGTTTTGCTAGCCTAAATTTTGATTTTTGATAAATATAAAGCCACACATATAGAATATCTATCATATTTCTATTTTAATAATATTTAAGAACTCCTTGCAGTGTCTGTGAGATTGACAAATCTGAATTGTAAGATTGTTGTACATATCACAGTGTTGTACATGTTAAATAACTGTTAGCTGATTCTCATTGTTCATTAATAATTATCCATTAGTTGTCAATGATATATTAGGCATGTCAGTGTAAAGTAACACCAGAAACTTACAGTGGAAAATGATAAATCAAGTGTAGATGTTGCATGTGTTAATATTTTAATTTAACACATTATCTTTTTTATATTACACATCTTATTTTTGCCTAATCATACAAGCTCAAAAGGTACCCCCCTCCTCTCCCTCTTCCCTCCCTCCCCCATCAGCATCCATTACACTTTCCCTCTTTCCCCTTCCCTCTCGCCCTCCTTCTCCCTCCTTCTCTCCCAGTGCCTACCTCTTCCTCCCTCCCATCCCCCAGAGCATTCATCTATGTGGGCACTGATCCTCCCTGTGAATCCTGTACCCCAGTGAGAGTTCAGGATTCAGTGGCATAGCTTGTGGTCCCTTCTTGGGCTGCAGGCTAGCATGGGAACTCTGTATGACTGTTTACCCCTTGCCTCTAAAGATCCTACTGCCTGAAGCCTTCTCCCCTGTGATTCGTGCTAGACTTGGGGGGGGTGGTTGACATGTCGGCCATCGTGCAGGTCAGGCAAAGTCCAATCACATTGTGGCTATATCCTGGCTGCTGCAGCCCTGACTTGTGGGGAGTATCTTGCATGTCATTGGTCCTCCCCATCTTTAGGCTCTTAGAATCTTGCCGTCCCCTCTTCTGCAAGGTTCCCTGAGCTTTAGGATGGGGAAAGGTTTGGCTGGTCTGGTTCCAGGTCGATAATGTAAGGTCTTTGGAGTTCTGAATGGTTTGTTGTTTTCCATTTTGCTGTTCCTGCACCGCCCTTGGCTATATCCCCATTGGTATCGAAAGTCATCTCATTTGAATATGTCGTTAAGTGGGGGTCCACCTATTAGGTAGTATGTTTGGTGTCTAACTTTCTGTGTCTGGGATATTTCACTCTATATAATTTCTTTTAATTCCATCCACTTCCCAGCAAACTTCATTAATTCATCTTTTTTGATGGCTGAGTAGTATTCCATTGTATAAATGTATCACATTTTCATTATCCATTCATCAACTGTTGAGCATTTGGATTGATTCCATGGCTTTGCTATTATAAATAGTTACAATTATCTTTATAAGAATATTACTTCAATCATTGCAATTTTGTAGAGAGGAACTGAGGTTCAGAGAAGTCATATAATTTGCCAGAATCCTACAGTCATAAGAGCTGGGATATCAGCTATGGCTGGTAAATAAACTCTTGGTTTATTTTCTCAACAAATAAATGCCTACAATGGCTTCACTAGCTCACTTTCCATTCCCTTAAAAACCTTTACGTGCTTTGCGTTCTGTGAAAACATATTAATATTATTGCTGTTTATGTTCTTTATTAATATATTTTTCTTATAAATACCATTTTTAATCATGTTGTAACAATACAAAGAAAAAATTGTCTTGTGTTGCTAGGAAATAAGTATAATACTTTCACCAAAATCCAAGAAGATATAAGCTTTCACAAAATGCATTACTAAAAACGCTTCAGAACTTACCATCTCCTTAAAGGACTTGTTCAGTGTGGACAGCTGTAGTTGAAATTAACACTGCATCATTTTCTAATGTCTGTCATCTTGGGAAATGTCCATAAAAGACATCTGTTACATAGCAGCTTGGTTTATAGCATTATTACTTTAATTAATAATTCTTTTTAGTTGGTAATCAGTTCTGCTGTCAGATTCCCGTGGGAGCAGAACTTACAGAATTAAAGTCACAAAAACTTTAAAATTATTCATCCCAGATTTATCTTGTAACTACATGTAAGTTCCCATTTTTACTTGAGAAAGATTTGCATTACTCTTTTTTCCCTTGCTGACAATGGTTAATGTTTAACTAATTCTGTTTTTTGTTCCTGAGACAAACCTTTTTCATATTTGTAAGCTTTTCTATTTTGATGATCATATTTGTTATAACTGAATATTTTCTTAGAAGATGTTGCTTGCATTACATTATCTGAATAATTAAGACAAGAGTTTCTGCCTGCTAGGCAGGAAGTTCAGGAAAGTGCTTAGAGGAAGTTGAAATGGTAAAATTGTTTCGTCATCCTTGGTATCACAGTCCTTGTCATAGTGTTCCCTGTGGTCAGTCACCAAGTGTGGTTTTTTAATGCACTTAGTCTGTATGGAACATTTTTCTTCTGCATTGGTATGTCTTGTTTATTTACGACTGACCGTATATTTCAATTTCAAGGAAAGTGTTGATAACAGTTTTCAGTGTTAAGAGTAGTTTCTGTTTAGTCTCCCTTCTCTTGGTACAGATTTGTGATTGAGGGTGGAGAGTTAAGAACCCATCACTGCCGGAAAAGTGACCATTTGTTATACAGTCAGAGTGGAGTGAACAAATGTGGTATATTTGAGACAAGTTTTTGCATTTGGTCTGAAAAGTGAAAATGAGTAACTATCAGGGACTGGGGGAGGCAGTCTAGGGTAGAACATTAGACTAATGACTAACAGAAGAAGATAGAAATATATGGAGAAAGATGAGTGATCCTGCTGGAACAGAGAATAGATGTAGGGGAATGACTAATTGTTGAAGTTGTTAATTTTCCAAAGCATTTTCTCCTGTTAGTTCTTCTCTTCTCTCTTATTTATAATAGCACACATCTTTTTCAAACATCTCTGTTGATTTGTCCTGCAAACTTATATGTAAAACAATGTCACATTGCCTGCTTTTGTAATTCTGATTACCTGTATCTGGTCATTTAGTACTTCTAGGACCTTCTCTTGCACACCCTGTTTGAATTCCCAGCCTCATGCTGCACCTGCCTTCCTCCATTGTTTTCAGCTTCATTCATCCAGTTCTGTTTTTCTTCCCTTAACTCTTATCCAAGCAAGGTAAGGTTATCACTATGGTTACGATCATGCAGGCTAGAAATCTCACAATATATGTTGTAAAAACACATATCATTCTTTTATTATTAATGTAAAAATTTATTCTCCCTCACTGATTTGGTTTTATTTGTTCTGGACCCTGTTTTTCATTCTTTTCCCATGGTTTCAGTGTGATAAATCTCTTTTTATCATGATTTAGGTTTCTTTGTTTCTGTTTGTTATTTCTTGTCCTTGTTCCTATAAAACATTGTTCCTTCCAATCTAGCTTCCAATAAGTTCAGTATTTTCTTCTATTTTTTGACTTTAGGGAATACTGTCAATGTTACACCTAAACTGGTCCTTCACTTGTGATTCCTCATCATGCTGTCACATGGAGCAGTGATTTTCCTGTCCAAACCACTGCTTTTTTCTGGCATGCTGTTATGGTGGCATGGCTGGCATGGAATGATGCTGTTACTATATGTGATTTCTGGAATGTTTCATAAAGATATTGCAATACAGTATTTATGATTATAATACTAGTGATTATAATACTAGACTATATTTATTGCCTTGAGTGTTCTTCATGGAACTTGCATTTCAGTAGGAACAGGAAGAAACTAAAAGAAAAACACAAAAATTACATAATGTGATAGAAGTTGATAAATGCCACAGAGAAAAATTAAGCAGGTGATGGATAGAGAGACTGACCGGGGAAGAAAGACATTTACAATGATTGGATGATAGGGTGCTCTGAGTCCTCAAGGGAAAAGTAGCATTTGAACAAATGCCTGAAGCTGATGGAGCAATTAGCCATCATTTTTCCTCAGGATGAGTGTTCCAGGGAAACGAAAAGCAGCACATCTACTTAATATTTGAAATTCCATCAGCACCTATGTATAGTTACTATAACATTCTTGCATTGAAAGATAAGGGTGGAAGAAGACAGGAGTTACTTGATTCAATTATTATTTTTAGGAGTCAGGAGGATAGATTTAGCTTGAATTAAGCTTGTTTCCAAAAATATAAGTTGCCAGGCTTTTTATAAAGTCCAATTGGGATAGCCTGAAAGGGCTGCATAAGTAGTAGCAATGAGATATTGAAGGTTTTGGATTGGATGAACAGCATTAATAATAGGTATAACAGAGAACATCAAAGGAGGAGCACTAAGTGTGGGGTAGACTGGAGGGCTGGGGCTGATGTAGGTAGTTAGCAGTGTCATTTAACATTGCAAAAAGATGTAAGAATGGTAGGTGAGAGAAGATTTGCTCAGAAATGTGCAAACTGTGTCATTTGAGAGAATAACTTTGGAAAAGTTTCCAGAAGGTAAAACTTCATGGTAACACATTAGGTAATGAATTGATTGATAGAAACTGAAGATAACTGAAATATGCTATGTTGTCAAGAAATTTAAAGCAAAAAGGGATGTGAGTAAATAACTTATGAAGATTTGTTGGAAAGTGGCTTAAGCTGTGAGAGAAATGAGTTTATAAGTTTCCTGGTAAATAGAAAAGTAGAAAATATCAAATGCATAAAGACAGGTTATAGCAAGCAAGGAAGGGAAGAAGGAATATGGGGGTGGGATTAGTCATCAGACAGGCAAGTTAAAAGGTAATAAGAGGTAAAGAACAGGTATAAGGCTGAGTGGAAAAAAGTTGAAAATTTTAGTGCTTCCTGAAATACTTGTTTTCTTGTGAAATTGAAGGCAGATACTCTAAAAGTGATGCCTGACACTGAATTAAGTACTGTTTTAGTGATTGAAAGTTGATCCATTTTGGGGAACTAAAAGGGGAAATCAACATGGATAAAAACAATATTACAAAACAGTATGGAGGGTCCATAATATTATAAATCATAACCTTAAAATGGAAGCAAGGCAGGGTAGTTTTTTAGCCAGTGGTTGGAGTAGATAGATGATTGTTCAGATACGGTAATGAAGATTGTCAGGTTGGTGGAAAAAAGAAAAGCATATTTGATGAGTAACCTATTATTTAGTGACAACTATAAGATTTTAAAATTTAGTCTGGTCTTGACAATGCTTTTGCTACAATACTGTAGTAGTAGCTGCTTTTTCTTTATAAAAATGCAGATTTAGTGGCAGTGATTAAATGCTCCATCCAGCCCACAAACTAGAGTGAATAAGATAGATAGATAGATAGATAGATAGATAGATAGATAGATAGATAGATAGATAGATAGCTGTAGGAAAGCATCATAGTTTCAGTCCTGTTTGGTCACTTGCTAGCTCTGAGACTTTGGGTTAAGCAACTACCTTGTCTGTCTTCATTATAATCATCATGTATTTTAAAAAGATAGATAACATTGTCTGTCTTTAGACTGGCAAGATGGCTCAATGTGTAAAGGTACTGCCTTTCAGGACGACACTGTGAGTTTGATATGCAGAACTCACATGGGGGCAGGGAGAGAACCAACTTGTAAGTTATGCCATCGCTCACATGCCCCATGAAAGATAAATAAATAAATGTAAAAAATCAAAAATAGCCTGTCTTTTAAAGACTCATTGCCATGATTAAGTTAATAATATAAGGTAATTATATACATAAGTAAACTTTTATGTGATTGTAGGTGCTCAAGTGCAAGCTAAGCCCATTACACAGTAGGAACTATGCAAACATTCTGCATTTTCATGTTCCATTGGTCAAACGGAATGGATGCCTAAGCATAAAGACAGCAAGGAGCCATATACTCTGACCTAAAGAATGAACATTTACTGGAAAAAATCCCAGTTTATCATAATTTCAGTATATATGGCATCTCAATACACATAGAGCTTCTATGTCTCTTTCTCTGTCATTTTCTCTAAAAATAACTTCCTGAAAAATATTATTTATAAATTCAATTTTCAGAAATTTTGCATGTTATAAATGCTGCATTTTCTAACAGAATAAAGACAGTTGACAAAGAACACTTTGAAATGATATATAATCTAATTTCATAATCCTTGAGCTCTAATATTTGGACTTAGTGTATTATAATTGTCTTTATGTCTCAGACTTTTTTCTGCTATTAACCTGTTTAGATTTTTTTCTTCTCTTGCTCTTTAAAAATTTTGTCTCAAAAAATTTGTATAAAACAGTATCCATGCACGTTAGGATACAATTAATTGAACTTGGCAAATATATGGAAAATTAGCCAAAGCTACAATATGATTATAGGATATTTCTGGCCTTTTCCAGAGGATCCTCATGTTCTTTAGCAGTCAATTCCTGCCAATAATATCACTTCTTTGTCATAGCTAACAGAAACCACAGATTTATTTACTATTATAATTTTGTCTTTTCTAGAATTTCATATAAGTAGAATTGTACAGTCCTTTGTGCCTGGCTTCTTTCACTGATATGTTTATTCTTTATTGCCAAATAGCATTCCATTGTATGGATATGCCATGACATGTTTATCCATTCATCTGTTAATGGATATTTGGGTTGTTTCAAAGTTTTGGCTATAATTAATAAAGCTATGAACATTTGCATGCAAGTCTTTGTGTTTTTATTTCTGAGAATTGGAATTACTGCATGGTTTATTATGTCTGTGTTTAATTTTTTGGGAACTTCCCAAACTAGTTTCTGAAGTGGTCATATTTCTTTCCTATGAGAGATATATAAATGTTTCAGTTGTTCCATACTCTGAATACAGAACCATTTAGCCTTTTAAATATCAGCCAGGATTCTAATCATGGTCTCATTGTGATATTATTTACATTTATGTAAAACAGATAGTTGAATATCATTTTATTTGCTAAATTGCTATTTATGTATCCTTTTTGGTCAATTACCTGCTCAAACTCTGGTCTGTTTTAAAATGAGATTGCATATATTTTTATTCAATTGAAAGAATATATATTTTAAAAGTCAGTTCCTTATCAGATTTATAGACTGTAAAGCTGTTTTCATAGTTTTTATCTTGCTTTTTAATTTTTATACTATCTGTAAAAGAAAAACTTCAAACATTTTTGATGAGGTCCAATTTAACATTTATGCTTTTGTGTGTGTGTGTATTTGTGTGTGTATATACATGTGCACGTTTGTATGCATATGTATATGTGCATGCATGTGTATTATATTTATACACATGTTTGTGTGTGTGAATTTATATAATAGCTAAGAAATGCTTGCTCATTCCAATGTTGTATTTACAATGAGTCTACCCATGTTTTTTCTAGAAGTTTTATAGTTTATATTTTAATCTGTGATTCAGTTCAGTATTTTTTATAACTCATAGAAGGAATAGAGCTTCATGCCCTTCCATATCCACTGTTTGGGTTTTGAGAAAACCTTTAGGTCCTCGTCAAATTACTTTGCCACCTTTGTTAATTTGCTGTAGGGATTGTCACAGCAGCATAGGAGGAGCTCGGTAGACCTGATTTCAGGAAAACTGGTGAAAATAAATTTTGAAAAACCTCAGATCGTTTAAAGTGCTTAGAAATGGACCTAATAATATATAAGGAATAAGTATATGAAGAAATATTTGATCAAGAAAAAATTTTTATTTTGGTAAGAAGATGAGACCATCATACCTGAACTGAGACTTCCTCTTCGTCCCAACTCCATAAATTGGAAACTCCCCTCAGGACCGGTGCAGCCAAGAACACAGCCTTCCTCACCTCCATCCCAATCAAAAGGCTGTTTTCTGGGAGAGTCAGGTCATGAACTTTTTCTTCTGTATCCCAGCAGCCTGTTGATAAGGCTGAGTTCTGAACAGTGTGGCTGTATGGTAGACTTCATTTCTGCCCACTCTCCTTTCTGTCTTGTATGTGGCACTGCTGAGAACCCTATAACCCCTATTGGCCTTTCCATGACTTATATGGTAACTCTGAGGTTACTGTACTGTTGTCTACTCTCCCTGGTTTCCAGTGAGAATTCAAATCCCCATGCAAAAAGGTGCTAAGAGGAACATCAAGACACTGTCTCTACTCCTAACTCCAAAACTTCAACCCAAAGATTTTGCCTAACGGGAGAATCAAGAAACCTGGGGAATAAATAGACTGGAGGAATTGACTAGGACAAATCTCAGACTTTGTCCATGCGAATATCTTCAGAGGACTCATAGTTAAAGGATGAGCCTGTAGAACAATTTAAGCACCAGGGCATAGTTTAAAATAATAATCCAAACCATCAGCATTTCATGTATTTTGCAGTTGTGCCTATGGTAATGCATATACAAAGATGTGATACTTGGAGAAGCAAACTAGTGATCACTGTAAAGGGAAGAAACATTACTGAAATAAACTAGTCAGTTTTTAAGCAGGCAAACAACAAAGTCCAAAGCAGGGGCAGGTTTATTCAGAGTTATTCCACTATATTACTGAAAAAAATCCAGTTACTAACAAAAGTTACAGAACATGCAAAAATGTGACCCATGAGATGTAAATAAAAGGTAGGCAAAATAAACTCTCTGTCAATGGTCAGATGTCAGAGTAACAAAATCTTCAAAGTAGCTACTGTAGACATGTCCAAAGAATAAAGGCAATTTTAAAGATATAAAGGAATTTTCATCAATGAAGATTATCAATAAAGGCTTAAGAAATTATTAAAAATGCATTGAAATACTGAAGTTGAGAAGCACAATAACTAAAATACAAAATTCAGGGAAATTCAACAGCAAATTTGAACTAGTTTAAATTTCAAAAGCAAAAACTACCAAACTTGAAGATAGCTAATAGAGATTATTCAATTTGAACAGCATAGTGAAAAAAATACAGAAAAGTGCTTGAGGCAAAGAAATATGGAGTACTATTAAGTATGCAAAACACATTGTGTTGAGAACACCAGAAGAGGAAGGAAAGGCACAGAAAGATATTGAAGACATAGTATCTGAATATCATGTATAAATCTACATAGCACAATAAACTCTATGATAAACTTAAAGGACTCCTCCATGGAGAGAATATTATATAAAACACTGAAAGCCAAGGCAGGGAGTAGATCTGTTTCACCAATTACTGCATGTTTATCTCAACCAATACTGCATCATATACACTTGAACAGAATATAAAGTATGTAATTTTGGATAAATTTTTGTCTCAGTGGTATTGACACAATTGATTTCATGGTGAAATATGAAGCAGTTGAAGAGATAATGGCCAAAACTCTTCCAAATTTGAAGAAAATTATGAACTCAAAGGTTCATGAAGCTGAATAAACTTCAAGCAGAGGAAATGGAAAACGGTCTAAGGTACACATTTTCAATTTATAGAAAAATACTGATGCATGCATGTGGAAAGAACAAAATACTTCTAGTTACTGAGAAAGTTGAGAAGGATGACAGCCAATGGACTTTCTTTAAAATGCTAAAAAACACAGTAAATCCCATGTCATTTCTGGACTTTTCTTTCCTCCTGTGCTGAGGATCCAAGATTTTCATCACACTTGACAAGTACTCCACCAGACTACATCGCCAGCCAAAATTTGAGTTTGATATTTAGAAAACAATCTTTTTTTATTTTATTTATTTTTTTTATTTCCACTCATACAAACTTAACAGGTACACCGGTCTCTTCCCTCCCCCCTACCACCCTGTGCCCCCTCCCCTCCCTCATCCGTCCCCATCCCCCAGTGCCTCCCCCTCCCATCCCTGGAGCATCCTTTAATGAGCATGCCAAACTCCCCTCTGGGTCCTCCTCTCCGATGAGGTGCAAGGACCCAGTGGCATTTCCCAGAACCCTATCCTGTGTACCCTTTAAGCATAGGAACACTATTGTGGCTATCAATCCCTTGCCGCCCAGGATCCTAGTGCCTTTAGCAAACGCTAGACTTTGTGGGGTTAGTAGTGTGTTGGACATTGCGCGGGGCATGCAAAGTCCAAATATGATTGCTTCAGCCCTAACTTGTGTGGAGTATCTGCATATCATTGCTCTTCCCATCCTTGTGCTCTTACAATCTTACCGCCCCCTCTTCGCAAATTTCCCTGAGCTTCAGGATGGGGAGAGATTAGGCTGGCCTAATTCCAGGTGGTTGATATAGAGTCTCTGATGTTCTGGATTATGGTTTGTTGATTTTTTTTTTTTCAGTTTTGCTGCTCCTGCAATGCCCTTCACTCCATCCTGATGAGTATTGGATATCACCCCCTGGCTAGAGATAAAAACCTGTTAAATTAGAGTCTTGTTATAAGAGTATATTCAAAAGTAGATGCAATAAAAGTAGGAAACCTCAGTGAGAGGGGTCAATCACCCATTTGCGAAATGATTACTTTCTATCTGCCAGACTATACGCCCTCTGCTTCTGGTAAGATCATACCCCATCAGTTGTAAATGATCAAGAAGGAAAGTATGTGAACTTAACCAGATGTCTCATTACTTACTTGCAGTCCTTGATGGTGGCCTATTTTCTCTGCTGTAACATGGTCCCCTCTCCCCTTGTTACTGGTGTGGCCCTCCTTCCCCATCCCTCCTGTTCATAATCTTTGCAATTACTGTAGGTATTACAGAGATTTATCTTTGAGTGTCTCTAAGTGGGGTTGGTACTAGGAGCCACCTATTAGGGAGTACATACGGCACTTAATTTTCTGTGTCTGGGATACTTCACTCAGCATAATTGTTTCTAATTTCATCAACTTCCCAGCAAATTCCTTTCTTTCATCATTTTTGATGGCTGAGTAGTACTCCATTGTATAGATGTACCACAGTTTCCTTATCCACTCGTCAACTGTCGGACATTTGGATTGATTCCATGTCTTTGCTATTGTAAACAGTGCTGTTATGAACATGGTCATGCTTGTGCTATCGAGGTGAATTTTTGCTGTATGTGGGGTTATTCCCAAAAGTGGAATAGCAGGGTCATATGGCATTTCAATCTGTAATTTCTTTAAGAATCTCCAGACGGCTCACCAGAGTGGCTGTATGAGTCTGCATTCCCACCAGCAATGTAGGAGAGTTCCCCTCTCTCCACATCCTCTCCAGCATTTATTGTTGTTTGTATTGTGGATTTTTACCATCCTGACCGGGGTGAGATGATATCTCAGGGAAGTTTTGATTTGCATTTCCCTGATGGCTAAGGATGTGGAACATTTTTTAAGATATTTGTTAGACATTTTAATTTCATCCCTGGTAAAGTTTCTTTTAAGTTTCAGGGCCCATTTTTTAATTGAGCCATTGATTTCCTTGGTGTTTAGTTTTCTAAGTTCTTTGTGCACTCTGAATAATAGAGCTCTATCAGATATGTGGTTAGTGAAGATTTCCTCCCATTTTGTGGGTTGCCTTTGAGCTCGTGTTACAATCTCTTTATCTGAACAGAACCTCTTTAATTTCACAAGATCCCAACTGTTGAGAGTTGGTAGCAGTGACTGTGCCATTGGATGTCTGTTTAGGAAATGTTGGCCTAGCCCAATCAGCTCAAGGGAGTTCCCTTCCCTCTCACCTATGGTTTTTATAGTCTCTGGCCTTTTATCAAGGTCCTTGATCCATTTGGAATTAAGTCTTGTACATGGTGACAAGTATGGGTCCAGTTTTAATCTTTTGCATGTGGATATCTAGTTTTGCCAGCACCATTTGTTGAAGGTGCTGTTCTTTTTCCATTGGATTTTTTGGGCCCCTTTGTCAAAGACCAAATGGCTGTAATTTTGTGGGCTTATATCTGGGTCTTCAACCCTTATCCATTGATCTGTGTGTCTATTTTGGAGCCAGTACCAGGCTGTTTTTATAACTATGGATTTGTAGTATAGACTAAGGTTTGGTGTGGTGATAACTCCAGCAGTGTTTTTGTTACTCAGGATTGTCTTTGCTATCCTGGGTCTTTTGTGCTTCCATATGAATTTTGAGATTATTTGGTCAACTTCTTTAAAGAATTGCTTTGGGATTTTAATTGGTATAGCATTGAATCTGTATATTGCCTTTGGTAGGATGGTCATTTTTACGATGTTGATTCTGCCAATCCAGGAACATGGGAGGTCTTTGCACCTTCTGGTGTCTTCTGCAATTTCTTTCTTTAGGGTTTTAAAGTAGAAAACACTCTTTTAAACACAAAGATGAATGATTTTTTCCACAGTACAAGTAGTATGATTTAGTTAAATTTTCCCCATCTATCAATCCTCAGATATTTGTGGATGTATTATTTTATATGGCAAAGGCATGATACAAGTATTGTTAGGGTTTTTTTGGCATGTGTCTGTAAAATGCATGCATGTATCAATGTACTTGTGTGTATATACACACATATTTGCACATGTGTATGGAAGCCCCAGATGAACATTGGGTGCCTTCTCCATCTCACATCTCACTCCATTTTTATTGTTAAACTAGAGTCTCTTGATTGAACCTGGAGCACATCAGTTAACTAGGCTAGTGAGGCAGATTGCCTTGAGGATACTGTCTATCCATCCTGAGCCCTGTTGCAAGTGGCTGGCATGAATGCTGGATTTTTACATTAGTTTTGGGGATCCAAATTCTAGTCTTGGCATTATCAGGGCAAGTGCCTTAACCACTGAGCTCTAATTCTGTTTCTTTAGAGGAGGATTTTTTTTTTAAAGTTATCTCTGTGCTCCCCATGAAATCATGTGAAGGAAGACAAAGAAAATTAACAAGATGCAATGGCAGAAGTCAAGATCTGAGTGAGGTTAGCCACAAACCAAGGTTGTGGGTAGCCTTTTGAAGTTGGAAAAGTTAATGTAGTCTTTCAAACAATCACCCAGGAGGAAAAAATTCTGACAGCTTAATTTTAGCTCTGTATGCTATGAAACTACTTCATGGCGCATTTCAACTTCTTTTTGGATTTATAAACTATACAACAATAAGATAAGTAAACACTATCTCAAGCCTCTGAAGTATGATCACCCACAACAATAAAGAGAAAGTAATGCAGATTCTATTTTTTCCTGTCTTCACATGCATTTATTGCAGGTCAATTGTACCCCAGCAAAACTGCTAACAGCAGAGGAAGAAAAATGTACTCCTGAATCTATTGACAAACTTTAGAGAATTTGCCATTTTTTCTAGTTATATAATATATGTAAATATCTATGTTGGTCTAAATTTCATGCAAGTATCATGTTCTGGACATATTTAGGCAGCCTGTTTTTTAAGTTAGCTATTTAAAAATAATTTTGTTTCTTTAAAATCTTTAATAATATAGACACAATTGATTTTCTCCATTTTTCCTCTACCACTAGTCTGTATTCTTTAGTAAAGAAATCAATATTTACTTTTTAAGTAAAGATAAAAATGATATTAGCATACAGTATGTTTCAGTTTATAAAGTGACTTCATTATTATAGTTGTTATTTTCCCAGTTGACCTCCTGGGCTTCATTATAAAACAAATCTAGCCAGACTTGTAAAAATAGATTAAGAAAGTTGTATCTAGATTGCATATGATGCATCATTGGTTGTGGGAACCAAGGGAGAGGGGCTTTACTTATTGATATATGGATCTTTTTTTAAAAAAGTAATAGGAGGATTTAAGAGGCTATAAAATGACAAACAATGCAAACAATTCTAATCAAGGCATGTGAGAGAAAGATGAGGATGAATTGTATAAGCTTATCAGATGGGCTTTTATTGATTATGATATCTCATAAAATATACATCTGATGAATATAGATATATCTATGATATTTATGCCAAGTTACTTTCAGTATGTTTGGTTCTAAAGGTACATGAGGAAGTATTACAGTTGGCTTCAATTGAAGAGGTGGGTCCATGGACCCGCCTGTGAAGAATTAGTCAGTTACGGCAAGTCTGTAGGAGATTGTCCAATTACCTAACCAAAAACTTAGCTTGTGGTAGACAGGACCGTTCCATGTTCAGCTGCATAAAAATGGAGAAAGATGATTCAGTAATTAGGAAGGTGAATTGGCAAGTTAGAAGCCATGCAATGGCCTTTGCCCCTCTCTCAGTTTTTACTGTGGCTTTGACATGGTTTCTTTAGTTTTTTGCTGGCATAACTCTTTGCCATAAAGAACTATAAGCCAAAACCATGAATAAATATCTCTTTATTCTCCTAAATTGTTTGAGTCAT